>JACBWW010000005.1:25533146-25569201 GCA_020086605.1 Lanius collurio | reverse complement strand
AAATTTTGGGGTCCTCTTCCATCCCATCCCGATCCCATCTTAGACATCCCACAGTAAGGTATTATCAAACTGGAGAATACTGTGGATATTTTCAGAAAACACCATCAAATGAACTCTAGAAGAGCAAACTGTGAAAGAATTGAAGACAAATGTGAAAGATCTAGGTACATATGAGAGACTCTTAGGCAAAAAATGGTCTAGGTAAAGTCCTGAGGTCTGTTTCAGCTATAAAATTTGAAAAGAAAAATAAGTTACTGATTCTTTCTCACTTATCAATGGTATTACTTTTTCCAGTGTGAGCAAAACAATATCTTCTCTTCCAAAAATGAAAACCCAAACTGTTCAAAAACAAAAGAACATAATTTCAACCTTTTAACAGAAATTAGAAAATTAGAAAATTAGCTCTCTTGCTGATAGGTTAATCAGCCCTTTCTTGTTCTGGGTTAGGATTGCCTTTCTATTTCTATTCTGCTGGGCTGATGAGTAAGTGAACTTTTATGTTTCTCAGTAACTTGTCAGTTTGGTAACAACCTCGTCAATGCCTTTTTTGAGTATTCACAGATCCAAAAGCTATTCTCAGTTTTCTGTTTGCCAGTACTCAGTCCAAATGAAATCATTCAGTATTGTCAAAGATAAATTAATTTCTTACCTTTACACATACTAAAACATAGTTACAGGCCCAGTATTGTAAAGCAATAGTCAGTAATGCTATTGTGATAACCTGTAAGTGCTCAGGCAGAAGAGTGCTTTGCAAACTGGTGGAAGAGTTACTTTTCCAGCTGCTTATTACCACACTGCCAGATCTCCTCACTATGAACTATCACTTCCCTAAATTTCTCAGCAGAGCTGTTAATGCCGAAATTGCAGTGAAATTGAGATAGGTTAAGTTAATGGGTTTAAGTACAAGATTTTTCCTGAGATGGAACACTGAAACTCTTTTGGTAGCAGCAGAGCTGGCATATCAGTGATAGTAAATTTTGCCTAGGAGTGGAAATGGATGGAGGCGGTGGTCAGCAGATAGAGACATCCATAAGGTAATGGAGAAGTAGAAAAGGATGTGTGTTCAAGGTGTAATGGTACACCATCCTAATGCAAACACTGGGTTTGTTTCCCTTTCTTTTCATCCTTAGCTTCTCCAAAGTTGTACTTTCTCTTTGCTAAATCACCATATACTGAGACAGCCATCCATAGTCTGTGACTGAGAGAAATGTTTTAATCATGGTTAATCTATGGTTCATGTTAGGTTTATGCACTCTCAGATCATCTGGAAGGTTTAGGCAGATTCTTAATTATATGAGTGTTGAATTAACTGGCCACAACAACTTTTACCTGAGATTATCCTTATGTATTGGATTCTTACTGATGGCTGCAGGAAGCTGGGTCATATGTCTTCTTGTAGAAATACCCATTGATTTTTGTGTCATGATCCTGAGCTGGGAAAGTTAGTTTATACCAAGTGAGCACTTCTGTAATGTGCTATTATTTCATCTTGCTGAAAAATTCATAACAGATTTAAACATTTCTGAACTACAATTTTTTTTTCTCCCAGATTCCAATTCAGAGAATGGGGTCATGTTTCTGAATCCATTAGCACTGACAGGATGGAGAGATGAAAGAGGAGAACATCATCCAGAACTCACATAAGTAACAGGAACTTATGTTAACAGAAGTACTTTCACTAACTGGAGTGAACTAACTTCGCAGATTGCAAATTTAAAAAGAGAGAGCTCTTCTCCTCCATTTCATTTTGCTTTCCCTCAGTCCTGTCTCTACAGTTCTTGTTCAGTTCACATTGATGTTTTGAAGCTTTTGTGAGTAACTTCATTTCAGTAGCTCAGCAAAAATGCTAACAAAACTATAGACTAACTGTAGCTTATCAGTGTTTAGCCAGGCTGATAAACAGAATTGGCTCAGCAAGGTATCCTCAAATCCATGTAACACAAGGGAGGGAAGGATTCAGACAAGAGCAGGGGAATGAACAGTGAAATTGCCACTTTTGCTGGCATAAAGTTACTCAGGCATTTCTGCTGCTCAGGGAAATGTACCAGATTTAAAAAAAGTGGCACTGCTTTTTATCATCTGGGAGATCATCCAAGCCCCATTAAACTAATTAAGTTTTCATACTTGTCTTAATGATGCCTGGATCAGATGTTGTATAAACAGACTGGTAAATCACTACTAGAAAATTAGTAACAAGCAAATCAACTCTGATCTTTGATATGGGTGTCTATTATTCAAGAATTGTAAACAGCTAGGAACCACACACTCTAAATTTATATAAAGCTCATTATGTACCTGTTTTTCCACAGAGAGCAAAAACTAGCAACTCCCAGGAGAAAGAAAACAGGTAAGGAAGGCAAGACACTGGCGTGTCTGTGTAGGGATCTGCTGGTCAAACTAAAGGGAAAGAAGTAAATACATAGGCAGTTGGACTTAGGAAAGGTGATCTGTTAAAATTACAGAGATGAAGTATAGTTGTGTAGGGATGGGATGCAGAAGGCTGTAGCCAAGACAAAATTGAACTTTGCAAGGGATGCAAAAAATAACAAGGGTTTCTACAGATAAGTTAACCAGAAAAGGAAGGTCGAAGCAGGTATAACCACCTCATAAACAGTGCTGGAAAACTGGTAACAACGGATGAGGAGAGAGCTGATGTACTCAACAAATTTTTTGCCTCAGTCTTCAATGTCAGACTCTCTTCCCACACCTCTCAAGAGGGTGCAAAGCAGGATAGGGACTGGAGGAACAAAGAGCTTCTCACTCTAAGCAAAGATCGGGTTCAAGACCATCCGAAGAACCTGAATGTTCATAAGTCTATGGGATTTCATAAGATGCATCCTAGAATCCTGAGGGAATAGGCTGATGTGGTTGCCAAATCAGCTGAAGTCCCAGGTGACTGGAATAAGGGAAATATTGTACCTGTCTTCAAAAAGGGTAGAAAGTAGGACTCTAGGAGCTATCAACTTGTCAGCCTCACCTCAGTGCATGGGAAGATCATGGAACAGTTCCTCATAGAAGCTATGCTAAGGCACATGGAGGGCAGAGAGGTGGTTTGGGACAGCCAATACAGCTCCAGCAAGGTAAAAACCTCTCTGAACCACCTCCTTTACTTCTAGGACGGAATCACCACATCAGTGGACAGTACATCTGGACTTCTGTAAGGTCTTTGACATGGTCCCTTACAACTTCCCTCTCCCAAGACTGGAGAGAGATGGATTCAACCAATAGACTGTTAGATGGACAAGAAAGTGTCAGATGGTGGCATCCAGAGGCTAGTGGTTAACGTCTCAGAGTCCTGATGGATATCAGTGACAAGTGGTGTCCCTCAGGGATGCATATTGGACCAGTGTTATTTAATATGTTCATTAATGACACAGACAAGGGCATTGAGTGCACCCTCAGCAAGTCTGCAGATGACACTGCGCTGAATCATGCTGTTGACAGCCAAGGGATGAGACCCAGCCAGCATGGGCTGGGGCCATTGGGTCATGACTGACCAATGTGATCTCCTTTTAGGACCAGGTGACCTGCCTAGTGGATGAGGGAAAGGCTGTGGATATCATCTACCTGGACTTGCAGCAAAGCCTTTGACACTGACTCCTACGCCATGCTCCTAGAAAAGCTGGCAGCCCACAACTTAGACATGTCCACTCTTCGCTGGGTTAAGGACTGGTTGGATGGCCAGGCCCAGAGTTTGGTAGTGAATTGAGTGTTGGGGAATGGTGCTTTATCCAGTTGGCATCTAGTCACTGGAGAAAAAGATTTTTCTTAGACAAAAAAGATTTTCTGTTATGTTCTTGCCCCTAAAAATTTCCCTAGTAAAATCTACTTGGCATTTGTCTCAATCAAACTATAATGTAATTTGTATTCATCAAAATTCAACATTTATTATTGAAGCTGGCAGCTATCGCAATTCAAAAACCATGTAAGCTAATAATTTTAAATGTGATATTTCATGTGTTTAATGTATGAGAATTCTATTACTCATCAATTTGGCATGTTTTGCAGTAATAGTCACTTTAGAAGATATTTTAGTGTTATTAAATGTTATTATGTGTTTTAGAACTGTTGCTAATTTAATCCTATAAATAATTTAAGGAGTCATTGCAAATAAAATTTTCCACATCTAAAAATATGGAGAGTGAAACTAGTAATTCATTCAGTGTCTTTATTCAGTTGCATATCAAATTGTGTTTCCATTTGCTTGTGCAACTGTTCTTTCTGTTCCTTCCCTGTTCCTGCTGCACTGTGTATTTCTGTACATACTTGTTCAAAGAGTAGGACTAGTAGTTTTGGGTGCCTCTCTATGCATTTAGTATACAAAGTAAAATAAAATTTTTGGTACCTGAAACCCTCTGGCACTGTTAGGTTGATCTTTAAAGAATAGAACTGAACACCTTTCCTGCCCAAGGAAATGCATATTACTCTTGAATTCATGTCATCTAGCTCTAATGAGGTATGACAATGAAAAATGAGGATGTCTTTGTTCTGATGGGAACTCTCTTCATCTTTTAACCTCACTGTAATTCCATATTGAACAATTTGAAACAATCCCAGTCCTGTGGCACTAGTTTTTCCTTCTTTTTAGCTAGAAATAAATCCTTTTCCTTCCACTAAGATAAACTCCATAATTCATAATAAAATTGATCACATTTTTTTCCCTCAGATTAATGTAGACTCATAGAATCAATTAGGTTGGAAAAAACCTCTAAAATCATTGAGTCCCACAGTTAATCCAGCATGGCCAAGTCCACGATTAAACCATTTGCCTGATTGCTATGTTTTTCAAATATCCCCAGGGATGGTGACTCAACCACTGCCCTGAGCAGCCTGTTCCAATGCTTGACAACCCTTCCCTGGTGAAGCTTGAGGCACTTTCCCCTTGTCCTGACATTTCCTGGGAGGAGAGGCTGACTCCCACCTTGCTGGAACCTCCTGTAAGACGGTTGTAGAGACTGATAAAATCTCCACCCTTTTCTCCAGGCTAAACATCCTCAGCTCACTCAGCCAGGACTCATCAGATTTGTGCTCCAGGCCCTACCCCAGCTCTTTTGCCCTCCTGTGGACCTCCAGCACCTCATGTCCTCCTTGTCATGAAGGACCCAGGACTGAACACAGGATCTGAGGTGTGGCCTCACCAGTGCCAAGTACAGAGGGATACAGAGGGATAACTGCCATGGTGCTGCTGGCAGTTATCTATTTTTCACACAAGCCAGGATGTCACTGGCCTTCTTGGCTACCTGTGCACATGCTAGCTCATGTTTGGACATGGTCAGTCAATACCCTAAGATTTTCTTCTGACAAGATTTTTTCCCACCACTTTTCCCCAAGCCTGTAGCACTGCATAAGTTTGTAGTGACTCAAGAGCCTGACATTTTCAAAATTTCAGCCTCAGAAACCTGACATTTTCCTGTCCTCTAGCAAGTCAACAATCCCACCCAGCCTGGTATTACCTGCTATCGAAATTATTCTCATAGAAAATAAGGTAAGGATGACTTTTCAGTTGTTGGTAATTTCATTATATCAGCTTCCTAAATTCCTATAATGGAATTGTTCTGAAATGCAACAGTACTAAGAGCTCAAGCAATGTGATGCAATTAGTATCTGTATTCATATTTTTGTGTCATGAATGCAAGAAGTGTAACAAGTGGGATTTTGTATATCTGTACTGGAAATTATGAGAATTTTCACCTGGAAATCATATTAACGTGAAAATAGCAGTTTCACTCACAACCTCACTGCAGATGTAAAATAGCAGAATGTTTTATATAAATGTTCAAAAATGTTTTGTATCTTGAATATAACACAAATATCTGTGAAAAGCAGATTCATTACATGGAAATTTGTACACTCATATACACACAAATATCTATATATACCTAAAATACGTCTCTACATCTCTGTGTGCATCTCTACTTGCTTGTTGTATATATGTATTGATTTGTATCTTTAGAATATTATGCTGCAAATAAATGCACAAGATCTGAAAATGACCACCTGAAGCTGGAAAATGCATCAGCAGATTAAGGACAAGGAAGGTAAAAATGTTTCATTTTCTGGCAGTAATACAGCTGATACAGCTGTGTCAATAAGTATGTTGTAATTCTATTATATTTTATGTGACCAGGTAGATTTACAGAACAACATTTAAGATTAGCAAACACACTTAGTATGATTGTATTTTTATACTGTTATACCTTGTCTGGATAAAATATAGAACCATTGGCATGAAATAGCATTCCTAGTTTTACTAAAAATTATTTGACTACGATTATCTTCTGCATAAAGAATACTGTCTAGGCAGATATGTCTGGTAGTGAGTAATTGTTGCAAAATACATAACATAATTTACTCAGATAAGAGTGCTTAGGTATTTTCACTTGAACTGCATGCTGGCTGAAGAAGTATAAACAGAGGCTAATGAGCAATGCAAAATGTGAATATGCTCAAAGGCTTTGACTGGAATGAATGAAGTCCATGTGATGTCTCTTCTTATTTCCAGTCTTTAATGATGTAAAAGAAAAAAGAGCATATTCATGGAATTTGCTGATAATCAGTGATATTATATGGAAAGGAATATTGAACACAGCTGAAAAGGAGATAAAATAAAGGAATATGATGCTAGAAGCATAATAGTAAGCAGTAATTAAATCAGACACAAAAATAATGCAAGTTAACATATATACAGCCCCATTGAAATAAGGTTAATGCTGAAGTAGGTTTCATCATGCTGGACACTGCTGGAAGGTATTGAGGGCACATGAAATGTGGTGCTAGTCACTCAGAGGAAGCATTTAGGCAAAGGGATATGCTTTCTACAGGGGAGAGAAAGAACAACAGAAGAAAAACATACCAATATTATCACCTCAGAAGCTGTTGGTTCAGTGTGAGTCTGCAAATGAAGAATTAAACACTGAACAATACATGTTGATTTTTTTCAACAACACAGAGCTCCATTCATCTGTACAGCTGTTTTTTCACTGCTGCATGATCTATTTAGATGATGAGGTCTTCAGACCAGGGACTGTGCTTTTGCAGAAAACTTAAGTGCAGCAAGGCTTCAAAGATGCAGTCATACCATCACCACTGGGGTTAATAATTATGGTTCAATGCGATTCCTTCCTCATACATTATCACAGTATTACCTAATGATAACCTTGAATCTACAAGCGCTTATAAAATAAACCTGAAGTTGATTTAACAGACTTAATATTTTTAAAAAGCACATTGAAAGTACATCTAAATATTCAGGGGTTTTGATGATTTTATTTGCCATGTAGTAAAAACTTTTTTATTTTTGAGTAAATTAGTAAATATTTTTAGTTGCAAACCAGTTTCTGAGTATTCAAAAACTGTCCCTGTTTGACATTAGGTTTAAATCAAAACCTTTTGAAATTTAAATTTTAGTGGATAAAATAAAGAGAGAAACTGCAGGGTAGACATCATCAGGACAATTATTCAGGCCATGGGAAAAAAAGTTTCACATTTCTTCCCTGCTAAATCTGAAGCTGGAGAAATTTATTCTTCATGTATATCTCTTTACCTGACTATTCTGAAAGAAAATTTTTCTTGCTAGAGATCATCATGATTCCACAGATGGGGGACTACCTACGCATAAGGGGTAGTAAAAAGGGTACCCTGCCAGGCTAAAGCTGAACTAGGTCAGGACTTCACAAGATTTTTTTTCTCATATTTGACTCCTGCATATCTATTTTGGTTTCATTCATTTTTTGGTTTCCCCACAGCTGCTTCCCTGTAGTGTTATAGACACATATAAATATAATGGATAGCCTGGGACATCTAAACTGCTCTTTGATGTTTAATTTTAGACAACTGACATCCTTTCTTAAAATTCTGAATCACAAACTGATCATTGTGCTAAAGTCTTTTCTAATGTAGTACTGATTTGGACAGTGATTTTTTCTTAGAACTCTATCTTAGAAATATCTGAATGTTTTTTACTTAACCTTACATGAAAATTGATGAATTGTTACCCAAATATACATTCAAATAATTAATTAGTGTAAAGAAACAAACAGAAAAATTTCCTTCACACAAAGTTCCAGTGGATAGAGCAAAATAAATGAATTGATTTTTTTTCATAGCTTCTCTCTTTCTTCTCTGCTCCTATTTACTGGAACACCTGCAACAGGAAAAAATCATCCGCTACAATTTAACAAGTGACATTTAAACATGTGAGGTATTGCAAGAGTTTAGCAAACATTCAAGTGTTTCAGCTATTTTGTTTCCCACTGTAAGGCTAGAATGTCAGAGAGCTGCTCTGAGGAAAAGGGTTGACAGAAAATCATACAATTATAGTAGATGAGACTTCACAAATGTTAAATATATTTTCCCAATAGCCCAAACTTCATTTTTGTGCTATTTCCCCTTATAAATGATGTTAAAGCAAATTACCAAAAAGTAGAGGTCACAGTTCAGACTGCAGCAAAAAGCACATCAGCCTGCAGCATTAAACCTATGGGAATGACATATAGGCTGCTAAATGTTTTTGTGTATAGCTGTGCCCACACTGAAACAGTTTATGCTGCCTCCAGATATAAACTATTTCTTTGTGTACATCTCAGGGGGGTCATTTTGTTCAATGAAATCGTCTTAGTATTTAGTCTTTGTAATCTGATATTTGGAGAAATGTTTGAGCGATTTATTATGAGCTCCTGATGAATGACCCACAGCAAAACACAGTGTTGTGGTAGAGGGCAGGACAGGGTGTCAGCTGAGCAGTGTGTCTGCAGCAGCCAGATCTTCTGAGGAGAAACAGACGGTAAATTCACATGTCAGTGGGGCAAACATATTCTGAAGATAAAATGAAATCAAGCATATGAAGAAACATTATGAATATCTGTCTATAGCACTGGAATAGGACTAAAGGCCTTTCTCCACTGAGTGGCATACAAGAATTCCTCTTACTTTTTTAACTTTTTTCTATTTCTATGGAACAAGAATTACCATGAGCCTTATGAACATAAGTAACGATGGGTTGCAAAAAAGAAAAATGTAAGTTCTATTGAAATAAATAGAAATGTCATCTGAAAAAGCAGGAAATTATCTTTGTCCTGTTCCACATCGTAATTCAAGGAACACATTTGGGCATGATACCTCAAGAAGAGGTTTGATCAGCTAGATAAATTAATACGAGCACTGAGATTTGAAAAAGATGTTAAAGAAAGATAGAGACGATGGAGTTATTTGGAAAAGACTAACCAAGGACAAGATTATAACCTTCAGTCATGTAGAGCGTTGCTAAGAAAAGACATGACCTAATTCTGAGCTCAAGTAAGAAGTGGGAATGAGAAATGTAAAATAAAAAAAAAAAAAAATTCTGGGACATTTTCAGGAAAGTTACCTTAAAAAGCTTGTCATGTAAGAGGAATAGAGGCAATATTACACCTCACAGACTGATTGAATTACAGTTCTTGCTCAAGATCTTATCATCTCTCATACAGATATTAGTTATCATTCTATCACCTTCTAGGAATGGGTTGATAGCCTGCTCAATCCCAATCTAAATCCTGGGTTATAGATCCTGGGATAAAAAATGTTACTATGTCATCAAATCTAACCTGGCATCTCTGTTGGAAAATATCTTATCAAAATGGCTTTAAAACAGCTTCATCTAATCAAGGGGTTATAAATATTTCCATTTGGTTGTCCACAGCATGTTCCTGTCAGCTTCTTCTGATTCATCCTTAATGGTCTCCTTACCCTAGAGAACCCACAGGCCAGTCTTCAAGCAGATCACTCTTTTCAGTCTTCACTAAGCAGCTTGTCTCAGAGACTGGATCATAAAAAGAGAACTGCACAGGCTCTCATTAATAGTATCCTTATGACAGGAAAAAAAAGGAGTTTCTTAGGTTTGGTGGAACACAATATTATTTAAAGTTTTCTTGAGGGAGATGAAGAGCGAAAAGGGTCCAGAGCTATCAGTATCAAAAGTAACAAACACCCCTGAATAAATTGCCTTGATGGAACAATTTCCAGGAAAAATATTTTTTATTGATGAGTTATTAAATCTCCTGAGATATCTTATACAGCTATACATCTGGAAATGTTGTTTATAGGGATACTTCTGACTGGACTGCTATTTTACTTTTCTTCTTCAGTCTAACAGTGCTTTCATGTGCCTTTAGCATAAATGATGTAAAAGCAGGTGGTCAGCAACATGAGATGCAGGTAGAATCAAATATAGTATTTATAAAATAAAATCCAGATATTTTCCAAGTTTATTATAGATGTTGAAGAAGTTGATTCTATTTTAATAGTTTTAGAGGGTTTTTGACACTTCCTTCTTAAATGAAGTGGAAATAAATTTACATCTTTGACATCTGCACAGACCACAAGGTGTCAACAGTTTAATTTTTTTACAAGGAAAAGAAATAGCAGTCTGGGAAACATTGGAGAATGAAAATGTCATTAACTTGACAATGTTGCCAGGGGAAGATGGTCAAGACAAAGGAATTTTAGGATCAGAAGCTACTGGAAATCAAGGATCAGACAGGAAGGTGATGATGCAGAGCTTGAGGGGATGATAAGTAAAAGGAAGAGGAAGGCATTACTTAAAATCCAGCCATCAGGTAAGGAAGAGGAAGAAAGTGCTCTCATTTCCTTTGAGGGAGTGTAACATCTCTCTCTGGAGTCCTATAACTTCCTAAGGACATTGCAGAAACTGCATACCACAAAGTGATCATCTGAAAAGAAAGATTGTAATATGGCACCTTCACTCTATATTGCCATAACAAAAAATGGGATTTATCAATTTGAATATAAGATGCAGTTTTATAAAACTGTAGATTATATGGAATTTCTACAAAGGACCATCTTGTTCAAATTCTTGAATGTTTCTTGTCCTTAAATTACACCATGGTTTAAATTAAGCAGAAAGACTTTCTTCTTTAGTACCAAATGAGGATGTAACAGACTTTTAGAAAACCTTCCAATCTTGATTTAAAGATTCAAGACATGAGAAAACCTGTCACTAGCATTGATAGGTTTTATTCTATAATTGATGAAAATACATCACTTATTTCCAACATGAATATCTCTTTTCAATTTCCAACTACAGGTTCTTGTTACCATGTCTTGCATGAGATAAAAGACCTCTGTAGAACTTAATGTATTTTTTTCTGTGAAGATACTTATACAGTGCAATCAAATCACCTTACAATCTTCTTTTTTATATGTTCTGTATTTCACTTTAAGGTACTTTCTTCAGTGCTTTCATCATTTTTGTTAATCTTTTTTTTTTTTTTTTTAATGAACTTTCCCTAACTTTTATCCTTCTAAAATATCCAAAGACCATAATTACAGAGAATAACCTGATAACACTCCCTGCAAGGGTAAAATTAACTATGTGCTCTAATTAAGCTTTCTCTTCCTTCTCCAAGAAGAAAATTACTTCTTGTTGCTACATCATTGTTCTGAGTGCTGGTTATCTTGCTCCTAGGACTCTTAGATCTTTTGAATCTCTTAATTTTGGGGAAAAAATTCTTATTCTGCAAACTCCAATATTAAAGTAATAACTTTCTATCTGGCTGCATTAGAAATAGTAAATTTGAATAGAAATGGTTTATCAGACTATCTAGATTATTTTATGGCATCTACATTCTCGTTATTATTTACCATTGTGTTATAAATGAGACTGCCAATTAAATTGAATTAATAACTTGCGTGAGCCAAATTATTAATATAAAAACAAACAGAATTTATTTTTGATCAAATTGACAATCTTGATAAGCCACTATAAAGAAAAGCAGGGCCAAGCCTAGGTTCTTGACTCTGGGTGACACATACACAGCCCTGAACACCAGCAGTTCAGAGTGGCAGCACACATCTTCGAGGTTTTTGAGTCTGGTTTTTATACTGTTTTTCTTGCTCCTGGCTAGGGAATCCTTTGTCCTTTTCATTTTTGATGGTCCTCTGGTCCAGTGCTCAGGGGTCCATTTAGATGTTGATGTGTTCAAGGATTCTCTTTGTACTTCGGTCGATGTTTTCCAGTAACCCATTGTAGCGTTTCTGGTAAAGGATCTGGTAAAGGATGATGATTTTTCCGAGAAATCCTTATATGATTAAAATGAAGAGTCTTAAGCAAGAGGTCCACTCATCAGCAATGTCCAGGGAGTAACAGATCGTATCTATTACTCCTTTCAGATGGAAAGGATTCTCTAGCTGGGTAGAATGAATTTGTAGTAGGTTGATGAGCCAGCTGGATATCTGGCTGAGGTCACTTCTCCTCTGGGTTTGCCTTCACTTCTTATGCTAATTTACACCTTCTTTGAGCAAGGTGCCAGGAAACATGTCAAGGTATACTTTAAACACAACATATTTGAACATATATACAAAGTACAACCTGCTATATTTCACATTCATAACTTGTTTTGATATACAATTTTAATTCCTTATGAATTTTGACTTATCTATAACAATTGGGATAATTTTTTTGCCCTCCACATGTTTTATTGCTGGTGATTACATAATTAGCTCCTTATTATGTGTCATTGGACAGTGTCTTGTTCCCTGTGGAACTCCATTCTTCTGTATAATAATGCCTAACCACTGAAAACTTATTTGTAAGTCTGTTAACCAGTTCTTGATATCCATTCAACATATTACACTTTATGATACCATACTGTGTCTACTAAGCATATTTATTGAACAGTGAAAATTAATGGCCTGGAAATCTTCTTAAAAGTGCTTTCAGCTTCAGATTGTTTTAGTTTGTTTTCAGCAATTACTGGTCTCTTCATTAAGGAGACATCAGAAATCATGCTTATATACAGTCCTCCTGCACTAGAAGGTAATCTATCATTACAAATCCATAATAACTTGTTTTCAGCCAAACAGGGTTGACACTAACAACATAGAATATAATTGCTATTCAGGCTTTCCTGCTTTTCCCCTTGTGGGATGAAAACAACTGCTAATAAAATAATCCATCTAAAAATTTTTCCAAAATCTTGAAAACCTGGAATTGTCTCTGCATTCTGATGTAATATTTCCTTTCTCTGTTTCAAGAAATTATTGCCAGAGATTTTTTAAACCACCTAACAATTCTTATCAGTCTTGCAATTACTATTTTGTATGGAGGAAGACAATGTACAATGATTTATGTACCACAGAGCTCCTTTGTCTCTCAGAAACAAGGAAACATTGAAGAGAGTCTGACCACATCTTCAAGTTCTTTTGGATTGACTGGACTTTTTTAAGTGGTCGTGTGTAGCATGAAGAAAATCTCCTACCAATACAACTGGTAAAAAATGCATGGCTCTTCAAATTTTCAAGTGAAAGAAACATCAAGAAAAAAAGTGACTGAACAGAAAATTGAAAATATGTACTTATATCAAAATGTAGAAGTAATAATTTAAAACATCTTTTAGGAATGTTCTAGTTGTAGTCAGCATCATTCATGAATTTTGAGACCACCATTGTATTTGCTTGCATTGGCTCATTTGGAGGCTGCAGAGTCTATTTCTTTTATAGAAGCTGTCTTTTTCATATTTGTTCTACATCTTTTCTAAACCAGATCTATTATTTGGTGTGTCTTGTTTAACTCTTGCTATAACTGCATATAAAGTACCAAAAATAAGAAAACAATGAATTTTCTTTGGACGGTTAGAAGGTCTCACCCTCAGTAATTAGGTTGTGTTATTTCTAAGGGTTCATAGAAGTCACTGAACATTGCTATTTCCAAAAGGGAAAGACAGGCAGTTTCAATGAGTTTCTAAAGTAATGTATCTAGTTGCTGCTTTTTGCTTTGGCTCTTAAATATTTTTCACCAAAAATTATTTCAGGAACCTTCCTTCTGGAATACAGTAAGACATCTATTATTTAAAAAAGCTTTGATTTTCAGCGAAGTGATTTTCTTCATAGCCAAAATTCACCTGAAATAAAATATATTAACCTTTCTACCCCTCTCCTGTTTGTCTTCATAAGTTTGAGGAAAATGTTGCCCTGAATATTTAAAGCAGCTAGTTTACTGTTGGCTCATTTCAGCTCACCTCTAAGCAAGAGATATTCTCCTAGAAGTTCAGAAACATTATGAACACTGAATTGTAGCAGTAGCTGTGGAAAAACAAATTGAGGTTAGTACCCTGTTGTTCTCCCATTCTTTCCTGTGAAGGTGTTTAGAGACTGAAAACTAATGGAGAGAGACTATAAAACTGAAGTGTTTCAAAGTAAGGTGAAGAAGTTTAAACTAATCTTTACATTCAGAATGCTTTCCACCTGGGCTCAGGCTATCCTCTCTGTGTGTAATCATGAAAACTATTCTTCCATCTTGACTGGATAATGAACACTGGTTTCCTGGCCTTAGAGTAACTGCTTATGATTTGTACTTAATACTTGATCGCACTGTGGACGATGTAGGTGCAAGAGCTCTTATGAAAGAGTTTTTCATTCTATATTTTTTCCTTCTTTTCTGTTTTAAAAAACTCTCAGTAAGAAAGATATGTTCTCAAGACATGTTCTTAACATTAGGGAAAAATCAGACACGGTTCTTTAGTGCGAAAACTACTTGTGAGAATTTTTTACTCAATATGAAGAAAGCATTCCAATTTTTTCCCTTACAAATATATAATCTGGTCAGATCTGTACAATAGATATTCAGTGGACAGGTGGGTGTATACATCTCAGTGTCTCATCATTCATCTGTGCTTCTTTTTCACCATGAGGTCTCTTGAAGGGTTTCACGTTTGCAGTAAATCCATAACCGATTGTTTAAGATCTTGCATTGAAAGAAAATACACTACCACTTCTGAGACATTTTAAATGTTAGTTGTAGGGTTTGAAAAACACTTTGCAGACATTTTCCCATTAAAAAAACAGATCTCTGTTTTTTGAGGTTTTTTTAAGGTTACGAGATGATATCTGACTAGCTATTTACAAAGATATTAGCAGCTCGAAATTCAAATTTCCATGTCACTCCTTGCTAATAAAATTTATTTGTTTGTTTGTTTGTATGTTTCAGTAGAAATTACCATTAAAAAAAAGTTACCATGGTGAATTTACCCTTTCTTAAAAAGAAAAAAAATATATATATACAAAGAATAATACCCTCAGTACAAGGTCTGGAACATAGAGGGCACTGTTACATTAATGAAAATAATATTTTATAAACAGAACCATTTAGAATTTCTTTTAATATTGAGAACTAAAGCACCATTATGCTATAGAATAATGATAGTTATGATGTAACTGTTCCTGTCTGCAAAAAGGCAGTTCATATAAAATGTAAATGGAATCACATATGCAGTGCATTTATCTAGAATGAGTAAAAAAATTAATATATCTATATTGAGATTACATTTATTTATTTATTTATTTATTTCACTAATTTTGAATTTTTTACTTTTAAAGTCTAATATAAAACAGCATCATAGTATCCTAACTTTCAGGTATGCATGCATCTTTAATCCTCCTAACACATTTTAGAAAGGATATTTAGCACCTAAGTGGTACATCATAAGTATCTTACACACTAAGGAGAACCATAATCACCATTTTACAGGTAGAGAAATGGAGTAATTTTGCTTTTGTTCTGCTGGTTTCCTGAGGAAGAAGTCTTCTCAGCAGTGTCATAATTCTTCATTTCTATCGTTCTATCCTTCACCTACTACCCACAAGCAACAGCAGTGCTGGTACAAGAGTAGCTTTATGCAGACTGCTTTCCTGGACAGCTGTACTTTATTCTGTGCTTTGGAAGACTATGCAATTAAGTACTGCACTTGTAGGTCAGAAGACAGAAAGCAGGCAGCATTTGTGAGACAGTGACAAAGGTAGAGAACAACCAATTTTCTGGTTGGGGGAGTTAAGATGATCTAAAAGACTTGTCTGAAGACCATACAGGAAGCCCTTTGGAGTTGGCTGCAAAACCTTTTAGGGTGGCACTGCCTTCTGGAGAAGGTCTATTCTGGGTCTCAGCAGTCATTCTAATGTGCCACTGGCTAGAAAGTTATTTAGAGCGACTCTATATTCAGGCCCAATGGCACGTATTATTCAGTTTCACTGGGAAAGAATTCATACACAAGGTGATGTTTATTAATTCAGGAGGAAAGATGCTAATGCTCCCACATCTGCTCAAAGACTGAGAAAAAAATTAGTAACCTCTTCAGCATCACCTTGTATTTTGTAGCCCAGTATTGTTTTGTGTGTTTATTTACTTGAAAGTGATGAAACTCTAAAATGAACAAGTTCCTTCCATTATAGAGGGAGTTTGGTGACTTTAATAGCTACCTCACTCTGGAAAATCCAATGGCAATTGTCATGAATCCTAAAGAGAATATAAATGAATAAGAAACAACATTTTCTTAGCTTATCACATTAACCACAGAACTAAGAAAATCTGGGATATATTTTAATTAGAGCTTCCTAAGTGCCACAATAT
The DNA here is from genome assembly GCA_020086605.1 of Lanius collurio. NCBI lineage: Eukaryota > Metazoa > Chordata > Aves > Passeriformes > Laniidae > Lanius > Lanius collurio. The sequence goes on along the minus strand of JACBWW010000005.1, from coordinate 25,552,805 downwards.
AACATACCCAGTAGCAGTGACTTTCTTATGTTGAAAAACAGTAACTGACATTGGACCTGCTTAGGATTGGATTTGTTTGCAATTCTTTTGCTGTTTGAAGGTATTCTGGGTTTAAATAAACTTATTCACCTTTCACTGGTTTTTATATTAAGTGCTTAAATGGGTGCATATTTATACTAGTTCAGTCAAGGGAGATTGCCTGTCTTCAAAGCACAATTCATTAGGAATTCAGACATAGGCAAAACTTTAAGACATACTTTTGATAGCAAAATTATTGTTTAAATATTTGTAAGCTAGCTAAGGATTCTGCTATATTTGGAACATTATGCCATCAAAGTTCATCAAATATGACCTGTAAAGAAAAGCTGCCCATTCTTTTATCTAATTCCTATTAAGTATTAATTCTTCTCCCAAGAACTTTGGTTTCTCTCTATGCTATTACGAACTTTTAGTTCCATAAACAACAGTATTATCTTAAAATCAACTACCAAGATAGGACGCAGCCATTAAGAGCAAAAGCCTACTCATCTCTTTCCAGTGTAGAACATATTTATATTTAATTACCTTTAAAAAAATAATTTCTTTGCTGCACATGAATAACATGATGGAAAACACCTCTTCAATTGCATGGGAATATGTACGTGCATTGAAAATAAGAGGAAAAGTATGTGAGTTTTAACCTGAAATTTTAGAAGATTGAATATAATTGATTTTGCCTGTCATTATAGAAATTGTGACAATGGTTCTAGGGTAAATAGAAGATTTCCTGTTGCTTAAAGATGGACTAGCATTAGACATTAATCAAATGAATTTTAATTTTAAAGGATACTTAGAAAATAATAGAGTATCATTCATATTTAGTACACACATTTTCAATACAATGAAAATTTGTTATGTACATGTAGAAAACTAGAAATTATGAATCAAACACTATTGAATGATAGTTCAGATAGTTAATCTGAATTTCCCTGACCTTACATTTTCTAAAGTAAAAAAACCTCAAAATGTCCAGAAACAGTCCTAAAAAAAATCATAATTTATTGTGTTACTCGATAGAATTCTTTTAATACCAGCTCCTGGAGAAAGGTGATTGAGAAAAAATAATTTTGGGTATTCTGATGAGGAAGTTTCTGGACATTTCTGGTAATACACGTAAGTTCAAAAATGTCAAAAATAAAGTCAAAAAAACTTTCTAAATTTGAAGCTATTTTTGAATGGTATTAAATCTTGTAATGTTGGGAGCATGACTGCAATTTTTAAATTGTTATTTTGCATTCCTGTAGTTTTGTGTAGCAAATGCAGAGTGTAGCTCCATGCAACAAAATATGGGTATATTTGATAAATCCATTTATTAAAATGTTTATTATGTTTGATTTATTCAGGTTGAAATTCATTCCGATATTTCCAAAATGCATGGGTTCTTCACAGCATGTTTTGTTCCAGGTATCAAATATTATTTCTTTTTTTCTCTGTCTCTGAGTGTCATTCTTCAAACTAAACATATTCAATTTCAGGTCAGGAAGAACTTTTGAATAAATTGCATAACCTAGGCTAATGTTTTGTAACTCAGAATCCTACTTAAGAAATATTGGGACATCTGCCAAAAAGAGTGAGAAAGACTAATACTTTCTTATATCCTGGTTGATTGTGAAATACTGGTCTAAAAATTTGACCCAGCAATTTGTTTTCATGTCATAAAGGCATGCTTTCAGATTAATTATTTCAAATCTGCATTGCACACTGCTCTTTTCAAACACGCAAAACTGTAAGACATCCTATCTTTAACTACTTTGCAAGTGTAAGACTGAATATTTTCTTTTCAGATCATCTGGACAAAACACGAAAGGGATATTTCTCCAGCAGTAATTTAAATATAATTCTAGTTTAAAAAGTCCATGGAAGTATTTGAAAGAGCCTGATGTACCTGGCATAGAAAGAGTTACATGCCTGAGAACTTATTAACTGTGTTACAGACTAGGGAGATATGAGGAAACATTCTTCTGGGATTTTGAAGAATTATACATTGGAACTGGCAAGTCTTTGAAAAATATGGAATTTTTTATGACATTAATAGAAGCCACAGAGACTTCTTGACATAAACTCAGCATACTTACAAGGTACAGCTTGCAATTTAAAGTTTTGTTAGAAACACACTCCCCCAAACTTGCCAATAAACGTGCCTATTGATGGAGTCAATGACTCACAGGTTATGTATGAACCGTATTATAAATTAGTTTCTTTCTCTCTTAGACCTGTGTATTTAAATAGACAAGGAAAATGATAGTTTAAATGCTTTTGAGTTAAGTGGTTCTAAATGCTTTTCTTTTTCTGAGTTCAATTCATATAAAGGCAGCAGACTTTTTTCTTTAAGGTAGCCTGTCATAGCTGATATATCTTCTGGGACAGTCCCTATGACTCCTGTGTTCTATTCTGCTCCGGGCAAGTCGTAATAATGTCACTTTCAGAAAACCTCAACTCTAGCACCACAATTATCACTGATTTTCTATTCCAGCTCTCTTAACCCAATCAGTTCCAAAACACTATATGCTGCAGTCTTCTCTTCCTCTCTTTCCTTTCACATTGAGCAAGCTCCTTTCCTGTTAGCAGATTTTAACAAGGAAAACAATGGGCTTTGCAGAATTTTAATCATAAATAAGAATGAAGAAAAATCAGATCTACAATTTCAAAGTGTGGAAAATGGAACCTTCTTATGCAAAGGACTTGATCTTGGACATAGGAGTTTATGCGTGAGAGAGAAAAGATGGACACCTATTGCGATCATGTTAGGTCTTCTGTGCTCTTGATTGGGTTGGTTTATAGGAACTTGTCTGGGACAAAATTTTTTGGGAAAACAGAGAAGTTCCAGAGGAAATGAAAGGAAACACACAGGCACATTTATTAGGTATATATGAAGAACAGACTCTTTCCAGATATATATTGAATGAGGGTCACAGTTAAGTTTAATAATAAAAAATTTCAGGATAAGTTTTTATCAAAGAGGTGCTCCCTCATTTTGTCTAGAACTGCAGACTTATGAGATACTTAAGAATCTAATGCCTTTTTCCTCCCACAAAATCTGCCAGTGCCGTATTTCTGACATCCTCGGTTTCTTTGACAAGCAGTAGGTATAATAGGCAAATTTTCAATTCACATTTTCAAAAAATTGAATATGAAAAAGACATCAAGAAATACCAAGTATTACTGCATTATTCATTTTAAGACAAAGTGACTCTGGAAAATTATTTTATACCTTTCAGTTCACAGAAATACCTATATAAATTCTTGAAGATTAAAATACTACCCACCTTATACTATTTTTCCCAGAATGCAATTCACTTCAAAAGTGAAAGCAACAGAGACTTTCTGTTCATCTAGTTATTTACTTTGAAATTTTACTGAGCATTAATTAGTTCTTCTGTCAAAATATGCATTTTTGCCATTCAGAATACATGCAGACTTCCCACACAATATTATTGCCCCAGTTCCCAGAAGACTGGATTTGTAAAATACAATGTGGTGGTTTTAAAAAGAATTTGAATCACACATAGGTTTTTTCTATGTCATTTGTATCACTTGTAAAGAAGATTTTGGTAATTGCTCTTTTTTCTTTTTTCCTACGGGCACATTCTCCAAATTAGATGAGTGAATATAGACAGCAAAAGTTTGACAAAATAATTTTTTTCCTATACATTGCCTTCTGACACTTGCAGACACATACTTATAGTAATAAAACATCTGTGAGAGTGAACATGTAAAGATGTTTTGTTTTATGACAGGATGATCATATAATCATTGCAGGGTTTGGCTTAGAAGGGACATTAAACATCATCTGGTTCCAGTCCTCCTTCCATGGACAGGGACATGTTGCTCTAGACCTGGTTGCACAAAACCCCATCCAACCTGGCTTTAAACATTTCTGAGTATGGACCATTCATGAGTTCTCAGGGCAACCCTTTCCAGTGTCTCACTACATTCACTGTGAACAATTTCTTCTTAGTTTCTAATCTAATAGTTTAAAACCATTAAGTCTTGTCCTATCACTACATGTCTAGGTAAAATATCCCTCTCCAACTCCCTTGTTGGCCCTCTTCAGGTGCTGGAAAGTGTTTTAAGACGTCCCTGGGACTTTTGTTTGTCTAGGGTGAATATCTCCAGCCCTCTCAGCCTGTCTTCACAGGAGAGGTGCTCCAGCCCTCTGATCATCTTTGTGGCCCTCCCCTGGGCTCAGTACATCATGCTGACATCCTTATGCTGGTTGTCATAGAGATTAACACAGTGGTCTGTGTGGGATCTCATGAATGGAGTAGAGGGTAAGAAAACACATCTCTTGACCTGCTAGTCATGCTTCCTTTGATGCAGCCTGGAATACAGTTCTGTTTCCAGGCTGCAATTACATGTTACCGACTTGTTTTGAGCTTCTCATCAACCAATACTCCTATGTCTTTCTCCTCAGTGCTGATCTAAACCCATTCTTCAGCCAGTTTGTATTTGTGGTTTGGACTCGCATGCAGGACTGTACACTTGGCCCTGTTGCACTTCATGAAGTTATCGCAGGCCCACTTCTCAATCCTGTCAAGGTCCCTCAGGATGGCATCCCCTCCCTCAAGCATGTTGACAGTATCACAAGCAAACTTGTCTGAGGGTGCACTAATCCCACTATCCAAGCAGCGAACAAATATGTTAAATGGCACCAATCCCAACACTGACCCCTGAGGACTGTTGCTAGTCACTGCTCTCCTCTTGGACATTGAGCCATTGACCAACACTGTAATCCTAGTACAGAAGGTCACCAAATTTGTCAGACAAAGTTTGCCCTTAATGAAGCCATCTTGGCTGACATCAACAACCAGAGTATTTTCCATATGCCTTAGCGTGACTTCCATAATAAACACTTATTCATAAGTATTCAAAAGTATAGAATGATTGCTAAATGAAACAGACAAATTTCCAAATTCTCCTTTTGAAATGTTCAAAGATATATGAACAATATAAAGCACAGTACAGGAGACAGAGACAGCCCAGAGTTCATTAAAACTTTCATCTTTAGTGTATATTTTACTGAATTTCTTTAAGAGGCTCAACAATCTGTCATATCAATTAAATAAATCAGAAGATTTTTTTTTTTGCATAAAGAATTGAAAAATACCTTGTTGCTTGACTTGTGTTTCTACTGCTATTGAACCCTGAATTTTGCTGATAGTTTTTATTTTGTATTACCTTCCTCCTCCCAGCTTCATGTTGATGTGACTACTCTCTCTTAGAAGAGTTAGCACATCCTGTGGCAGATGGAATTGTTTTCACACAGCTGCCCTGAAGAGCTGTGCAGTAACAGAAGTGTGACAAAATTGTAGTGCCTAATCTGAAAGCCTGAATGTCATGTGACTGAGAGAAAGATGCCAGACACATCCTCTAGTATGTGCAATGTCACAAATGGGCAATAGGGGAGACTGTCTCTGCCATGTTAATGGACAATGCCCTCACCAAAAAATGGAGGTCAGATCAGCTCAAGATAAACATGAAGGGAGGCAAGAATATCTAGAAAATATTATAAATCTAAAGAGAGTTTCAGATTAAGTACGACTGTTTTAAGAAGAGAGGAAAATATGAAAATTTTGAAGTTACTGCTGTTCCATCCATTGGTTTAGTAAGAAATTTATTTCCACTTTTAGCATGTTCTTCTGACTTTGGGAGGTGTGTTTCTCCTTAGAAATACTCCTCTTTCTTTTCCAATCACCTTTACCCTTTAAAAGCCTTCATTTGTCCTTTTTTTATTATCAGTTTGAGATAATTATAATGAAAGTAGAAATAGCAAAAAAAGAAGTAGAAGAAATGAGTTTTCCTTCTGTTGTCATCACTTCACCTACTTTTACAATGAAGTACTGAAGTAGATTGAGGGACCCCTCCCAGCTGTGTTCCTGCCATGTGACTGAGATATTCCTTTGTCTAATGTTCAAGCAGCCCGGGCTCTGATCTGGTTGGTTGTTTGTCCCAGCTCCGCCCTGGTATCCCCTTTGCCCCCTCTCTGTGACAGAACCGGCCAGACAGGGAGCTTCGGTCTCTTACCCTGCTGGTTGCCTTCCAGGTCAGCACTCTATCACTGGGGACAGAGGGAATAAATGACTCTAAGATCATAGCTGGGGTCTGAGCAAATATTTCTCTCTCTACCTCTGCTTCTGGAGAATAGCTAACAGCTGGCACTGGCTTAAGTGGAGCTGCACAGCCAAGGAATATTTAGGCTATTTGTGAATGGTTTAAGATATTCCAAGGCATAAGGAGGCAAGCTTACCACAGAAATTAAGCAGTGTACAAAGCTACATAATAACCAGATATTGATTTGAATTTTTTTTCATATTTGGTTGAGCTCTGATCATAATGAGTTTTAACTTTCTTCAGATACAATAACAATCATTCAAAACTATTACTCTTCTCTGTGACCCCAGCTGAAATCACACTATAGAACAGAGAATACCAGGTTCTTCATCAGGAACCCATGGGCTCTCTTATAGCCTTCTAGACGAAGCAACTTCCAGCTCCTTGTTAACATTTTCATTGCCTTGGTATCCCTTTTTCCACCCTTTCTTAAGCAACTTGCATTCCTCATTGAAAACAAATCAGAATTTCTTATTCACTCTAATTTGTCTACTTTTGTCTGACCTTTTCACTGGAAAATTGAGTTTTCTTTTTGTATTACCTCATAGTCTTTTGGAAGGATGAGTTCCAGGAAGGATGAGTTCAGCTGTTGATTTCTCTTTTTTGTCACCGTAATCCTACCAAAACTCCCTCAGTAGATATGTATTCCCAAGGCTTCTCTATTCTGTGTGCTCACATGGCACACAGACCAGCTTCAGTAAACAATGGAATTAAATATTAGTATTTCACAAAAACCACAGTTGGAATGTTATAATGTAACAGGTGTTCAACATATTGCTTGCAGTGTAAGCTAAGCTGCTCATTGAATTACATGGGGCTGTGCCTGGATCATTTTAAAGTGTAGGCTAATGAGGAGTGGAGAGTAATACACAAATGCATGTATGATCTGAATTTGCAGATACATGAAATCATGATAGAAACATGGAGGATTGGCAAAACTTGGAGTGGGATGTCTAGCCATTGGTTGGTTATTCACAGGTACTGTGGTTTGTAAAGTTTTGGGTATTTCAATTAGAGACTTGAGGATTAGGATTTGCACAAGTTTTGGGCTCAGGCTAGTTTTATAGGCTCTTCATATTCTGTGAATGTATATGGGAATCCAAATGTTTAATAATAAACTTGCAAGAGCCTGAAAAAATGAAATTTAAAAAGTCTCACAGTCATTGAAAACACACTGTTTTTTAAATCTACAAAAGCTTTTGATCCTATTGAGAGCTTTATTAAAGTTAATATTAAAAGGAATTTTGCTGTATTTCATTAAACACTTGTTCCATCGCAAACTTTCTTTCAAATCTATTACTTTTCCACCTTCAGGTATTAAAGGTACAGTTAAAGAGTGTTGTGTAATGACATTTTAAATTTGACACAAGTTGCAGAAGTCTGATAGTTCAAGTTTATTTACAGTTTTAACCCATTCCCATTTTTCTTTCCTTTTTGTGTCTTATATTGTGTTAGACAGTGATAACTCTGCAAATATGTAAGTATGCACAGACGTATCTCCAAAATAAAAAAGAAAAATTAATATTTTGCTTTATGGTCATTTTATTTTCAGGCTGACGAGGAACACTGTAATTTTCAATTCTCAAATGTCCATCAGATTTTCACAAATGTGAGGAAACAGTGCATATGAAAATGTTAGACCAAGTGCCTAATGGGACAAATTAGATCATTATAGACTTTCTCTATAAAACACTTAAATTAATACCAGTCTTCAAATCAGTACAGTAATACAGATCTGAGACAAGGGACTAGGTACTGAAAAGCTCTTCACACATCCTAGCAATACTCTTTAATACTGAAAGAGTATTAAATAGCTCTTTACACATGGTAGCATAATATTTTACAAGTTGGACATATTTTAGAATCATTGCCTTTGAGACCAAATCAACAGAGAGAAGGAAGAAAAAAAATGACCTCAATTTTAACCGTGACAAAGGCAAGCAGCATTGGTTATAACCACATTGCATGAATGTTGATGGGATCTGTGCTCTGTTGTGTGAGACTGAAAAAGATAAAGAAAAAGCCAATAGATTCACTTCCTACTTTTTTAGGACACCATAATGGGGCTGGAGAGGATTTGCATGTGAAAGAGGGAAACCTAAAAGTGTCTGTGAGGATGCCAGTGTCAGAGGCACTGGCCAGAGAGATAATTTTAAAAATCAAATAATAAATTAAATTTTACTTGCCCTTCATTTTGTGAATTCTCCTTTCCTTAAGGAAAATTTACTCTTACTGGCTATGCACGTACATTCCAGGTTTATTTGCTGAAATTTTTTCCTCTGAATTCTCATTACCTCTAACAATATTATCCCCACTACTACTGTTTATCCAAAAGGCCAGATAAAAGTATGTTATTATGTGCTTGGATTGTTGCAGCAGGAAGCTGTTACACCCCTGGCTATACTCCCTTACTCTCTGCCCTGAACTTATGCTCCCATGTTCAGGTGAGGGGGAAATAAATAACACCACGGATGTTACCTGGCTCCAACAGACTCTTTGTTCCCAGGATCCACATCTTTGTTTTTCATCTTCTGCAACATATTCAGGACATAGACAGGTGGAAAATCTACACGTACAAGAGCCAAAAACTGTCGGTGGCATAGAGTAAAGGGCATTTATTTCCCACAGCCTCATAATGTTTCAATCTTGTACCTTGCTTTTCATGGCTTTCAAGACTATACATAGAACCTCTGAGCAAAAAACCATCTTCCTAAAAATTAGCTTAGTAATTTTTTGGAATATACAATTCTCTGAATATTTTACATATTAAATGTGTTTGTCTTAAAGAGTTGAATATAATAACTGTTTTAATAAAATATATATTTCAGTTATTTACAGCAACAAGTAGGTTGTTTCTAAAAGCAAATAAACTTGATTTTTGTTATGTTTTTTTAATTTCTCTTTAATATCTGAAAGTGAAACAATTCTGGTTGTTTCTAAAAGCAAATAAACTTGATTTTTGTTATGTTTTTTTAATTTCTCTTTAATATCTGAAAGTGAAACAATTGTGGTTAATGATATTGCATTAGAATTACTAACAAAGTTTTAGCTAGTGAATATAGTACTTTTATCTGTTTTACTTTCAATGCTTCTCTTGCAGCACTTCTTGATGTAATGAATTCATTTTCTTATTTTTGGATAAATAGAGTTTTTGTATCTTGTACATGTCAGTTGTATGTACAGCAACAATCCATTAAATTTTGATGTTAGATATCAGTTTCTAACTATGATAAGACTATACTAAGGTTCAGCTGATCATTGCAATTAGAATATAAAATACTGTATAAAAATGGCAAAAAAAAATTAAGATTTTTATTCCAGTGCTTTTTCATTATAAATGAGCTCTTTTTAAGCAACTTCTTCCTCTTTGTTCATCTGAAGGCAGAAATGTAATACAGCACAATTTAGCAGTTTAAACACTGACTTCTCTGTCATGCCTACAATGCTGTTCTCCCAAATAAACTTGAAACCTCCATTCGTTGGTACATTGCAAAGATTAAGAAACAGTAGAATTTTGTAAGAATAAGAAAATATATTTGAGATTTTGTAATCTCTTCCCAGGTTGTGATAGTTCTCTACCATCAAGTCTTTATTCCAGACAAGAATTTATCATTGAGATGATAAGATTCATGGAATATAATAAAAGTTTTTACTGCGAAAACAGAGAAGGATATTAGAAAGTGGAGGCTAGTGCTAAGCAAATTGTCTTTTCTGAGCAGTTTCTGTATGCAAATTTTTTGTACCAAAGCTTGATTTGCTCTTTGCTAGCAATAGAATATAAATCCTTAGAAACACCATGAAGTACATTAAGGTTTTCATTTCATGTTATGTGAGTGTATTTCACTACAAGTGAATTCTTTTAGACAATTTCCTCCTCATTCATGTCACAGAGTGATTCATAGTTCCTTCATGTTTCTTTTAATAAGTTGAAGAGGTAATAAAAGAAAATTAATTTTTTTCTTTCTTTCCTCCCTCCATGAAGGCAGAGTGCACAGGACGCAGAGTGGTGCAGAAATCAGGTGAAGAGCTTTGATTCCAAGCAGTGAAGCCTAGAACAGCTTATTGTGCTTCTGATATATGAGATTAATTTAATATCTACATTTTGGATGTCCTTCTGATGTTTTCTTAACATGAAAGAGAACACAGAGAAAAAGTTATATATAAAAATGGTAGAGAGTACTGATGAGAATTACAGTTAAATTAAATTTTAATTACTGACTCCGTATTGAAATGCATTTCTGACCAAGAAACCTCTGAGTTTGAGTCACTCCTGCTGTTTCTTCCACAACCTCTCCCAATCACCACCACTGAAGTCCATCTGCCACAGAGTCACAGAATTATTTAGGCTGGAAAAGAGTTATAAGATCATCTTTCCAACATTTCATCTACAACTCAGGAGACAATATTGACGTAAAGGGTCTTTAACATTTTTCTTTTTCTTCTTTTTTCTGCATCAGCTTTACAACACCTATCATACTTCAGAGTGATGCAAAGCAATAAAACATTAAAAAACTAGTGGCATCTCTAAATCAGGGCCATATCTTGTCTCGGCATAAACTGTTATTCTGATATCTACTCTGGTCAAAATAAAATTATTCTTCTTAGCATGGTGTCCTGGCTCCAGCCAAGATAGGGTTAATGAGTTGTTCTGATCCACCTCACATATTTGCTGGGCACAGGAGGAGGGGAGACTCTTTCTTCTGAGGAGAAGGGTTTCCTTCCAATTGAGAAAACATGGTAGAGTGTCTTTTATCAGGGATGTTTTTCCCCAAGAATAATTTATTTTCTCATATCTTTTGTTATTAAATTTTGGTGTTACTGGTTATTTCTTATGTTATTTCTGTTTCCAGTAATTTTTTCTTATCTCAGCCCAAGATCTTCGTCTTTTGTGCCTCCAGTTCTCAAATTCATCCTTCTACAGGGGGAAAGGGGAGGAGGGAGTAGCATGTGATTTTGGAGAGACTTGGTAGCGGCACTGAATTGGAGAATACCATTCCTGAGCCATGACAAATAGGATAATATATTAATATCTTGAGTTTAAACTTTTAGCTTGCTCTAACTCTTCCCTGTCAGGTCTGCATAAGGTCTGTATAAGTTTTATTATTTCCCCAGCTTAAAATCCATGGCACATTAGACCTGTGGGAAACAGTGAATGCCCATCTCACAGTTAAAAGTTGCAAAAATAAAGTATGACCCCAGAACAGATATCTCTCATTGAATGTCTATTATCTTCTTTGGGAAAATCATCTGGACAGTAGGAATCTAGATGAAAACAGAAAGAAAATTCTAAAAAGCAGAATATGTAACACATCTCTATGGTAAGAATCACGAAGATGTGTACTCTTCAAAAAGATGAGTGCATTCATCCAGGACACAGATTTTTTTTTTTCCAACTGCCATTTGATGCTGTTGACACCAATCAGATAGGAGAAATCTGTTTCCTTGGCTTGCATTCCAAATAAGTCATAACAATGGCTTGCACTGAAAAGTAATCAAGAGCTGGAATTTGACCCCAGCAGGTCTGCATTTCTTGAAGTTGTTCATAGAAGAACTAGATGGAAGAATGAGAATCTACCATTAAAGCAGGAATAAGTTCCTGGCCCCCCTTCCACTCCTTGACTTCTCATTAAGTCCTGTTCATAAACTACAATGAGAGTATCCTCTTGAAAAATAAGACATTTTATCTGTTCTCCAAAGCATGAATTTCACCTCACTCATTCCTAATAGTTTTTGAATAGCCCTTCCTTAAAAATAAAAGTTTTGAGAGGTGATGTTGTGGTGGAACCCCCTGGGCCCCCGCAGCTGGGTCCCTACCATGTGACTCTGAGATAGCTGGGTCTGTCCAATGTTCAAGCAGCCCGGGCTCTGATCTGGTTGGTTGTTTATCCCAGCTCCACCCCTGGTATCCCCTTTCCCTGCTCTGGGACAAAACCAATTGGACAAAAAGCCTCACCCTCTTACCCCAGCCGACTCTCGCTCAGGTCGGTGCTCTGTCCTCCCCAGGACAGAGGGAATAAATGACTTAACATCATAAAGGAGATTTGAGCTCTATTTCTCTTCTCTACTTCTGCTTCTGGTGAGTAGCTGTCGACTAACACTGGCTTAAAGTGGAGCTGCACGGTCAAGGAATATTTAGGCTGTTTGTAAATGGTTTAAGATATTCCAAGACATAAAGAGGCAAGCTCACCACAAAATTAAGCAATGGACAAGCTAGTCAACCACCAGAAGGTGATAGTGAAAATCTTTATCTGTTGATAAAGCCAAAACTCTTCTTTAAACAATTTTGGTCCTCAACAGATAACTGACAGTGACATTTTCAGATTTTTGTAGCATGCTCATACATATCTTTTTTTGCAGATATAATCAATGGAACTACTAAAAAGTATCTGGTACAGCCATTAGTAGCCATATGATACCCTAAATTTAAAAAGTCTCACTGGTCTCTCTTTTGTATTCTCAGAGGTTTGTTATCCTACATTTTTATACTTATAAGCTAGGAGATTAAACATCTCAGAAGCCTCGTAGCTAGGGATCAGAAAGCCTCAGGCACCAGGGTCCTCTCCAGAACACAATCTGTAAACTAAGACAGAAGCATCCAGGGGAAGGTTCCTTGGGGAGGGGGGCTCACTCGAGCCTCTCACTGTGGGCTGTTTGATACATGTGCTAATTGGTAAGACCTGTAATGTTATACCCGATCAATTGTGAGTGGGCATTGCTGTGTGCATTTCGGCAAATTTCACCTGGACATGGTGCACTTAAGGATCCTTAAAATAAATACAGAGGTAAAATCCCTTTTCCTCCTTCTAATAGTGTTTGATTCTTGATTTTAAGACTAGGAAAAGACATCAGCTTTAAGTAGTCATCAACATCCAAAAACTATCACCAGAACCATGACACTGTTATGTTCCTTTCATCCATGTTAGCATCCTCTTGGTGCCATTTTTATGTTTTTCATTTTTTTTCTATGTATAGTGCAGTTTACATATTTTGGATAAATTCCTTTTTGTTCCTCTTAAAGCTAATTTTTACTAGGCCTTCAAAATTACATTCTTCTGATCATTAGAAACTGTTTGCTGAAACTATGCCTAAAGCCTGATTGTCTGAAGCTTCTGCTTTCATCCTGTGCCCACAATATCAACGCCTTTGCTATCATTCCCCATCTCCACAGCTACACACTTCATCTTCGGTCTAGTGTTACACATAGTTCAGGAAAAAATGATAACTACTGCATATTACTCTCTGTCATTTAAGCAATATATCAAAATGATAGTAACAATGGACATTACAGCAATCATAGAAAGGTAAGCTAAAACCAAAACAGGTAAAGCAATAGCTGTTTGCTCATTATGTAACTGCCGTTCTAAATAAATGAGTTTTCATGGTTCAATCCCAACTAAGTACCACTCAGTCACACTCTCACACCAGCAGAACTGAGGAGAGCATTGAAAAAAATAAAAAACTCATAGCGAGAGATAAATACTGTTACTAAGTAAAGCAACAACCATCCACACAAGCACCACAAAACAGGGAATTCATTCACCACTTCCCATGGGCAGGCAGATGTTCAGCCACCTTCAGGGAAGCAGGGCTCCATCATGTGTAATTTTGACTTGGGCAGACAAATGCCCTTACTCTGAAAATCCCCGCTTCCTCCTTCTTCCCCTCACTTATATATACTGAGTATGATGTCATAGGCTATGGAATATACCTTTGGGAAGTTGGGTTCGGCTGTCTCAACAGCTGTGTTACCTCCAAACTGATTGTGTTCCCTCAGTGTCGGAGCAGTACAAGAAACAGCCCTGACTCTAAAAGAGCTACTCAGTGCAGGAACTCGGTACTTGCATTCAATGAATCAATGGGATTACGCAGAAGCTTTAAAATACACTTCACTCACACATCTCACAACTTTGACATAACACAGTACTTACACATTTTATCAAGTTATACTCTTTACAAGTTATTCTTAATACACTACTTATACATTACTATGTATATACTTATTCATTACTATATACTTATACATTTTCTCTACTTATACATATTTATATATTTTACTTACTTTTGCTTAACACAGTACTTATACATTTTACAACTGCTGTGCATGAGATCACACATTGCTTGATTGGTCCCTCTATCTTGTCCATGATCCCTGCAGGCACTTTTCATATAATGCAATTGGTTCCTAATCCAGTGCAGCACAGTCCTCTTTATCTATTTGCTGTCTTGGTATTTAGCTTTTCAGCTTCTTCTTTCTTAATTTAGCACAGTTTACCTTTCAGTCTTTGAAGCTCCAGATCCAGGCAAGCAGAGTCAAAATGATGGCAGCAACAAAACCCATCAAGTGATCAGCAGCCAAGTTAATCCAAGAAATCCAAACAACAAGACAGCACAGGAGAGATACCAAATCAAACTTCACCTTCTTCTCTCCCCAAACCCTCTGGCTGGGCTTAAGAATCTTCCAGGAGCTGACCTGCTACAGCTGAAGGTGGACAGCCAGGTGAAGCTGCTGAGGGTAATTCCAATCTGGTCTCACTCTGAGGGCTCCAACAGGAATAACTAAATATAGTTTGTCTGGGGCACACCATCATGATTCAAAACACCTAACAACAACTCAGCAATAATGAAAACACCTCTGTATTATGAACACTGGTTTCAGCACGAAACCAAAACAGATCCTCATCTTACCCACTGTGAAGAAAATTAGCTCTACCACAGGCAAAACTAGCACATGAATATATCACCTAATGAACAGTTGTCTTCTTACCATGACCAATTCCCAGTTTTGAAAAGGAGGTAGCTCTTTCTCTGCCTCTCACCTGGCTAGGCTCAAATAGAACATTGTTACTGAGGAAAATTTTCTTAGCTTCATTATTAAGTGCGACCTATAAAGTGAAGTTTCGTAATCTAGCAAGAAAATTATCTGAGAAATTACAGCACAGGGTCTTAACTAAGCTGTAGAGAGAAATAAACAATTTGAAGTCAATTTTTTAATAAGTTCTATTCTGTAATAAACTACATAAAATTTTATGCAAATTTACAGATTTAAAGATTCTCTGTAGTTTAATATCACCTTGAATTGTCATTACATCAACAAAGAGGAGTAGCTGATAATTTTTTCTCTTCCTCAAAAAAATAGAAATAAAATTTGATATTCCCTCATATATTTGATTTGTTTCTACACATACATGTGTCTATATGAGGAATAAAACTGGTTATACACTTTGTTCAATTAAAAAGCTCTACAATAACAAGCCAAGCAAAGAACTAGAACAGAACAACAAGCCAAGCCTATAACTTTAAATAGATACATGTACCTAAACCCAGAACATACTTTTGACTTTTATAACAATGTACCATGTATAAGCAGTATGTGGTACTTAGAGGTATCCAAAATGAAACTACATCAGCAGTAGGTTCTAAACACTTTTCTGCCCCTTGCCTTCCAATGTCGCATGTGTTAATCTCCAATTAACATTTCACTAAGTTTTATTGTTCAAAGGGATTTTCTTCTTATCCACTGACATTTATGTCATGATACTCAGTTTAGGAACAACCACGCTGACATTGGTACAGTCTTTTGAGGCTCTGGTAATTTCCCAAAAACAGCAATCAACCACCCAAAAACTAAAGAGAGAAAGCACAACTTTGTGGGTACTTGCATACTTCACCTCTCTCAGGTAGTACTTTAGCACTGGAAATATGAAAATGAAAGTATAACTTTGATATATTACCTTAGTAGGAAAGGCACAGAAAGAAACAAAATTCATTCTGTAAAAAACTCCACCTGAATATTAAAGGAAACAGCAGCCATTCACCTAGGGTTTTTCTGGGCTATTGGCTCCACATGATCCTACCGTTAAAGAGCAACTATTTCCAGCAGAAATGCTGAAAAACTCATTTCACATATTTGTTCTAGAGTTAACACTGTTCTTCCATCCTTAAATTGATGAAAAATTATCTTTTGTCTCTCTGCAGTCCTATAGAGTCCTTGGATGATGAAGTGGCTGCAGTAGAATGGAAAAAGGGGAAAAACAGGAGAAGTCAGAGCTAGGCACATCTGTAAATTCATTGCACATTGCATTTTCTCACATGCTCATTTATTGCACATATTCACAAGTTTTCTGGAAAAGAGGTGAGTAGTGAGGTGACAAAGTTTTCTGGTAGCATTAAATTATTCAGGGTAATAAAAGCAAAATCTGGCAATGAAAAGTTGCACAAGTTTACAAGACTGAAGGAGCAGCAAAAGAAGAAATTCACTGCTGATAAATGTAGAATAACAAGCAGATGGAATAACATCTATGTATATAAACAATGAGAGAACTTAAATAACTTATTATCATTCAGGAAAGTGATTCCAGACTCACTGTAGACAATTCTACAAAAATATCAGACCCATTCTAGGAAGAGCTCAAAAAATGTGAATATAGCATTTTGAATTACTAGGAAAGGAATAAACAATTTAAGAGCATATTTAGAGAAATGGTTAAACACTTTGCAGTTCTGTTTCTCCTTCTAGTCTCAGTAGAATATATAAAAATAGACTATGGTAAAAAGAATAATAAAACTTATGGAGTAGTGGTTTTTGTGCAAACAGTCTCTATAGCTAGAAAAAGAGGCAGCTAGAATTAGACAATAAAGTCCTGAGTGAATTAGAAGATGTGCATAAGTACATCAAAAGAATTTCTTAGGAACCAGATGTTAAAGAATACAAAAGGCAGTATTTTTTAAACAAATCAGCTGAATTGTGAAACTTGCTGCTACAGGATGTCATAGATGATAAAAATACAAATAGGTTCATAAAACAGACAGAGCTGTGAAAGAAGAATGCATGCAAGCAATCAACTTATATAGACAATGATGGACTCTAAGTAAGTTTATTTTAGCTGTTGGTTTTGACCAGCTGAAGTCTGTGTGGTCCTTTATGAGTATGGTTTTCATTTTCCTTACTGGTGGAAGATTTAGAACTTTTTGACTGATGAGATGAAAAACTCACAACTATGGTTTCAGAGATATTAAAAAAACATTTCCTTGTGGGTTAGAGTTTGAAATTAAAGCTCAAAACAGGACTTCTTTTTTAAGCAAATGCCTATTTGGACAGAGAAGTAGGGAGAAAAAATAGGACATATGGTTGCTGAGGAACACAGTGCAGGTAGCTCAGCGTGCAGCTGCAGGGTGAACTGCACGTTGAGCTCTGGGTGCCAGCAGCCTCAGAAAAGAAGCCATGAACTGCCAACCCTTTGCATAGAAGGGTCCAGGGACCTGTGGCACAGCCAGAGGACCAGACACTCAGAGACACAGCAGGAGTCAACGACCCCAGACTTTTCCATGCTTAGACTGTGAGGGTATAAAACAGTTTCCTTTGTTCTGGGTCTCTCCTCAGAGGTACCCAGCTTATCTGGTAATTTAGTTATTTCATCATGATTAAATTATTTTTAAGAATCTGGACATCTGAGGCTGCCTTGGGAGTGGAGCTGGGGTCAAGTTGGTGAGGCCACCCAGTCTGAATGTGTGAGTGTGGTGTGTGTAGCTGTGGAGGGGCTTTGGTCCCAGCTCAGGTGGTGAGTGGTGTGACTGCCAGAGTGGCCCCTGGGTGGCTGGACAGGGAAGTTTCCTTAACATGGTAACTTCCATTGCAGAAATTTTAGAGTAAGTTCTGAAATTGAGTACATATATATGTATTTACCTTAAAAGCTTGTTCCAGCATAGGCAGGAATGCATTCCCTGTGATTTGCTATCAGCATTAATTAGAGCTAATGAAACATACTTTTAAAATACCTCACAATGTATAAAAATAATATTTTTGTATACAGTATTTTTTCCCCAATGCTTAATTAATTGGTTAGGATGGTTGACAACATTTGAAATTTTTTTGGTACCAAAATGTTGTGCTGCTGATCTAACAGTGTTCAATACAAATGTCTAGCTGCCAGCACTGCACAATATATTTCTAAACAAATATACTATTGAAAGTAAAAATATTATTTTTGAAAAACTGAAATGACCTTAACTTGCAGGTAGAATGATGACTTTTCAATGTGGATCTCAAATTAAGACCTCATTTATGTTGGGGATATTGTCCAGCATTCAAAATTACTCTCCCTTTTGTTACTGCTGGCAGAAAGAGTCAAAAGAAAAGCCAAATATCTAGAGGTAGAAGTGAAAGTTGTGCAGTAGGGAAACACTTTTTTTTCTATTAATGAATGCTGATAGAAGAAAGACAAAAAAGTGCAGAGAAGTACCATGGAAGACTGGGAAATTAGGTCTTTAGAAGTGGAACATAGAGACGATGTTGTTTGGGAATAATTGCAACTGAAAACAAGATGTTGATTTATTTGGTCTGTCTATGATATCGTGAAGTAATTTTCAGCTTGCTAAAGGAAGATTGTGCTCCATTTTTGTAGCACAAGATGAAACATGTGTGGTACATGCCCTGATAGGTGCATGTGGTCATGTGAAAGCACAAAGTCAACTGGAATAATGCTAGAGAAGTGTGCAGTTCAAAGTTTCATCCAGTTTGCCTTTGAGAGCAGTCCTGGAGTGAACTATCCTAGAATGAGCTCCTTTGTAGAATACTAATAAGTGAAGCAGCAGCTGCACAGATAAAGAACTTGAATGACTTAAAAGAAGTGTCAGCACAGAAACGAGACAGATCACATACTACAGTCAACCTGATGGACTTAGTCTAGCAAGAAAGGCTCATGCTTTCTGTTCTGTAAATCCTAGACAACAATCCACTGTGAAGAGATACCATTGGAATAGTTGAAAAGCACTACTGTAGAGATAATTCAAGTAATTGTTTTTAACCTGACACACCTTCAGTGTTGCATTCATGTACCCAGGTTTTTTCAACCCTCTCTGTCCATCTACTACCAAAAGGAGGCTATCATATGGTGCATCTGTTCTTGACTGAGAAAACATGGCTGCCTTCAGCTATTCCAAGGGGCAAGGCATAGTAATTAAAGTTTACTGCAATATATAAAATACAAACACATAAACTTTCTGGCTTATATTATTTCTCATAAAAATCTGTTTCAATGTTAAAACAACAAATATGATTCCATATTTTTTAGCCTTGAGCCTCAGGCAGCACATATAAACTGATCTTAACTAATTTGACCTAATTTTCTAGCAGAAATCCTTAGCATGAAATTGGCAGGTAAAAAAGTAACAGTCGTTTGTACGTGAATTTTATGTACATTGCAACTTATATATTTAATAAACTTTACCTTTTCTTGAAAAAGTTAAATTCTTTAAAACATTATGCACTACTCATCCATCCTTAGCCTTCAGTTTTGGGAGATTCACATTATGACATTCCTATAAAAATAGAATAGTTATGAATCTATTTGGTTATTGTAAAGTGAGACAACTTGTTTTCAGAAGAGATGGGGGTTTTTTCTAAATATGCTTTCTTAATTCCTCCATGGTGTTATCTAATCTTATTCATACTTTATTATATCTGTAGATTCCTTTATGTTGTTCATCACCATGGCATTTCAGTGCTTTCAT
>JACBWW010000005.1:25392513-25528205 GCA_020086605.1 Lanius collurio | reverse complement strand
CTTCAAGCTCCTGAAGGAACCCTACAAGTAAGGTGGAGAGAAACTTTTTTACAAAGGCATGTAGTGATAGAACAAGGAGGAATGGCTTCAAGCTGAAAGAGATGGAGTTTTAATAATAGGAAGAAGTTCTTTACTGTGAGGGTCTTGAGGCAGTGGAACAGGTTGTCCAGAGAAGTTGTGGATGTCCCATCCCTGTGAGTGTACAAGGCCAGGCTGGATGGGACTCTGAGCAACCTGGTCTAGAGGAAGGTGTTCCTGCCCAAGGCAGGGAGGTAGGAAGAAGATGTTCTTTGAGATCCCCTTCCAACCCACACCATTCAATGATTCTGTGATTCAGCAAAACCGTCAGCAAGCAAATATTCTTTGCAGCCTTCCTTTCCTGACCTTAGCATCAGTATTCCTTCAGAGTACTTCTTTTTATCCTTTCCACTGTTTTATTTAAAACGTTTGAATATATAACTGAAAAAGTTTTCTTGGGCAAATTGCTGGGTTTTCCCCATATCTCCTACTAATAATAAATATCCAGAAATAGTGACACCTTGGGGTTTTTTTTGCAAAAACTTACAGGACATGAAAATTCAGCTAATCAAAACAGCCACTCCACAGAGAAATAAAACGTCCTTCAATATTAAATTGCATATATTTGATAGGAGATGACTTGTTGTCCATCACACAGCCCTTATTTCACAAATTCCACTAGGCAGAAATAACTTAAACATTCCTATTTCTCCCTCAAATACCAGCTATTTATAAAATGTAACTCATTCAGGCAGAAATATAGGCAGTGGGTTAGAAAATGGTTGCTTATTTTTAGACATCACCCTGTATTCTTGCTAGAGCCTGAGAGCTTCATTTACCTTAATTGGATATGATTTTTCTTGTTAATAATATTCTGAGCATGCTGGTAGCTTCAGCATAATATGTCATGCCTTGCTATTGACAAGAACAGAACAGATATGGTTGGTAGATTGAGGCAATGATGAGCAAAAAGATTCAAAATGAGCTACTAACACTGAAAAAACCCACTTGCCAGGTGCAACTTTAACACCCTAAATAGTTTTAATGTGTTAGAACGGGGTCAGTTGAAAAATATGTCCTTAGAGGAATCTTCTTTTCATTAACTCTTATATTCCCAGATTATAATGAGCACTGAATTCCTACCAACCCAATTACTAAGGAATGTAAATTACATATTACAAGTTTATAATAGGAAAACACTTAACCTGGAGAAAAACGTCCTGTGGGAAAAAAAAAAAACAAACCAAAAAATACAAACAAAACCAAAAGAACAACAGTCTATTAATTCCTTAACTGTGAAGCTGCAGTTTTATTTGGTATTAGTAGTTTTTGAAAGTTCTTTAACAGGTGTTAAAGTATATCTAAAGGATTCTGTCAGGCTGCGTGTCCTTGATATTTCAATGGTAAAACTTTTAACATACATTCATTCCTAGATGAAACCACAAAGGATTTGTTTGGGTTTTTTCTGTGAAAAAGCACTGATATCCCTGTTCAGTTCTATACTAATACTCCTGATGACTTTCTGTAATATTAACCAATATTAGAAACAGTAGACATCAATACAGCTTTGAAATATTGCCAAGCAATAGCAAAAATAAGATTGAAAAAAGCCAGTCTATGCAGTGTATCTCTAAATGCTTTTGAGAATTGTAGAAGCATGACAGACTAAAAGATTTTTGCTCTGTAGGCAGCTAAGGCTGCACATTTTATATGGTGTGCTTGGTGGTAACTGATACATTCCCTTAATGTTTCTATTAAAGTATTAAGAGTGGATTCAGATCACAGATACTCTGATTAACATCTGGCACAACTCCACAGGGTATTTTTGCAGTTATTCTAATTTGTATTGGTTTCATTTGGTGTCACATTGATGAAAATTTGGTCTTATAATCCTTCACTACTCCCCAAGTTGTTTCAGCTTGCAGCTTTGTGGCTAATAAATTTTATGCTGATAAGTAATTTTTCCCCAATTCTGGTGTTCTCAGCAAATCTTTGACTTTCTAAGGGCATATGGGAAGTCTTTGTTTAGCTTAGAAAAAACACAACTCTGGAGAAACCTTAACCAGGGCGCATAAATAATAATGCAGGATTTTTCCAATTTAATTTCATAGTATAACTTTTAATAAACGTATTTAGTGTTAGAAACTGTAGTCCTGTTTATAGCCAAATTCAATAAAACAAAGTCACCTTCTGTTGAAACACAGGAAAATCTCAGAGAGCACTCTGAACAATAAAGTAGTTGAGTCGGTAAAGAAAAGAAAAATAAAAATAATATCCAGTCTACTTAGAATTATGAGTTATCTGATAGATTTTAATATTTTATTTATTCAGTTATTGCTTAATTTCAAGTTTTTCAGTGAAGGCTGCACTCCTCTGCATATTATGGACAGGTTTTCATCAGCCACACTTAAAATTAAAATTGTAGGTTGACAACTCAAGCAGATTCTTCTTCCTTCTTTAGAAAATTAAGGTTAAAATCTCTGTGGTTTTACAATAAATGCCTACAATGGAGGAAGTCTTGGAGGAAATGGATATAGGATGTATGTTCATGAAGCTGATCTCCAAGCTAGAAAAGCACAGGAAGTGATCAGAAGTATTGTAGGGAAGGTTGAACTTAGGTCAAGACAAACAAAACACAGGGTGACCTTTGTTTTAGATAAATGGCTGTATTGGTTGATTGGGTCAACAAGTGTAGAGAGTTGAGTGGGTGTATCTGCTGTGTAAATTATTTTTCTAGTGTTAACCAAAAGGCTGTGAACGTCATCTTGGATTAGCATGAGACAATGAGAGAATCACAGAATAAATTGAATTGGAAGGGACCCAAAAGGATAGTCCCGTCCAACTCCCAGCCCTGCACAGCACTTTCCCCAAGAGAAGAGCATATATGGCTAAGCCCAACCAACCCATGGAATGGACTTTGAAGAAAGTAATGGGCTTAAGTTAGTTTTAACCCATGTATTTCTTGTGGCTATGGACACCCAGTGTCATAACAGTGGGCATATAGAGATCAACAGGAATCAAATTTATATTGTGCATAATGCAGTTGCTATAGTCTGCTCAGTGTACTTGCACTGTGATTTCAGTACACTGATATATCTCTTGGATAAGTCAAAATCCTGTGTAATGTCAAATATACACATGTAAGTGAACTTGGTATTAAACATTAAACTCTCTGCATGCAGAATATCAAAAATTAACCTTGTCAAGTAATATTGGACTCTGACAATCTGCTAACAGAAATATGTGAATTTTCTATTCATTTTTATGTTCCTTCTTATATTCAACAATATGACTAGAAAAGTATTTTGAACAATAGATTATCTCCTCTACTCACCTGTCTTCTCAAGACAATTTCTAAATAATGACTGAACAAGCGATGTTACTTGTTACATGAAAAGTTAATTCAAAGTAACTGTTCAGATTGGGCAAGAAAACCAAAGAATAAAGGTTTTTTGCTAATATCAACAGTGCAATCCTGACTTTTGTAAAATAGATAAAAAGATCTTATTGAGCTTACAGGTCTGTCAAAATGCAAATATTTTTCCATCAGAGTATAATATTTCTGGACACTTTCAGTGTGTTTTTTTATCCTGTTATCTGTACAATTTTTTAAATGCTTAACTAATTAATCAGCTTAACATTGCAGGGATTTAGTTCTGACCTCATATGAAGGAAACCACACTGTTAATTCTTGCAGGTTTTTTGCAAGCTATACACTATTAGATGTTTATAGTTGTATATAAAGATATCATTGCTAGTTATGCATAAAAGTACTTTCAGTGATTTTTAAGTCATCTAATTCAGAAATTTTTTCTTCAAATTTTGGTATTAAGTTTTG
Organism: Lanius collurio; assembly: GCA_020086605.1. Taxonomy (NCBI): domain Eukaryota; kingdom Metazoa; phylum Chordata; class Aves; order Passeriformes; family Laniidae; genus Lanius; species Lanius collurio. The sequence continues at coordinate 25,524,349 of JACBWW010000005.1, read as the reverse complement.
CACTCTCTTTTCAAAAGGCCAAAAGGAGATGCCTCATAAAGAAGTAGAACAGATATTTGTGATGTTTTCCCTTTGTCAGCCTCCAAGTTTTCCAACTATATCCATCTCACTGGTTTTCATGAGCCTGCTAAACTTTCTCTACTTCCTCACCCCATTTTCCTTCTGGTCATGCAATAAGTAGGAGCTGTTTCTCCAGTTTAGATTCTAACTGGTATTATCTTCCAGACTTGCCCTGGAATTCAGATTTTACTGTGAATTTGTTGAATGTCCCTCCATGTGGTTCCAGAGTATCACAGTGATGAGAGTTGTCACTTTTCTTGCTCTCTTCTCTCTTCTCCTCTTCTCTTCTCTTCTCTTCTCTTCTCTTCTCTTCTCTTCTCTTCTCTTCTCTTCTCTTCTCTTCTCTTCTCTTCTCTTCTCTTTTCTCTTCTCTTGCTGTCTGTTTAATTGTGGCTTTTGCATCAAAATCTGGATTAATTGATGAGTTGGGATGTGCTAAGGAGCTTGGCAAAGGGTTCTCTGTCTCATAAATGATGGCACAATCCCACAGCTCACAGTACAAATGTTAGCCTTTAAAATAGCATAGAGTAGCAAATAATAACATTAGACTCACTCAAAACCTGCTATTTCTGGAAATATGTGATCTGTTTCCAGAAGCTCAAATAGAAGATACTCAGAGCTTGTGACAGAGAAGGCTGTCAATTGTCCTGATCTCTTTTTCTTTTTTCCTTTCATATGCCACAAACTTCTGCTAAACGAAAATCCTCTCTTCTCTCCTCTCTGTCCTCTTGGTGAACCAATGCATATTCTCCATGTTTTAACTTTCTTAATATCCAGATTTCTGCTCAAGGTCTTCTTTTATGCTTTTCTTGTTGCTTCACCCCTACACAGCAATCAGTTTTTCATAAAACTACCTGCATACTTCTCAGTGGGGATTAAACAATCAAAGCTACATTTATTCCTGGCAGGTCATGTTGATTATCAGAAGAAAAAAATAAGCCAAAAAGTCAATTCTTTTTTCTCAAATGTCATACTCTTCATGAAATCTGTTAATGAAATGAGCTTTAAAAACTACCCTTCAATAAAACAGTGCATATATCTGTGATGTCACTTGCTCTATACAAAGGAGATGAAACAAAATGGTGTTTGGAGTTCTCATTTACATATATTAATCTGTTTTCTTCTATTCCTTTTCAGTAAGTGCTTGATTTATATTTAAGCAGTTTGTAGCTTGCTACAGTGAGATGCCATATTTCTGATACAATAGTGTGCATAATGTATTCTTTGACAGTATGCTTACTATAATCTATGAGGAAACACTATTTATTCATACAGCCACTTATAAGAAAGTCTGCCATTTCTGAAATAAAAGCTAATGATAAATAATGTCACTTATGCACATGCATCCAAAATGAAATACAAGTCCCTGCATTTTCAAGAAGGTCAGGGTACATCAACTATACTACAATTTAGCATAAAACTACTTATTTAAAAGCTAAATTATCCCTGCCAATTTTCACTTAAAACTTAATCTGTTACTTTCCTCTATTTAACAAAATATTAAACTGTCAGAGAAAAAAGAAGAAATTTATGAAAAAGTTCATTCTGGTGATTACAGTTTTGATGGGCTGTGTGGGCTATAAGACAGACCCCTTTCAGGATGCCAAACTATTTCCATTTTTATGTTTCCTTTAATCATCTGTCAAGAAAATCAGTTTTTCTAGACAGCACACTGTTTAATACGAGAAATACTTATCAAAATTATATGAAACCCAAAAAGCTTAAAAACATTGTAGCTTTCTTATCTGAAATACTATTAAATTTTATTCTTTAAAATAATACATTTTTGCCTAAATTTTGACATGTATGCAGTGGGCATTTATGATGCTGGGTCAGATTTATCTCTTTAAAAGTCAGCTTAAATTAAGAAGTGAAAAATGTCTGAGTCAAATGTTAAAATTTGTCCTTATAGTCAATGAAGAAATATGGGTAATTTTAGCACAAAACTTTTTCAGTTTTATCACTGTTTACAACTACCTGAAAGGAGGTTGTAGCAATGGATGTCAGTCTCTTATCCAAATATCATGTAATAAGACAAGAGATAATTCCCTCAATGGCACCAGGGCAAGTTTAGGTTGTGTATTAGGAAAAACAGCATCATAGAAAGGGTTGTCGCACGTTGGAATTGGCTGACCAGGGAGATGTTTGAGTTACCTCCCCTGGAGGTGTTCAAAGACATGTATGTGTGGTACCTGGGGGCAGGTTTAGGGGTGGACTTGACGATGCTGGGTTAATGGTTTGACTTGATGGTCTTATAGGTCTTTCTCAGTCTAAATGATTCTACAGTTCTAGGCGTCCTCAGATGAATCACTTCTTAAAAGTAGCACTTTTTTCTCCATTGTCTGTAAAGCAATCACTGGATAATCAGCTCAGCTATAAATGTCTACATTAAGGACTTCTAAACCTCTGTACTTGAGGTGAATCCTCACCCTAGTATGCTAAGGATGCATTAGATACTCTAATGTCCCACTCCTCTTCAGGACTGGCAAATATTTCAATGTCTTGTAAAAAGCCATTAAGAACAGTAAACAAATAGACAGGAAAGAGCTTTCAATAATCCTCAAATTCGAAATGGCAAAGTTCAGTTTTCTGGTCACCATATATCTCTAATGGCACTGCATATAAGATGGCCTGAGCTTCCCCTGTTGTCTTAGTATTTCAAATCAAAATTGGAAAGAACAATTTTAGCAAGATAGAAGAGAGAAGCAATTAATGTCTCTGTCTGAAAACCTCTACAGAGTGGTCATGAAGGTACTTTTCTAGAGGAGCAAAAGGCTCAGATGGTTCAGACTGCTTGTCCAGTTATTATTCAAGTAAAAACCTGATAAAATGAAGGCAGGACTCTTCTTACAAAATATCTTTAACATTTTTTGTTTGAGTCAAATGGGATTATTGACATTCATTTCTTAATTCAGCTGGTATCTTTCAGGATTTATATTTTAGTCTGAACCCATAAAATGGTCCTCATTCAATTCAGTAGCAAAACATAACTATCTATTATTGACGTAATTCTGTGTGAGAGAGTATCATAACTCATAATATTGCTGTTAGATTGTTGTACACAGCTGCTTCACTGGGGCAAAGTGAGAGCCAGCTCACATCATTCCTTTTTGGGAGAAATAAGTGAAGTGCACTAGGGGTGTCCTCCTCGCTCCTTCTCCCTGACACAGGGATTTAGGCTGACACAAAGCACCTCAGTCTCAGCATCTAACCTCTGATTGTTGCACTGACCTGGCCTCAGCTATGAGCACTAGAGCACCCGAAGTTTAGCTGGAAGGAACAAGCCTAGAACCTGTCAATTCAACTGTTCAGAGGTCATCTTTATGTTATTTTTAGGCTTGAATCATGTTTTGTGTGAACCCCTCATATGCTAATAAGGAGCTGTACTTCAATGTTTATGTTGCTCTCTCTACCTCCTTTAGTATTTACAAAGGATTCCTCAAATATATAGGTGTTTTAAACTTCCTTTTATTTCTTTTAAAATGAGGTTCTTTCTTACATATTTTACTAGTACTTTTTGGCTTATCCAAGCATATTTCTTTTTCCTCTTTCAGATGCCTGACATGCTTCTCTTTCTTGCAGAACATTTAGTGTTGTAGTAAATGTTTTTGTGCAGAGGAATGATAGACAGAAGTGCATTTCCTTATGCATGGAAACCTATCTATCTAAAATCAAATCGACAAAATGATACTGCAACTAAAAACACCTCATCTAGCAATAGACTGGAAGTTTATCTCAGAACAGCATCTCTAATGCACAAATGTATTGATGGATTAATGTAGGTTGCAATAGGATTATGAAGGAAGTTTGGAGGTGTAGTAACCCTCATTTATTATGACCCATGTAGTGGTTATGTCATATTTGATCAGGTCAGCCAGTCTCAACTTGGGTAGTTCTTGCATGGAGTTGCCTTTAAGGAAAATGCAAAGTTGCATGGGAGCCAGTGCTGTTGATTTATCTCGACATTCTTTACTCTGAACTTTTAATAAATTTATGGAGTAGTAGAGCACATGCAATGGGTCAAACAGAAAAATTTCTTTCAGAAATGATGGACTATTTTTATTGAACATTAAAAAAAAAGTTATATTCACCAAATTTTAAACTGTATATTAAACTGTGTTTATTTCAGCACCAAGACAGAAAATTTTAGTGTATGGAAAAATAACAAGAGCATAAGTGGTAGGACAGCAATTAAATTAGTGTAGAACACCGTTTGCTTCAAAGAGATACATAATAAATTTAGTCCAAAAAGGTTTTCAATTTACAAATAATTACTTTAAATAGGCAGATTTCATAATTATAAAAATACTTTCTTAATACATCAAGAACTAATAGAATATAAGCCTTTATACCTTTGTTTTCTTATAAACTGTTAAATATATTACAAAACCACTTTGTCTTCTGATATAAAATATTTCTAAGGAGAAGTGCTTTTCTAAATTCTTAATGAATTTTTCCAGGTCTAGTAGAGGAACTTTTTTTTGGCACCTTTTTAAAGAATCTTTATCCTTCCCCTAGTCTTTGAACTTTCTCTGCAATTGCACATTCACTAACAGGTGTGTTTTATCAATACATTGAGCTGGAAATTTTCCAAAGAAAGTAGAATATGCTCTTGTTGATAGAGAATGATTTTAAAAGGTGACATAATGTCATTTTTGTCATGAAGTTCTATCGTAAAAAATGTGATAGAACAGAGTTCTATCCCATCACAATGGTGAGATATATCATTTCTATATAAATTTTTTGCTTTGACAGAAATAGTGTGGAAGACCACTATAATATAAAGACAGGCTTCTTATTACCTAACGTCAGCTATCCAAGCCCCTGTTCTCAGTAAAGAGAGGCCTCTGTGGAAGGCAATTCATGCCAGCCTAAGAAAACTGGCCAAGATGAAGGAGTAATGATTCTCTGGAGGATGCCTGCCAATCTGCACTTATAAAAGAGAACCAATAGTTCTAGATGCTTAGCCCTGAATGGTTGAATACTGCAAATACAAAGTCTGAAGGGGTGATTCCTTCCTGCCTCAAAAGTAGTAAAAGATTTTTCTATCTTCTTAGAACCTTTTTAATTCCCTTTTTTAACTCTCTTTCAAGTATATTTTTCATCAGTTGTTCAGAATTGATTCTTCCTTGTTGATGCACATTCCACTTGCAGCCCAGAAAGCTAACCATATTCTTGACTACATTAAAAAAAACTGTGGACAGGAGGTCAAGGTGATTTTGCCCCTCTGCTCTCATGAGAGACCACCTGGAACACTGCATCCGGCTCTGGGACCCACAGGACAAGAAGGAAAAGGAGTTGTTAGAGCAGGTCTAGAGGAAGGCCACAAAAATAATCAGAGGGCTGGAACATCTACTTGTGAAGAAAGGCTGAGAGAGTTGGGAAGAAGAATGACAAATTTTGTTATGGTTAAAGAGATGCTTTTTATAAAGTTCAGTGGTGACAGGACAAAAAGAAATTATTTTAAACTGAAAGAGGGTAGGTTTCAATTTAACAAATGGTAGGAATTTTTTGCAGTGAGGGTGGTGATGCACTGGAACGGGGGCTCAGAGATGTTGTGGATGGCTTGTCATTGGCAGTGTTCAAACTCATGGGGGATGGGGTTTTAGCAACTTGATCTAGGGAAAGATGCCCCTGCTCACAGCAGAGATGCTTTTATAGAGGATATTTGAATGACTTCTGAAATCCAAAACATTCTGTGATTCTATGATTCTTTGAGTATCACTCAGTGTCCCTGAACGTATTTAAAAGACACATAGATATGGACATGGTTTAGTGGTGGACTTGGAAGTACTGACTTAATAGTCAATGATCTTAGGGTTTTATTCCAACATATATTATTTATGATTCTGTATTTCTATTATTTTATTCATTCCAGCTTTACTTCAATTTCCTTTCCAGGAAGCTCCTATTTTTTTAAGGCAGTATTCATTTGCAGAGAGTCTGGGGAAACAGTGAAACAGAAACCCTGAGAGACATTATTTTCTCTTTCAGTTTTTCTCCTTCCTTGCATTGCTCTGTTCAACCACAGAAGCTGCCACTGTCTCTCCCTTTTGTTTGGATATGTCCAGTTTCGTCTTGTGTCAGTGCTTCTCTGTAGAACGGAAACAATCTGACTTTAGGTTCTAACTGTTTTGAAAAGTGTAGGTGCATTAAATTAAGTAGATTGTTTTATACAGAAAATTAATCTCTAACTTTCCTATTCAAATGGTGAGTCTCATTTTGTCTGACAATTATATATCTCCCTAGCTTATATCCATGTACTCATGAAACACCTTTCCTATAAACTGTTGTTTTGTTTCCCATAATTATAAATTGTCCTTTGCCTCATATGCAGAAATCTGCCCAGCACATGTTCTGACTCACAATGAATTCCTTTAAAGTTGACCTTTAACATGCTGCAAATTCTCCAATCAGATTTCAGGCTTTAAGTCAGACTGTTAACTATGTGCGAATCTATACCTTAGTGGTACCTGAAATGGTACTATGTAGCTCATGTTTCATGGCATTTTATACAAACTTGCTCCTTTTTGATGGAAAAATTAGTTAAATTAGACAAAGTACTTTGTTTCTTTAAACTATATTTTGAGAGAAAATATTAACATTTCATGTATTTGGTCTTTGGGTTTTTTTTTTTAAACCCCACATAGCATAACAGAGAACACGTTCTTTTTGCCCTATTGTTTCAGTTATAGGTAACTTATTTCTTACTGTGTTCTCAGAAACACACAAAGCTTTCCTCCTATTCATCAATATATTTAACATAAGAATGTTAGCGGTACAAATGTCACATAGCTTCTTGTTTCTTCATTTTGAGATGAGTTTTATTGAAATTTGTCAACACCTTATACAAGATATATGGCTGACAATTATCCATAAAATTATTATTAAATACATATATTGCCACTGAATATTTATATATTATTAACTGAATTTCTTCTCCATAATTGTTAGTGAATTAAAAATGAGACAAAGAATCAAAGATAATATTTTTTTTTTAAATAGCAGAAAAATAAATTACTGCAATGTGTGAAAAAATCTAATACTCATCCAACCATGAAATGTCCACCTGAAAATGTTATTTCGATATATGGACTCTATTATAGTTCCAGGAAAAACTGAATAAACCTAATTCTGCAAGTCACAGTACACAGGCATTTCTCCATTTCCCATGCATTGCCTTATTCATTTGATTGCCTTTGCTTTCCTGTTTTTGAAGGTATATTTACCATACTATGTATTTTTGACTTTATACTTTTACAACTTTTTTGATCAGGCCTTATATTTACCCTGAAAACTTTTTTCCCACTTTTCTTATCCGGTTTTTGTGTTCTTAGCAGTTCTAGGCTCTATACAAAGTTGTGATTTACCTCCTTTTCATGATGAACTCATACATTTTCTTTTGAAAGGACAACATTAAAAAAACAGAAGCTCCAAGATCTCTAGATCAGTGCATTTGAGTATCACTAGTGATGGTGACTTACAGTGAACATTACTAAGTTATTAATTACAAGCTGTTTTCAGGTCACTTATGTGTTGTTCAATTATCTACATCAGCAGGACTTGCCCTGTATTTATCTTCATGGCTTTATGCTTGTGAGTATGCAACTGTTTTTCTGAAAGAAGTAAAATTAATTATTTTGATTTTTTTCTTTCAGATTGAAGTAGTTTATTCTCTCTGATGATAAATACAGGGATGTTTACTGCCTTAGCCAGGAGCCAAAGACAATGTGTTTGGATTATACATTTGGTATGTAAAATCTGCAAAAGTCCCATCTCCTGAATTGAAATTCTTGGCATGCCTATCCCCATGACTGCAACACGGAACATACTGAAACAAGGCTGTGGCTACCATTCAGTGCCTCTGCAAGTGACAGTGTTCTGCTCATGAGATGTTAGCAGATAAATTGCTCTTATTATCATGCTAAACTTCTAAGCTCCTTGTATTAACTGAAATGTTTTTATCCACTAGAGGGATAATTTTGTATTCTACACATGTTCTTGGACATATTCTCCAGATCACATTAATCCTGGGATGCCCTAATTGTTTCAAGAAGTCTCCTCTGAACATAACAAACCTGCAAAAGTCACTGAAGTCTTCACTATTATTCTTTTCCTTCCAAATCAATGACGATGCCAAAACAAACCAAACCAACCAACCAAACAAATAAATCCCACCTTTTGCTGTACAAATAAATTGAGTTTTATGTGAAAGAGTATCATCTGGTGTATGCTGCGTGGGGAGACAGTTAATGTCAGTATTTAATGCTACCTGCATATTGAACATTATAAACCAGAGGCATTTCAGTCAAACAGCTGTACTATTTCTCTTATCCTCTGACATGCTTTTCCTTGTTTTCCAGAGTAATTGAAAGGTTTTTGCTTTCACAGCCTTTTCTTGACAGAGATGCCACAAGGTATCTATACATCTCAAAGGCTAACACAAAATCAATCTGTGTGATTATGCAATTTAACTGCATTTGCAGTGTTAATTTATCTTCTAGCATCTGTAAATTACTTTATTATAAAAAATTCAAAAGCTTATCTGAAAGCCAAATTAGACCTGGTAGCAACACAAAAACATTATCAACAAGGGAAAACTCTAAAAGCAACAGCAGACAACAAAGTATCAAGTGATGCGTAGAAAGACATAAAATGTGATATAAACTCATTAAGTGCTGACTATTGTTGTTTTATTTGAGATCTAAGTAAAAGTATATATTGCTGGCAGGGTTTCCCAAGTTTCCCTACAGAGAATCACTTTGCCATTTCATATTCACCCTTGTTATTTGGATATTTTATACTTATATTTTTGTTTAACAGTACCATTTCCCACTTAAAATGAGAGGGGCAGGGGACAACTGGAACTTTTTTAAATGAAGACAAAAATTGACCTTCAGTTGGGTAAATCTGAAAGTCTTTCCTCTAGTTATTAAATGACAGACACTGAATTCAATGTTAAATATTCATGCATGATGAAAAAGCAACCTATGGATTCAAGGTTAAACATTTATGTAAAAGAGCAGCATGGGAAAAAATAGACACAAGGAACTAATGACCTTTAAACATCAAAGGCAAAATTCCTATCCATTAGGAGATCAGTGCACTAATGTAGCACAAAACTGCACTGACATAATTTCTGATGTGACATCTGATACTGAAGGAAACCCTGTTGTCACTGAAAAAAAAAGATTTATCGTAAAAGGGATAAAGATCTAGAAAATGCCTCTCTTTTGCCTTTACAAATACTACTTGAATTTTGCTTTTTGCAATTCTGGAAGAATTTGACATAAGACTTGACATTCTTATTAAGCAGAAAGTCTGGCAAAGACAAATCTACTTAATGTTTGAATATCAAGCAGGTAGTAAATGTAAGGGCTTGACATAATAAAGACACACAGAAGTAACCTTGTGCTCCCACACATTCTTTTTACCATATTCTCCATCCCAAACACCATAAATAAGATATCTGATAATTGAGTTCCAGATTGGAAAGTTCCTTCTGCAGACAGTATGTTAATCATTGTGGAGGCAAGTCCAGCACTAATATTTTCTAGCCAATCTGACACTGATGGAAGATTTTGACTGCAAATCCAAAATATGTCTGTCATACTTCTTACAAGATTATTTTATGTTCATTATTTCTAGATGACTTCAAAGTGAAATTTTGTCCTTAATAATCATATATGATATTAGGTAAGAGAAAATTTAGCAAAAGAAAATAGAAAAAAATATAATAATATTAAAATATTCTAATATAATGTGTTCCATCTGAAGGAAGAAGAAAATCAGCCATTTATAAACCTACTACAATCTTAAAATAATATAATATCATGATGCTCTGCCTTTTAAGACTCCTAATGAAACATATATGTTTATGAGTAAAAAAGAGTATCATGTTTAGATTATACCGACAAAGCCAAAGTGTCCTTGATGGTCATAAAACCATAGAATAGTTTGAGTTAGAAGGGATGCTTTAAAAGTAGTCTAGTCTAACCTCCCTGCAATAAACAAGGACTTCTTCAACCAGATCAGATTGCTGAAACCCTGTCCAACCTGACCTTGATGTTTCTCTAGAGGGCAACTACTTCCTCTCGGGGCAACCTGAGACAGTCTTTTACCACTCTCATTTATCCAATCTAAATTAACCATCCATCAGTTTGAAGCCATTACCCCTTGTCCTTTCACTACAGGCCTTTGTGAACAGTCTCTCTCCAGGTCTCCTGTAGCTGCTTTTAGGTACTGCAAGAAGCTCTAAGGTCCCCCTGGAACCTTCTCTTCTCCAGGCTGAACGACCCCACCTCTCTCAGCCTGTCCTCCTAGGAGAGGAGCTCCAGCCTCTGATCATCTTTGTGGCCCTTCTCTGGACCGGCTCCAACAGGTCCACACCCTTCTTATGCTGGGGGCCTCACAGCTGGATGCAGCCCTCCAGGCAGGGTCTCCCAAGAGTGGGATGGACGGGAAGAATCTCCTCCCTTGACCTGTGCACCGTGTTGGTCTTGATGAAGGTGCTGCCTTTTCATTCTTAGCTATAAATGCCCAAACAAAATTTGACTGATTTGCCTTCATCTCTACAGAACACCTGTACTGCTTAGCTAAATGAGTTTATTTCCAAATACTAATGGCAGCAACTGACTGCCTGCATAGCCTATACAACCAAGAGAGACTGATTTACAGCTGAGGCTCCTTTATCATGTCTTTTCTATGTCTTCTACATTTTATAAACACCAAGAAACTAAATCCTTTCTGAATGCAGGTAAAGTAAGCCTGAGAATAAAGGTTTTGGAGACAGTTTTTAATCTTGGGCAATCACATAAGAAACAAGTTATTTTGTATCAGTCACCCAAAGTTTGGCAACTATGACAACAGCTATTCTTTAGACTTCTTCACTTATTGATTATAAATACTTACAATGTGTCAGCATGTCCTTCCTATGGATGCACGAGATGATAAGGATTTGCGTACCTCACTCAGTGCTAGTCTACAGAAGAGGGTTCATAAATGCACAAGGCTTTTTCATAGATAATAAATTTTTATTGAAAAAATGTAGAAATGAAAAAAAAGCACATTAATTGTATAAACAATATACCAAAAAAACCCAGCAGAATGTACTCTAACATATCTGAAGTTGCAACTGTGTGATTTTACTCATAGTAAACAGTAGATTTCCTTTATGCAAATCAAAATCACAAAAAGTCCCAGACATGAAGCCCTGCCCAAAACATATCCTGAAAAAATGAATAGTGCCTTTTCTTACTAAAAAGATATGATACTTAGATGGAAGTAGAGGCTTTACACATTGAGAGAAGAAAAGAGAAAGCTAAGATTTAAAAAAAATAGAGAGAAATATCAGCTAGACAGAGTAAAGAGAAGTATCAAACAGAGTGTAAAGACAGAGGGTATACAGAACAATACAGGAAGTATAATATCGAAAGAAGAGCAACTATAGGAAACTAGTTATTATGGGAGTCCAGGAAAAGAAATAAAACTGAAAAAAAATGAATTTTTTTTTGTCACTGGGGATACACAAAGATAGTGAGGGAAGAGAAATGGAAAATAAACAAGATGGGGAAATAAAAGTACAGGAAACAGTGAGGAGAATAATGGAGTAGGTTTTTTTAAAGGGCTTTTTAGTTTGTGTTTTGTAAAACTCTTTTTTCCCCCAAGAAACACCACATCTACATGGAAGGGGATGATGTAATATCTTTTATTTAGAGATTTAGAGGTGAACTATAAATATAAACCATAGTAGAAAAACAATAAGATAGACATCTTAACCAAAGTAATAAGGAAATTTAGGGTCTATGCTTTTAAAGCATTTTTTTTTTTGGCAAATCTCAAAGTATAATTTATATAAATCTTCATTTTCTCTTTTTTTGAACTGTCTTGTGTGCTTTTCTCTGGAAGTGTTATAGGCTCACCTTGGAAGATATAAGTCCCCATGACATTTTCCTCTTCAGCAAAGAAAACATTCAGCAGGCCAAGAATCTTTTGACAGAAGGACTTCCCTAGGAGCAGAGATATTTTCACACATCCTTTACTGCTCTACAGTCTCCAGTAGAAAAAGCAAAAAACCCCTAGAAAAATAGGATAATAAGAGATTTCTTCCTTTCCTCAGATGCAGTTCTATATTATTTGGATTTCAGTCCAGTGCTTGTTTTGTCGGTACTGCCTCACTTTTCTACTTCTTTCCTCAAAACAAGTTTCTCTTCCTTCACCTCCTACTTCTTTATTGTGGGTTGGGTTTTTTGTTTGTTTTGGGGTTTTTTTGTTTTTGTTTTTTTGTTCTGTTTTGTTTTGTTTTGTTTGGTGTTTTTGTTATATTTTGGGGTTTTGGTTTGGTTTGGTTGTCTGCACCATGCTTATCCTTCATGGAGAAAATGTGAAAAAAGAAAAGGAAGAAGATAATGAGGAACAAATTACCATATGTAGCAATACTCCCAGTAAGATCAGGTATGGAAAGTTAATCTAGAACCAGAGAATGAAAGTATAACTGATTAGGCTAATGGCCCACTACCAGTATTAGGTATTAGAATTGTCATCAATCTCTGCCACATCCAGACAACAGGAGGCAGCAGAACCCTGTGTTGGCACAGATTCCAAGAATTTTTCTGAGATTCCTTTTACTGTTCTCCTTTTATACTAAGACCTTTATCTCCTCAAGATAGCTGCAATTTAGTTTAGCTGCACCAATATGTGGGTCTGTAACAACTATATTTATATTATTAAAGGAAGCAAACCAGGGAGCACTCTTCAGCTCTGAGAACAAGTGTCATTTCACAGCTCACATCCAAATGGCTAAATCTCAGCAAATATGGTCCCTTCAGTCTGCCTTTTGGAATTGGTTTGGTCAGCATTGTCCCCTGAACTGTGCTTGGGAATGTCTGTGCAAACATCTGTGTTACCAAGGTAATAGCAGCAGTGACTGGGTGGCATTGCTTATTCCCATAACCCTGTGGATTTTAATTCAATAGTACAGGCATTGCCATTAAAGCATTTAAGTACTACTGTAATATAGCCAGTAAAATGAAACTGGCAGATTTCCCACTGTAATGTTAATCTCTTTGGATGTATTTGTATATAATTCTTTTAATTCCAATTAATTATAAAAATCAGGAAAAAAATAAAGTATATTCTTTTTCCTGTTCTGAAGAACCTTAATAGATTGAAATCTTTCATTGTTTTCATTTGTCGCAGATTAAAAGATCTGCAAATGGAAATACTGGCTTGGACACCATCTGTGAGACAGATATAGGTCCCTGTAAATATGTTACAACAATAAAAATTGGAAGGTAGATGAGATCGTATATGAAAAATGCACACTTTAAATTTTCTACCTTTAAGGCTCAGGCTGGAGTACATCTGAGCTGTATAAAAGAATGAAGATACAAAAGGATGCTTTAGGAAGGAACTGCAGTGTCTCACAGGCCTGGCTTTAACTCAGGGTTGGCTGTTTCCCCAAAATCAGGTCAGTGAAGTAGCCCTTGACACATTGCTGGATCTGAGCAATTTCCAAACACTATTGAGGGACCTCAAGGGTAATTTTTCATGTATTGTTTGCACAGACTCTTTGCTATTCTACTTTGCCACACTGACACTATGTTCTCTTTCCTCTTACTGAAATTCTTGCTTATATAGTTGCAAAGAGGAATGAACACCTCACAAAAGGGTTGTTTGTAGTGATCTCAACATTTTAACAGAGGACTAAAGGAATGTGTTACTCCATTTAAAAAAGTATCTTAAATAATTTGAAACCATTTCTTGATACTATTAACAATGGCAGAAGGATTTTATGTATGCAAAAACCCAGACTTAAATGAAAACTGCATTGCCATTTTTTGTCTTACTGTTAAATTGCTCAGCAATTTCCTCTATTTATTGGATTTTTTTAACTAAGGTAGACCAGTGAAAAAATCTTTCAAAGATATACATTTACACATCCATATTAGAAAAGAGGTCAAACAGGGCCTTTAATTATGAAGATATCAGTGTCAACAGCCCAGTTTTAAGGTTGTTTATGTAGCATGCATTTTCAGTAAAAGATTAATTCTGGTAGGGGAATGGTGGGCATATAAAATTTTCTTATTCTGGTAACAAATGCTACAGTCAAAGACAGTTCAAAATTCAACCTCTTTTGCACAAAACTCTAAGAAATATAAGGATTTCCTTTACTTTAAACATAAGTATAAATTTCATATTCAGATAGAAGCATAAACCTGAAAATAATTAGAAATTCAGCCCAGAGGTAATTAAATTTGTTTGTGACTTTTCTGATATCTGAATCCTTGTTTGGGAATACTTAAGATATGGCAGGATTGCTTTGTTTGGCTTTTAGCTAACTGTCAGTGTCCTTGTCTCTCACCCAATAGTTCAAAACTAACAAAAGCATTGAAGATAGATTGTTCAGACTGAATGAAACCAGATTTTTGGCTATGAAAGTTCTTTATGTTTTGATTTGTCATCATTTAGGTAACAGGTGAATATTAAGGAAGGAAATATCGTTATTCCACTCAAATAGAACAAAATTACTTTTTTTTAAAAATTAAAAATAAAACCATTTTTTCTCTACTGTTGATTTTGGGCTTAATTTTTAATTTTTTAGTTCAGATTTTACTCAGGAATTTACAGTGTCCACTGCTGTAAATTCATCAGGTCACTTAGGAATTCAATCCTGTCCTGAATTTGCTCATTTTCATCCTGAAAGAGATCTGCAAATAGTGAATCAACAGCTGCAAATTCTTTGAGCAGTAGCTCAGCATTTAGAAAATTCAGGAAATAAGTGGAGGTATTTTGTTTATTTCCAGCTATTTGTAAAAAATATCCCTGGACATGAAGACAATTTAAATGTGTTCTGGGATAAGACCAAGAGTCTCTCTCTCTCTGAAGAGTTCAGCACCAAAGACAAAATAAAGAAATCATTTAGAGGCTACCTAGGACCACTATGTCTGACAAACATTTTTCATAAAGAAGAGCTTTCTGAAACTTAAAAGGGGGATTTAAATCATATGAAAAAATCAGAAATAGTGTTAAAAAAAAGACTGATCTTTTTTCCTAGTTGTCTAAGTTTCATTTTCAAATTATGTATTTATAATTTAGGCTGTTTCAGTTTATCCTCCTGCCTATACTTCAGGGATGAGAGAAAGCTGTGAGTTTCAACTAATGGTGTGGGACTGCTGGCCTGCTGCCTGTTTCTGACAGTGTCAACCCAATTCAGAGAAGGATTTCTCTCATAATAGCATTTGCTCCCACTGCTGCTTTTTAACATGGCCCTCCGAGGATGTCACTTTAAATTGGAAAAGAGAATAACACTGCATGAAAATGTGGGTTGTGCTGTGAGGTAGAGAGGGTTTCACAGCAGCTAGGAATTTTATTCCCTGTGTTGTGGCTCTATGGAATATTTCTTCAGACTATTAAAGCTCTTGTATTAGAATCAGAATTGGAAATTTTGTATCTCCACATTTGGATTTAGAAAATGATACATCTGAAGGAGCAATAAAACTCTGGCATGACCTGCAGAGCCTGAGGCATTCTAAAACTTTTCCTTTTGCCTGATTAAAGGTAATATTTTATGCTTTGTAGGCTGGTTAATTTCTTCAGAAAAAAATTATTCCAAAGTGATGAACAAAGACCATTAGAACAATTTAAAGCACATCAGATAATTATCAGGAAAGAATATATTTGATTCTAAGAAAAATATCATGCCATTAAATTAAAATTTGAATGCTAAGGTTTTTTAGACTTCTACTAAAGTTAAAATCTTCATAGTGATAAAGACGGATAATCCAAAGAAGTGACTAAAAATTTTGCTAAAAATGTAATTGCCTTGGTTCTTGGTAGGTCTTTCCCAATTTCAATTAAATAATTTGTTGTTTCAGTTGTTATTAAAGTCATCATATTTTTAAAGCTAAACCAAGAATCTTCCTTTCTGATGTACTACAATTGTCAGTTACATCTAAAAACGTTTGAGCCAAAATCCAGGATTCATGTAATAACAGATCTTACATTTTCAAAGTTTTACAATTAAAACAAATTTATTTTTGTCTAAATATTCCTTGGGGTTTTTTTTTGTTTTTTTGGGTTTTTTTTTGGTTGTTTGTTTGGTTTTTTGTTTTTGTTTTCTGAAATAAAATATTTTAGTACCAAACATAGAAACTTTTACCATTATCAGCTTCTCAACAGATTTAATTTAAATTTGGAATCAGAGGGTCAATCTAAGCCAAGCATGCCTGTGTGTACTCCTCAGGACAAGTGCAAGTGTGGAGAATTTCTGCCACAGTTTAAGACATGTTTTCTAGCTTCTGATAGAATTAAAATTTTTATTTGGCCAGGCATATGCACCTAACTGCACAGTGTAGTTGTTGCTGGGACTGCAAGATATCCACTATTTATTTGCCATAATGAGTGATTTTAGCTTTATAAAATAATGCAACAGGTTTTCTTTCCAAGGTAGTTGACATTACTGCAAAATCTCATAAACCAGTTTATACAGTAGGAGGGAAGAAATATACTCCACATACTTCCAAACAGAAAAAGGAAATATTCAGCAAGGCCAGGGAGGGAAGATCATGCTTTATGTGTGTTTCTGTGTTTACTCAGGCTCGTTTGTTCTGTTCTATATCAATTCTGTGCGGATTTCTGGTGTAAAATGATTTGTAGATGCTTAAACTGTATTTGTGCAAATACTGCTATCCCAATCTAATCCTTAGGGATAATGCTGAAATGATACAATATCTCTTATCAAATATCACTGGGAGAGAGCAAATCTCAAGATCCCAAGACAGAACTGATTATAAATATTTTATAAGATAGATGTCTAATGGACAGATCATATTTACAGTGTGCAAGAGGCCTTTATTCTCTTTTCTCTTCTCTTCTCTTTTCTCTTCTCTTCTCTTCTCTTCTCTTCTCTTCTCTTCTCTTCTCTTCTCTTCTCTTCTCTTCTCTTCTCTTCTCTTCTCTTCTCTCCTCTCCTCTCCTCTCCTCTCCTCTCCTCTCCTCTCCTCTCCTCTCCTCTCCTCCTTCTCTTTTTGTTTCTTCTATAGACCAATATAGGTAATGAAGAATCAGCATGAGACCATCTGGGTTTGAAAACTTCCCCCATCAGCCACAATGTACATAAATCAAGATTTTGTAGGATAAGCATGTAATTATATTCTTAACTATTTAAACATTTTGACAAAGTTTCTTGTTTATATTTTTCAAAATCTTATATCTTTATAAAGCACCTAACCTAGTACCAGCGTTTTAAGAACGGTAAGGTGAAACAAAAAACAAGAAAGTATGACTTGAAACTGACAAAAGACCTTATTTTGTCCCACCTTTCCTCTGCCAAAGAAATAGTATTATTCTTGCTAAACAAAATTAAGGATTCCTAAAGGCAGAGAATATATAATGAGAAACTTTACCTTGCATACATGATTTATAGGCGTCTTCAGTTCATTAGCATTGTTTATCAGTGTTTATGAGTTGAGAAATTACACGTGAATTCCAATTCCTCAGTTTTCTCATTCCTGGTATAAAAATATGTGGACATACAAGGCTGTTGTCATATGAGTAGTATATTAGTAATTTTGCTGGAGATATTTGATATTGGCATATGATTTAAGAGATGCACTGAATGTTGTTTCTTATCCAGCATATGGTACCCTAGCAGATAAGCTGAATAACAGTGGGAACTACCAAAGGGATTTTGCTTTGAGCATGGTTGCATTTGCACTTCATTCAGCAATTTGTTGTTCTGCAGTCTGGGCTGTGGTTCATGAGGATATTGGGTTTCTATCTGAAAGAAATTTCCAGGCTAACAGTTTGTTCACAGGCAAATGTCTGGTAGACGATATTAAAACCCACATTATTACTTGAGAAAATCAGGTCAAATCTTTGGGGCCTTTCCCCTGTTCTGACTTAGCATATAAATCCAGTTTTGTGAGGATATTACAATCAAGATTTTGATGTTTTCTTGCATTTTATTCCTCCCGTTCTGGAATAGAGGGCTCAAAAATACAATCTAAGTAAAAGAAAAAAGCATTCATTTCAGCTCAACTTTACTTTGCCTTTTTGACATCAAGACAACATTATATCTCCTACAGCAAAGAAAATCAACACTGGAACAGATAAAATATTCTATGCACAATAAATCATGTGACTGGGCCATAAACATAATTTAATATCATACAGCATAAAATAAATTCTTAGAATTACAAAGTAGAATAAAAAAGGTTTTATTATAAAAGAAAAATAGTTTTAAAAAATTTGTAAACATTCTAGTTAATAAAAAAAATTTTAGAACTTAACTTTTGGTAATTGTTTCACTTTGCTTAGTTTATTGAACAGTAGGTGCTATTTTCAGTGCTCTGGAGAAAGTCTGCTACTGAAAGAGAAGACGACATTGAAATTCTTCAGCAACATTTTTTGTTAAACTTCATTAAAGTGAATGAAATGGGATCAATTTCAGAAGAGTGATGGGGCACTAATGAAGAGAGGCCCAGTGCTACTGAGAGCAACACACAGCTGATATTTTTATTCTGAGACCTCTTCCATGGGAACATCCTTACTCCTTAGAAGCCATTCTCTGTGTAATTATCACCTTCAACTGCTAAGGACAAACTGCACATCATTTAATCACTCCATCAACAAAGTCCTTGCCTGTGACATTCAAAAACAGACAAGAAGTTGTTACTGAAAGAGAAATGGACAGAAGAGAATTTTAAATATTGTAAACCAGAGAATCATAGCTTTTCCATTTGCTTTAAGATAACATATGATAAACAAACATAATGGAGAAGGCAGAAAATATCACTCAAACATTTTTCATGCAAGGTTTCTTCAAAATACATATTGCATTCAACATTCAGTTTCTCAGATAAAATTACAAAAGTTTATATTCTATTAAGCCGTTAGATAACATAGTTAATTCAACTGCTCTTTATGGTCAGCAAGACAGAGTAGTACACTGTGGCTCATGACCTGAATTAGGTGAAAAAAAACCAGGTTGACTCTGTGATCTTAGCCATAATTCCCCTACCAGCCTTTTCTTTCTCTGCTTAATTGAATTCTGTTTGAGATAGGGAAATTTTACAATACTATTTCCTTGTGCGTCTTGAGCTTGAAGCATTTCTGGAAGTTATTTCTGCCCTGTATAAGTATTCCTACTGTTTCTAAAGTATTTTCAAGTTGAATAGTAAAACCACATGCACAGCAGTCTATTCCTCTAATGTGATCAGCACTTGGGAACAGAAATATCAGTATCAGTCTTGTAATAAGCCATGCTATATGGTTATTCTCTCAGACTTATAAACATCTTCTAAAACACTTCCTGCACAAATATTATTCAAATACTTTCTCTGTGGTAGCATTCATGAAAACTGTAATAATATTCTTCAGAATGTGATTGATCATCAAATTCCTGATCCTAAAAACAGCATGCAATGATTTTAACATGGCTGATGAATGTGATATCTGTCCTAGGACTTCTAGTGTTGCCTTGCACTTTTCAGAATTTGATACATACAGAGCTTCCCTGGATCAATTCCACCATCCAGAATGCAATGCCTTATGCCACTAAGGGAGGTAGATACACACTAGCAACCTTCTTACAGCAAATCTCACTGCTGAGTCAATAAGTCTCATAAACTCAAAATATTTCACAGGAAGAATTCAGAGCCAGGAGCAGGAAATTAGACCTACTGGCCTGGCTTGGTTTAGAGTATAATAAGTTTCCAAAAGCTAATGAAAGTGTGCATTTACCAGAGGTTAAGTGAGTCTGAAGTGTGTTTTTTTTGGTTTTTTTGTTCTTTTTTTTTTTTTTTTTGCTTTTGTTCAAATAATACACTGAGTATTAAGAACAAGCTTTTCAAAAGTGACATTTAGGATCATTTGCAGAAAAAACTGAGCATCTGCTCTCTGAAATTAAATTTTTAAATGGTGCAAAATTGATCCAACAAACTTCATAAAAGCTTTTCCAGGGGCTAGAAGGTTACCCTTCATATATGGTGATTTTGAGAACCTATTTACTTTCACTTGGAAGTGCTATTCAACCTCTCTAACTGAGTTATTAGAAAAATTGTTTCCAGAGTCTTAGAAGCATTATTTACATAAATTTGAGAGAGTAGTAATGCAATGGTTAGTTTATAAGTGCAATGAAAATGAGAGGAGAAGAATCAAATAACATGCCTTTTTCTGATAATCTGTTCACCCCAGAAGAGGAAGTTTCAGCCTGATCAGTGGGGAGTGCTAAAAATGAATAAATATATTATGACATTTTCCAGTTATGTTTCTTTGTGTATCATCAGTCTTAAATACGTAGCCTCTTTTCTCCTAATGGGAAAAAATCCCTTTGCTCTTAGTCTGGCAATTACAGTACAGTAATATTTCAGATGATAAAAACATGAAGAGACATGTTAATATTTCAAAAATTATTTTTTTCCTTCATTTTATTCAAAGATGGGAATAAGAATACCTAGAAAGCTTGTAAAGATACAATGATGATGAAACAGCATGGCTGTGGAAGACACGTTCAAATTAAAGGTCACTGCCAAAAGAACAGTCATCTTGAATTCTATCAAACATAGCAGAAAATATATGTCAGAGCACCTGGAAAGTCTATTGGGGCTAAATCACATTCAGATGGTTGGATCAGATGGTTGCTTATTTAAAGTACATAATGCATATTCATTAGGGAAGTGGGATGGCTGATATTTTTGCAGAGGAATGTGTGTAATTTTCCAACTGAGTATCACAACAGTAAATAAATAAAATCTGCTTTTCTCCTCCCACTATTTATACATGTTTCAAATGCACCCCCTTTATTTGAGCCTGCCTGAAATATCTTCATTCATGGTTTATTGGAGCTTCCCTCTCCTTCATTCTCAAAGCTGTTAAGACAGTATCCACTCAGCATTCAATTTATGATTTTACATCCTGACCTGCATGTTTTTTTTATTTGTTTGTTTGTTTCTTTCTCAATCTATATATTCAGGGAAAATCTCACTGAATTAAGCCAATTTAATTTGGTATAGGACTACACGACCAGAAAGAAAGATCAAGTCCTTTCCTCTAACATTCCAGCTGATTATTTGTACTAGTAAAAGCAACAGAATATTTAAATCACACATCAGAAATCTTTCAGAACCCCATAGCAAATCCAAACTCCTTAAGAAAATACCAATATGTGGCTTGGTAGCAATAGTACAGCATAGGAAGAGAGCAGGATATGTTAAGGTTGTTGCCAATGTTCAGTTTAGGCAGAATGACGACAGAGGTTACCCAAGCAACTGGCCAGACTGGAGAGAATAACTGAAAAACTTCCCCCACTGCCACCCTAAGGATGAAGGCCAGGAAAGAATCAGTCACATTTAAGTGAAAGCTGTCCTGAAAATAAAATGTTACATGGAAAGTCACATGCTCATGAAGAAATTCTGCTTTTGATAGATCACTCGTCATGATATAAAATTGATTGAGAAAAATGTTTTCAATACTAGTTAAAATATCTTACAGTCAGAATCAAAACTCAAACACAGAAAATAATCAACATACCAACAGAATAGAAGGAAAATATAACGATGGCACAATGGGAAAGTTAATGAGAAACTTTAACCTATAAAGCAATATCAAAGGCAAACTTTTTCACACCATGAAGTTCTATTTCAATTCATTTGCCCAAACCAAACCAAGAAAAGTGGTATTTTCATGACTAAGCACCTATATACATTTTTAAACAAATGTCTAATTATTTTTAATAATTAATATGATTTTAGTTATTTAGCAATAATGTAGATGTTATTTGTGTTATTACAGCTACAAGGAGGATAGAATTTCTTAACTTCAGCTGATATTTCATCTCCTCTACAACTCAGTGAGCAAGTAGAAAAAGATTAGGTGTTATGGTTTGTTAATAAACTGCATGAAAGATACTTTCTGTAAGGCCAGCTGATGGTGTTTGCAGTAGTTCTCTGAAAGGCATTTCAAATCAAAGCAGGTCTTTCAAATTCAAAGTTGTGGAACATCCATTAAAGTTAAAATTTTATTTTGCATCACTGGCATTGTTGATGTTTTTGGTAAAGTTATATACGTGCTACCCAGACATTCATGACTATTAGATCCACAGAATCATAGAATCAGTTAAGTTAGAAAAGATCCTTAAGTCATCAAGTCCAACTGTAAATCTAATACTACCACAGTTGTTGCACAGGAACATTTAAAATTACAAAAAAAGATATTTTCTTCAAGTATGTGGTGAAAAAGCAGAAAATTAAAAATTATATTTATTCTCGCTCTGTGTTTGAAAAAGTGTTAGAGATAGAAGTATGTTAATGACACAACAGCAGAAATTTGCAGAAACACGAGACAATTTTTTACATTTACCACCAAAAGTGATTCTCTAGACTGTCTTTGCTCTTCTGTCCTTTTTAGGTGTTGCTGATAAGGAATGATGACTCCTACCTTGCATTAAAAGTCCTTTCTTAGTGCATGTGGCCCAGGAAACAACCTGGATTATCTGCACTGTTCCCTCATTATCTGGAGAAATATAAATAAAGATGCATTCTTTTCAAGAAATTTTTGAGTATTAGTCAGACTCTACAAATAAGCATGTTGCTCATTTCTCTTGAGCCAGGAAAGGTTGATAAGAAGTAAATATATTTACCAGGACCACAAATTTTGGTTTTTTCTACTTTTTTCTTCCTACCTTTCTCTGAAAATGCTGAACAGATTTTAACTGTTTTAAAGTACCTTTTCCTTCTGAGGTTACATCTGCCTCATGACCTTTTCTGTTTATCTGAGACATACCATGGAGTATCAGTTATTTCAAACATAAACAGAACAGAGGGGTGATAAGCCCTCAAAGCTGTATAAGTACAAATCTTCATGTGGAGGAGGTCTATCCATAAACTAACACCAGAAAGAGAGAATCTTAGGTCAAAGATGGCTGGCAGCACTCTCATTCCTGTTGTGTTTTCAGATGTGAAATTATTCTCTGCAGCCTAAGTGACTGGGAAAATGTGGATCTACAGGAACTCTGTGTGTGTGTGTATGTGTAATAAGGGACTTCAGAGTTCAAGGCTAGTAGAACTGGTTACTGATTATAACTAGCAGTTACAAATAGAAGTTTTATACGTGTGATTTATTACAAGTAACTTGTCTCTGTACTGTACCACCATGAAATATTGTGCTTTTCCTCTGGTTATCCCTCTCTCTAGGCATGAGTTGTCTAGACTTGTGAGAAGGGAGGGAAACATTAATGGTTTTTATTCAGGCATCCAGTGAGGCAGCACAGAAGAGGAAATGATTATTTTTTAACTGAACGCACTGGTAGCAATGCACCCAAATGCTCCAAATTAGCTTTATTTTTCAATGTTTCTAGAGGAGCAGAATGCAGGATCTGTTGCATACATATTACAGCACCAATTATCCGTATGACTGATGCTCTTCTTGAGCCCTGTATATTTCAAGAGATACATTTTCTATCTTTATGCTTTGTGCTCAGAGTGTGAAATTCAATAAAATAAACCAGAGCAGTATCACTGATATTGTGGTTTTTTTACTGCTTCCCATCGGGTCCATTAGACTAATTAATTCCTGTGATACAACAATATATATTCTGAAAATGAGTCCTGGAAACATGTGGGCAAAATAAGGTTTCATCATTTTTGTTGCTCTTCATTTATAGTTTTTCCAGCTATTTCCCTTAACTCTGTCCACAAGAAGTAATTCCTGCTCAAACATCTTTATGCTCGTACTCCCTTCCCCCACTTGCTGGCTGGGTTGCATTGACAATAACTTTCCAGTGTGTTTTTTCTTCTCTCGAACAAGTGCAAACACATTATATTTCATCACCTTTTTACATGTTCATAGAGACAATAAATAATGGAGATTATAAAAAAAAATTAATATTTCAATCAAGGAAATGCATGCCAAGGATGTTTTGATTTGGAGGGAGTTAGTTGTCTCCTTGGAAGGATTTTAAGATAGGGATTAAATGCACAATTTGGGATGGTATTGTCCTCATCTTCAAAGGTCATAGCCAGCATATCAAACAATTTGTTGCGGTATTATTTGAAGATAAGAGGATTTTGTAAATGTTCACCCAGACTGCAGAAGTCTGTGTAGAGTCAAGATTTGTTCCCTTTTGAGCTCAAAATTGGGATAGCCATGAAGAGAAAGTCCTCACTGGTCTGTCAGGCCTTAGCTGACCACAACAGAAGAGAAAGTCCAGCTGAGGTATCATCAGTTTTGTTATCAGTAATATCTGGGAAACAAAGGCTACAGAAATAATTTGATTTTTTCTTTAATGAAATATTTTACATATCTCTGGGCTTTTTAAGTTTGGATCCATGACTGTAGTGAAAGAGAGACTTAAGTCATTCAAAGAATCACTGTCAAAGGTATTAGCAAAAGTGGTTTTAATGTGACCTTTTAAAAGTGCCGTTTAACAAAGCTCAATGGCAATGTTCACTCTGTTAATTACTTAATGAAAAAAACACATAAAGGAAAATTGACTTAAAACCAAGGTAGAATGATTTATAAAGATTGGAGACAAAAAGTGTAAGGGAGACTCTCCCATTTAGTCACAAGGTCCAGAGAGGATGTCCCTGCTTTCCAAACTCCTGATGGAGTTGCTATATTTCTGGGGAAAAAGTGATTGGCTTTTGGTCAAAATACAAACAGTGGAAAAGGAATGTGTGAGATTCCTTGTTCCCACCACGTGCTTTGGTCCTCATAAGTGACTCTTAGAAAAACCATGTACTGTTTATGTGTGATTGGTGTTTCAAGCTCAAATGCATTGATGCTCTCTGTGTCACTCTTCCTTTGGGGGTTTCCTAGAGGAGAAACAGCCAGGAGTTACAGCCCAGGCCTTTACCCACGTTGGAAAATGCACCAAGCTATGGTTAGTTTGTTTAAGGTGTCGAGTGAATGCATCACAATGATCAGCTTCTAAATTATTGAAGTTGTTATGTGAAATATTTCGCTCAGTGTACATTTTCGAAAGCAAACACAACACATTCATCTGACTCTCTAAAATTATATCCTTCTATGTTTATTATCCAAATATAACTAACCACCAATTCATTATAAAAAACATCTACTTATTTAGCTGCTCTATGCAACAGTGGACATGTATCTAAATTGTCAAGCGTGTATCTTAATTGGTATCAAATTATTATAAATTAAAAAGAAATGTTAATTTAAGAGCAATCAAATCCTTTTTTAGGATGTTTAATTTAATATGCCATCAAAAATTGTTTGCTAGGAAAATCCTATTGAGAATTATTATCATATTCTTGTTATTATCCTGAGGCAGTGAGAGTTAGTTAAAATTTCATTATAAGAATACTAAATATCAAAGAATTTTTTACATGATGCTCCAAATGTGATATATACGCTAATCCAATCAATTACATATTTGATTTTTAAAACAAATTTTATCGAGCAGATAAAAAAGTTTGGAGTACTAATTTTAAACTTATTCTCTAACATATGCAGAGAATCTCTTCATTACCTAATTGGAGGACACTAAAAGATATAGTTCATAAGAAAATTTTCATGCACCATTATATATTTTCAGTTTTAGACATATGAGTACTTTTGGAGCATTTGAACAGAAGCAATGGAGAAATATTGACTTGATTTCTAAACTGCCCCTCATTTTTGTAAACACTTCAATAACATTCTCAATTTAATATTTCTATTATCATTTCCCAGAATGAAATTATATCAAATATATTTGGTCTCTTTTATTAAGAGATGGACTTAATTACTTATGCACTTTTATTCCATCAGCTTTGTTTAGAAAGTTTTCTAGGACAGAGCAATATTTTTTTGAATGAGTGTTTCTAAGCAGCTCTTTCAACAGCAGCAGTCTTTTTCAACTAGTTCACTTAAGTGCAAACAAAAAGCTCTCTCTGAGAAATGAGTTTCAATTGTATGAATATGATTGTAATTATAACTAAATAAAATATAATTGTAATCATTAGGTTATTTAGAATCTCCCTCATCTGCTCACAGCAGGTAATACTTGGCTCAAGTTTCTCCACTTGCAAAAATGTAAGAGTAATAGTACTTTCCAAATTAAAATGTATCTGCTATAGCAGTAAACACATGTTTGTGCTCTCTGGCTCCTAAAATTTGCACAGTTTTTCTCAGTTGATTTTGATCAGACAGCTGCAATAGGTAGAATGTCAGAGGTTCGATGCCCATTCTTATAGTTAGGAGTAAGTTAGAAACCTGGTGACTTGAATTTTCTGATCCTTCAGAGTCATGAAGCAGGACAATGCCTTGCATTCTCTGATAATATTTCTTAGACCAGATTTTCTTGAGTTGAAGAGAATTTAAAAGCCTAGTTTTAATCCTAGATGGTATGTAAAATTGCATATTGTTACCGCTGCTTCATGGGTTAAATTCTGATAATCCATAATTTATGAATGGCTTCCAGAATGTGGGGCTCGGAAAAGATTCAGAACTTTTACATGACAAAGCTACTTCCAGAGCCCAGAGTTACAAGTTTACATTCTGAAGAAAAGAAGTGTTTCAGGAGAAGATTTGCATTTGAAATTTTGTAATAATTACTGTCAAAATTTTCATGTTGTTTGTCTTGTTTTTGTTTTCCCTCCTCACAAGTACCTATGAAACCCAGGCACTTAGCTCTCAGCATTAGGTTCTGCCCGAGAGAGAAAAGGCCAAAAAATAGTGGGGTGCAAAATGCAAAGCTTGGACACTTAAAACTTCCTTTCTGCCTAATCCAGAAAAAAAGTGAGCAAAAAATTTTCAAAGTTGACAGTTTTTGATTCAAGTTTATACATCTTGTGTATATCTATGCATATATATATATATATATAAACACACAACTTCAAGGGCATACCTCAAAAGTTACGCTTTTCCTTGCATAGATTCACTACATTTTCATTTAATTTAGGATTTGGATGGTCCCAGTATTGTAGTTCTTTCTTGCACACTCTTTTCCCTTAGTGAAGTTTACTGAATCTATTCATGACATTTAAGATAGATGAAACCTGTCTGAAAGATGTTCATATTACCTGGCCTTGTGAGGGTCTGATTACTTTGCTATTGGACATCAATGCATTTCTTTCAAGTTTGCTGACATCTCATTAATCGTGAGTAAATTCATGCCAGGTCCTTGCAAGAATTGTAATTGATGCCCAGTGGCATCCAACCACACTCTTAAATTGTTCATCAATAAAGTAACATGTAAATTCTGTCCTTGAGGAGCAATGAATCTACCTTCTTTGAATCCCATCAGAGAATCCAAGAAAGCATAGGAAAAAAAGGAACAGATGGAAAGCTGGATAATGAGAGCTAAGTAAGAGCACAGTGCTATATTGTAACACAGATATAACATGAATCTCTGACCTGGAATTAGCTTCAAGAAACAAATCCCTTGAACTTTGTCTTTAGGAGAGCTTAGTGCTGAAAAATGAGGGCAAGTGAGAGGAAGGACTCCATTCTGCTACATTTACTGTTGTACTGTTGTCCACATTATTTATTTACTTTTATACTCATATCACATATATACATGTCCTGTTTAATTCTTGATTGCAGCTTAAAATTCTGTAATACAAAGATAAATCTTTGGAATTCAGATAGCATCTTATTTTTCACATTCTCTTTTTTCAGCAAAATGTATCTTTTAGCACTCTATGGAGATATTCATACAAAAAATCCAATTATAATTTCTTTGAATACTTTTTTTTGAAAAGGGAAAAATAGATGCCATAATATGAACTATTATATTTTAGAAGCAAGGCAATTACTTCTAAAGCAAAGTTGATAAAAAGTTATAATTTGAATGTTTTGGAAACTAGAATTTTTGATAAATAATTTAATTTATAGCTAAGAAAATATTGACTACATTGTCTGAAATAACCATAAATACTAATACTGTAACTATAAAAATTTTGCCAGATTGAAATATATATGGGTGTGGGGTTTTTTAATTACTGTAGAGTTTACAAAATGCAGTTTACAAAGTACTGTTCTAGTGAGCTGGGTAGCTATGATTTTAAAGACTTTAAATTAAAATATCTTTTGTATTAACTTTTTTTCTGCTGAAACATCTGAAAAGAGCTGCATAAAAAATATCCTACATTTCACAATAAAATCATTCATTTTGTTCCTTCTTAAAGAACTATGCTTTAGCTGTCTAAGAGGAAATGTCCAGACTGTGACCAGATATATTTTTCTTTTCATTTTCTCATTGTTAAGTCCTCATGAGAGAGGGTTAGTGTCAAGAATGACAATACTCTTTGCCCTTACAAAATTAACTTCTGTTGCAGGTTGCTGTCAGCATTTTTGGAGAGCAAACAGGATGGGGAACCTGGGCAGACATTCCAGGAGCCTTTTTATTATTTTATTCTGGCATCAGTCTCATATGCAGAGTTGAGAGACAAGACATAATACAAGGCTCACATCGTCACAGGCAGCCAAAGATTTCCTTGTTACAGAGCATTCTTAAAAGCTTTTTAGCCATTTAGCCAATAGCATGCTTCTAAAGTTTGCAGATAACAGTTTTAACCAATCCACAACAGTGCATATGCATCTGCTGTATGCAATACTAACTTGTTATGCCTTATATAATAATACACAATATTCCATTATAAAGCTTAAACTTATCTATCTTGCTTAGCATATTTTTTGCAACTTCAAGACCTATCTCAGCCAAACCTAAAAACTCTAACCATTGTTGTAATGTCCTTGCTTTCTATATAATTGTATCTTCTTCTATCTTCAATTTTTTGCAGCCAGAGCTGATTCCTAAATTTTTTTGCTTTATTTCTGAAACCTGCTTTTTTCTCAGACCTAAGAATCTTTCCATCTTTTGTGTTTTCCACAGTTTCTGTTGCTTTCAGATTATAGAATTTCTCTCTGTCTTACCTTGATCTAAATGCAACACTGATACAAATAAAATTAAGAAGAATCTTTCATATATATCTTTAATTTATATTTTGCTCCAGTCAAAACTATGATCTTGGACTCTGAACAAATTAGGTCTTCCTATTCAAGGAAAATTATTTATTAAGCTTTTTAGGAAGCTATGGAATTAAATAGTTGATATATCATCTAAAAGGACTGAAAATATCCCCCCCTTGTAAGGGGCAGATATTTGTACAGTTACTGCTGTTCATATCCTCATGCACCCTTCAAACACAGACAATGCAGAACAACTCAGGGAATCAGTACAAATGGGAAAGTGATTGGCAGGGAAGCAGTCTTGCTGGAAAGGACCTGGGGATTACAGTGAATGCAGGCTGAATTTGTATTCAACAATGCACGTCCACAGCATACCAGCAAAACCTCACACTAAGCTACAATAGAAGCAGCATGACTGGCAGATGCAGAGAAGTTATCACCTCTCTCTGCTCAGAGCTAGTAATGATGAACATTGAATGCTGAGTCCAGTTTTGAATCCCCAGAGGTCTGTGAGAAAGTGGAGACAAGGCTGCTGCTGTGGGTGGGGCTTGTGATCTATGAGAAGAGGTCAAGGTATTATGAGGTTTATTTGTCCAGCAGTGCAGTGTCGAATTCATGATTCAACGGCAGCCTATGGTTACCTGCAGGCTGCTCCGGGACTGAGGCAGACTCTTCTCAGTAGTAATAGATAATACAAGGGGTAAGAGCCACATGATGTGTCTCAGGAAGTTCCAACTGGACATTAAGAAAATAGTCTTCACTTGTAAATTAGTGCAGACTGTACCAAGATTTCTCAAAAAGGCTGTGGATCTTCATTCTTGGAGGCTTTAACATTTAGTTAGACAAAGCTATAGTTGACTGGTCTAGAATTGGAGACCGTCCTGCACAAATCAGGAGTGGTCTAGGAGGTCTCCAGTGTCTTACTGGGATCTTACTCTGTCATAAATATCCTAAGTGTCCCAGAAATCTCTTACCATAGAAAACGCCCTCAAATCAGACTCTCCAAAGAAGTCTTCTCTGGAAGAGACCATTTCCTGCCTAATAAATTCCACTGTAGAAAACATTGATTCCCTATACATGTAGTCACTATATTATTTAATCTCTTCAATTTATCACTGACTTATTTAAAGAGCCCAGACCTCTTAGTTATTTGGTCTCCTGGCAGACTGCCTCTTGATGGTGACACAGACAGATAAGAGGTTCCTCTGTGTTGATGATTTATAGAGAAAATTTCTAAAGATTTGTCCCATTTCACATATTTTCTGGCCTCTTTCTTCTTTGCTGTACAAAACACCTAACTGTTGAAGTGATATTCCCAAAACTTTTTACTTCAGGATAAGTTTTATGTAATAAAGTCTGACATTAAGATCTATATCACAATGTACCAGAAAATAATTATTCCATGTCCTAGAATTGCATATCTCACTGCTCTGGTTCCTTACTCTCATTAAATTAACGCGAAAAAAAAAAAATGTATGTGTATGACATCAGCAAGATTAAATGGGATTAATGACTTTATTTCCTCAAACTCTTGGATAGCCTGCCAAGAAAAAAAATCCTCATCCAAATGTGGTGGCATTATCATTGTGTTGATCAATTTTGGCTCATGATCAATAGAATAATTTTTAGACATAACTGGACTAATACTTCCACTTAGTCTGGATGCTTTTCTACTTAGATTATTCCTGAAAATACCACTAATGGGCTTTTACAAAGATTTATGCAGACATATAATCCTTTCTATGAAGAGCATTATTGCCTGTGCAAAATTGTCATTAACATCTAGCTAAGGCTGGAAAATTACAAAGAACTTCATATGATGTTACATTTGGAAAATGCTCTAAGTGTACCACATTTGAAGCCACGTTGTTCCCTTCTATATAACATAACATGAATCTCTGCTGAATTCTTCTGAACAATGTAAATGCTGAGCTATAGCAAATAGTATCCCACCACAGAAAGTGTCTGTCAGAAAGTCTGTGATTGATGGCACAATATTCTTTGGGAATAAGAGCACAAGGATTCGGTATTTAGAAAGCTTCTTATTTTAATTAGGTAGTCAACATTTAAAAACTATTCCATATAATGAATAGCTCAATATTCCTCAACACTCTGGGTCTGGGACTCAGTACTGGGTTAAATAATAGAAAAGGAGTGGAGAGCCCTAATCATCTGAAAAGCACACAGACAATGAAAACTATGCATTATTCTCACTGTTCTAGCAGATGAAGTTATAAATGTACATGTTTATACGATTCAAAGAACACATACTGAGACTTGAATCTTGCCCACCCCAGCAAATAAAAATATTTCTTATACAATAGAATATTGATTAGGGTTAAGTGCCTGCATAGTCATTGACAACTTCTTTTGTGTTCAGAGAAAAGGCTACTAACATTTTTGAAGTTATTGAACAATAAAGAAATGTATTAAAAGTATTAATACAGATCTCCTGTCCAGGTTGTGGAGGACAGAAAACTCTAGCCTAACTATTGGAATACAAAAATATCACAGGGAGAGTTTCAAATCTAAGGTTGCGCACATCATCACACTATGATCCCCTTTGATGACAGCAATATCTAGTATGAAGATCTTGGATCAAACTATACATCCATCCTCATAGCTGTTATCGAACATGGGAAAGAATTTTTATTAAATAAAGCAGGTGTGATTTCTACTTGCTTTTGAGAATTTTTTATTGTGCTAACCTTCAGCTGCTGCTGAACAACCATCAGAATACAATAGGTCCCATTTCCAAGATCTCAACAAGCAATAAACCCAGATATTGAACCGTTCTTGCACATTCATCAGCACAAAAGAGTTTAAAGTTACTCAGTATGCAGCAGGATTCATAGTGAGCTGCATGGTATACGTGATTTTATTTAGGGCTCTTACCATGAGATAATAAAGCATGCTCCAGTAGCAAATGCCAGCAAATATCAGTATCAGTGACCAATGTGTCCTTTTGAAACTGTACAGTTTCATGCTAAATGAACAAGAGAAATTTCTGGTAACTTTGGAAATACATATTATTTAAAAAAAAATATTGACCTGCAACCCTTGATATTTTTGATATCTTATCTTTTTACAACTTTGTTCCTTGCATTCAACATTTTGCTGTTGTTCCATTAAGAAATTTCATGTGGCTGGAGAAATCATTTTTCTTTTCATGATTTCAAACCCCACTTTCCTCCTTAATTCCAGAAATCTTCAAAAGATGCAGCCAGCTATATCCAATAAATAGGTAGGTCTAACTAGATTACATAATATTCTCAATGCCCTGGTCAGGAATAATAAATCTCAAATAAATATAAAAATTATGCCTGATATTTTGTTGCTACATGAGCTGTTCCAAATGTGAGGGAAACATGGAATAATTATACCTGACTGCCTGAGATGAACTTCTGTAGTTTATTCTTACATTTCTTTGGCCACAGGCATCAGTGGGGACTCTGGTGTGAAAAACTGCTCAGCTATGCAAGTGTTCCATGGTTTTGAGGGGAATATAGCAACTAATATTTAAAAACATCTAAAAAAAGTAAAACCCTAACTAAAAGTATTCATGTTTAACAGGTTTTTTACTGCTTTTACAAAAACAAGCAAATAAAAGCTGAAGTGTTTTTATTTAATAAATATTTTTCTTTTAAGAACAATTCCAGAGATGGTCAGTTTGAAACAGAAATTTTTATGCTTTCTTTTAAAAGACAGTGATGTCCAAATGCACAACTGAGAGATTTCTTTGCACAATTGCACTCTGCCTGCAGGGAGAGGTCTTGATGTGAAATAATAACAGCAAGAAGAATATTTTTTTACCATGGAAATCCATATCAATAAAGTTTCTCATAGTTCCACAGATCAATAACATCTTAGAAGCAGAAGTACAGCAATAGTAAACTGATGAGAAGCTAATTTTATCATATGGGGATCAAATTTTTCAGAAATAATTATAGATTTCTAGGATCTTACACTCTTATTAAAGTTTATATATTGAGCTCCAAAAATTTATTTAATGTTTGATTCAGGTTTTTGCAATAAATGAATACTCTTCATGTAGTATATTCAGTAGTTTTATTCATAATAGCTATATAACACAATGTGCAACATAATGCATTTTTATGGTATGAGAAGAGGCTGCCTCCATCATCTTGACATCTTTTCCTGATGAGGGAATTACAGACATTGGTGAGGTCACCCCTCAGTCATCTCAGGACAGAACAAGCACAGCCCTCTCAGCCTTTCCTCATAAGAGACACTCTAGTTACTTAATCACCTTTGTCACCCTCTGTGGGACCCACTGCAGAGCTCCATGTCTCTCTTGTGCTGAGGAGCCCAGAACTGGGCACAGCACTCCAGATGTGCCTCACTAGGGCTGAGCAGAGGGGCAGGATCACCTCCCTTGATCTGCTGGCAAAGCTCTTCCAAATGCACCCCAGGATTCCATCAGCCTTCTTGGGCAGAAGGTCACGCTGCTGGCTCATGGCCAGCTTGCTGTCCACCAGGACCCCCAGGTCCTTCTCCACAGAGCTGCTTCCCAGCAGCTCAGCCCCCAGTCTGTGCTGCTGCAGGGGTTATTCTTCCCCAGGAACCTGCATTTGCCTTCTTAAAATTTCAGACAGTTCTTCTTGTCCATCTGTTCAACTTGTTGAGGCCCTTCTGAAGGGCTGCACAGACCTCTGAAGTACTGCTCACTCTTCCCAGGTTTGTGTCATCAATGAAATTACTGCTCTTCTCCCATCTATCCATCCAGTTTTCCCATTTTAGAAGGCAATCATGATGGTTAAGCACACTTTCCCGTTCATGAACAACTATGTAATAATATCTATATATTCACTATATGTATGTCTGGAACTATATACGTAAATTTATATGCATATGAATTGTATATAATTTTTTGAATCTTGCCAATAATGTTAGTCAACATTT
Organism: Lanius collurio; assembly: GCA_020086605.1. NCBI lineage: Eukaryota > Metazoa > Chordata > Aves > Passeriformes > Laniidae > Lanius > Lanius collurio. The sequence goes on along the minus strand of JACBWW010000005.1, from coordinate 25,490,449 downwards.
TAGGAATAGATCTTGTTTCTACTTTTCTAGATGATCCTTAAGTTGAAAGCAGAATGTTACGTATTTGATACACAATAAAAGAATGCCAAACAACTGAGACGCAACACTTCGTAACTGCAGAAATATTAGTTGTGGTCATTATACTCATTAAATATTTTATTCCAAAATGCAGGAAAAAGTGAAGTGTTAAATATGGTGATGGGAATAAAACAATTAAATAGTTTTCTACTTAAAGAATTCTAAGAATTAATAAATAAAAATATATAAAAATGACATCCATTAGGAACTCTCAATATTTTAAATGGATTAGCTTGTATTTTTTCACTTGATTTTTCTATAAACATGAATAGATGGCATGTTAACATTACTTGGAAACACTCCTGACTTGGTTACTTTAAGAAATGAAAAACATAAAAGAGAATAATAACATGCGGGATTCTATTCCATAGGGGAAAAAAAATTCAATAAATAATTCAGTCCTTAAGAAGAAATTGCCAACACAGAAAAGTTTCTGTATTTGATCAGTCCCCGATGAAGACCAAGTGCAATACAGAAGATTATTTCTAATCAGCAGGCATTTTAAGACATGCTTAATATTGTTATCAGTAACTAATACGACACCACTTAAAAAAAAATATTATAACTCAGCAGACATACACATAAAAAGCATAACTCAGGACAAAATTGAATATTGTTAATGGATTATATTTGTTTCTTTTTTTTTGTTAATGTATTTACTTGTTTTGGCCAACTAATATTTAAACATAGTACTCTAAAATACTCTAGCTATATATTTCAATTTGCTCAGATCTTTTTAAAATTTCATCATATATTTGTTATGCAGATATGGAATTCCATTTTACATATATATGCAGACAGATCTGACTAAAAATTAAATGATAAAATTTTGTACTGAGAAGAGGGCATTAGAACTAATATTCATAATCATTTTTATGCTGCTAGCATAGAAAATATCAAAAAGATAGAATTCAATTGATAATTTAAATTATAAAACCCCAGTTTTGTCTAATTCTGACATGCAAGAACTGAATTTTTCTGTCGTTTCTTACATGCTTCATACAACAGAATAAAGTATGCAAGTATCCATTACTAAATTTCAACTTTATCCCAAATGTTTCAATGCATTGGTCAGATAGGGCACTGTATTAATATTTTGCCTTGTATTAATGCATGAATATTTTAAGCCTGTCACATTCATTATTAACTGAAATATTAAATTGCCAAGAATCAATATGAGAATCAAGTTTACACAGTGCTTAGATTATTAAGGAATAATAAAATATTTAGAGATCCTTCATTGTGTGCAATCTGCAAAGCGATTGTTAGGAAATTACACCATCAACTCCCATCCTACATTTTATATTTAGCATAAAGGTAAGTTTGAGAACATTATTAGGCTCTCAAATCCAACTCAAGAAGCTCTGGAAATGTAGGATTAAGGCCGATAGAACTGTTTTTAATTCTCATATTCCTTCCTGGAAAACAAAATGCTGCTTTTTTCTTAAAGGTCTTATAGCTGATTCAACGAACTAACAACAACACTTGAAATAATGAATGGCTATTCAATATGGTTTTTTTCCCTTGTTCAGTGCATGGTTCTGTGTCGTATTTATTGCATACTACACAAATCCTTTCCTCAAGAAAAAAATATCAATTTTCTTGTAGCTACAGGGTTTTCAACCTGGTTTTCAATTGTGCTATCTGAATTCTCCATAGGCAGTTATAAACTTATTTCAGCAATATAGATGTGAGTTAAAGTTACATGAGAGGTTTCTTCAGTATAAGAATATTCAATTTCATCTCCCCACATACCAGATCATGTTGTTGGTCCCCATCTGCCAAAACCTATTTTATTAATATTAAGCTTGATGACAACAGTGGGTGTCAAGTAGTTCCACTGTCTGATTGAGAGGGATACCTTACCCAAGCATGTCTTTGCAAATGTTCATGAAGCCATTGATAACGCAACCCTTATAATATTTAGTGAGATCTTTAAATTCCATGTCAACCACCCTGTGCTTTGGGATAACTCCTTCAATGTAAATACATTCGCTCCACCATCTCTCCATCAAATGTTTTATAAATCTTTCAGTTTGGCAGTGAATTAATGTTACATTTTGCATATTCTGTCTCATAAGAATAAGCTTGTTTGGCATCTGCAACCTTGTATGAATGAAAAATAAGAGAAGCTGAAAACAACATGAATTAAAAGATATCCTGAGGTGGTTTCTACTATGATGTATTCCCCAGAGCAGATGTCCCACCTACCCACCTACCTGTACTGTTGTACTGCTGTGTAGCATACAAGATTAAGCAAGAACAAGTTGGGCTGGCATTGAACCTGCTTCATCTCGAACTTTAGCTTTAGCAAGCAGGTGTAGTGTTTAGGAATGGATTAGGTAGCAGTTTAAATATAAGGAACAAAGGCTGTGTTAACTAGATTGATAAAAGACAGTGTAGTTCTGTGGCTTTTTCCAATTTAGTTGCTATTTAGAGGTCTGTAGAAAGAAACTAGTTTTGCCTTATCAGACTTAGGTTCAACACAACTAAAATGTAATACACCAGTGAAGACATTTAGAAGCACAAGGTCTTTGTGTGTGATGTGATGTCTATTTCTTCTCTGTTTCAAAAGATAAGCCTCAGGAATTCTTCTGACAAGATTAATTTATGTATCTGGTATCTATAATTTCCAGAATCCTTCAGATTTATAAATGAAAAAAATTCTGTTTTAAAATGCTTTAAAATTACACTGATCTATTTCAGCCGTAGAAAAGTTTTTCTGATTTTCCAAGGAAAAGTAAAAAGCCAGCCATAACCTCTTTATTTCTGAATATTTCTGAACTCTTTCTGAAGTTACTTTTGATCCAAATCAAGCAGAAGCAGTTGCAAAATTTCTGGTCAGATTGTCTAAATCAGTTTCCGTAGACAAAAAAAAAAAAAAAAAAATATGGAGAAAAAACCCAATCCAAGATCGTGTTGACAGTTTGAAAAAATTAGAAAAAGTTTCAGTTGTATTATATTGAGTTTTTTGACTCAGCGAGAGAATGACAACAAATTTTATTAATTTTTTTAGGCAAATGGTGCATCCTGTATAAAATTACCTAAGTTCTGTTCTATTATAATTCTGTAATATGCAACAGTAAGTTTTCCAAGTTGTAGTTTCTGATATGAAAACCAAGAGAGCAGAATAAAAAACAGGATCAAATGTACTATCTGCCATTGCACAGAAGACCATACCACAACTAGCAGGTATCCAACACATGTTCAGCCACTGTCAACATTTTAGTTTGTTGCCTCTTCTCCTCACTGCCCACATTGTATGCACACAAGATTGTTCCTGGGATGTCTCTGGAATACTGAAAGCCTCACTAAGATGAAAACTTGAAAGCAGTTCAGTGCTCACCTCACCCAGAAATACAGTTCTGCCACCTGCTCTAGCTCCCCAAGCATGGCAGAAGGATCATATGGAGCTGCTCTGCATTCGGCACAAGCTCTAAGCATCACAAAGTGTCTAATGGGATGTGGCAAGGTGAGGGAATGCAGCACAGGTTTGCTGAAGCACATGAGCACATGAGCACTACAGAGACCGAAGACAGAAATAATGAACCAAGTGCTGCAGTTATGCATATACACATATATGGTAAGAACTGAGTCACTGTTTCTTTTTCATGTAAAATTTCCATTATATGAGTATGGTTCTGTCCTTTTGGTCTGTTTTGTTTTTCCTTTTGACTGCTTCAAATTTTCTGTTGGGTTTTAGGATAATTAAGCAATTTTCAAATTGTTATGCATACTAAAACTATATTTGAACTTTCTCAGATATGAAACAGTCTTCAGCTGGTTTATGAAGGAAACATTTTCTGAAGGTCTCTTTGCTAATATCTCTTATCTGTGCTTCTACTGTGTGATTTCTACTGTGCTCAGAGAATAGCTCTTTAGGAATTCTTTGTAAGGAAGCAAAAACTCCTTTTCCAGTTTTTCCTAACCACGGCAACCTCAAGTTTCCTTTGTTAACCACTCAGGTCAAAGGGCACATCTACCTCCTAACAAAAAACTTTATTATTTTTTTCTCTTCCTCTCTTTCTTTTTGATGCTTCCCAGAAAATTTGTGTGGCAGTTTTGGCAGTATGAAATGTCAGGTTGGAAAGTTGTGAACTTGCTCCCTGGTGAAAATGAAAAGTCAAGACTGAGCTCTGTGAAATCTTGTATTTTCCAGTTTTAGAAAGGTAGCTACTCGTACCTCCAGCTCTTTTGCTTTCCTACACAGTGTTTCATGCTGTTAACATTGAAAAGGATACTTCACAGTAGTTCAGAGATTAAAATTTAATGTATGTTTAAAACTGTTGCAATCTTGAAGGCAATGGCCACAGTATTCACAGTACATCAAGAGACCAAAAAAAGAGTCCAGCAGCATAACACTGAAGGAATTCTGTAAAAAAGAAGATGCTGTTACTGTGATTTTTCTTAGACTGTGTAAACTTCTTCAAAGGCCAGGTGACACAGATTAATACTGAAAATATTTCCTCCTTTGCTTCACCTGAGCTGAATGTAACCTTATAATCTCTGACTGAGACCATTAAACTTTAGGAGAATATAAAGAGCTGATTGATGCAAAAATGTGTCCTGGCCCTATCACATTTCTGTCAATGGAATGGATGAGGGAAAGCCTGTGGATGTTCTTTACCTGGATTTTGTAAACCTTTTGACACTGTTCCCCACAACCATTCTCACAGAGAAACTGGCTGCTTATAGCCTGGACTGGTGCACTCTTTGCTGGGTTAAAAACAGATGGCCTGGCCCAGAGACTGGTGGTGAATGGAGTTAAATTCAGGTGGGGGCTGTTCCTTCATGGGGTACCCCAAAGCTCAATGTTGGGGTCAGCTCTGTTTAATATCTTTATATTAGTGAGCTGGAAAAGAGGATCAAGTGCACCCTCAGTAAATTGGCAGTCAGCACCAAGTTCAGTGGGAGTGCTGATTCGCTGGAAGGCAGGAGGACCCTGAATTGTTGGGCTGAAGCCGATTGTGTGAGGTTCACCAAGGCCAAGTGCCAGGTCCTGCTTTTGCGTCTCAGTAACCCCAAGAATTGCTACAGACTGGGGGCAGAGTGGCTGGAAAGCAGCTCAGTGGAAAAGTAGCTGATGATGCTGGTGAACAAGCAGCAGAATATGTGCCATTATGCACCCAGGTGGCCAAAAAGGCCAATAGGTGGCCAAAAAGGCATCTGGGCTTTAACCAGCAAAAGTGAGGCCAGCAGGACCAGGATAGTGATTGTCCCCCTGTACTGTGCATCAGTGAGGCTGCACTTTGAATCCTGGGTTCAATTTAGGGTCTCTCACTACAAGGGTATTTTGGTGCTGGAGCAAGTCCAGAGAAGAGCAACAAAGCTGGTGAAGTTTCTGGAGGACAAGTCCTATGAGGAGCAGCTGAGGTAGCTGGGATTGTTTAACCTGGGAAAGGAGGCTAAGGGGAGACCTTATCACTCTCTACACATGCCTGAAAAAATGTTGGGGTGAGGTGGGGTTTGGCTTCTTCTTCCAGAAAGCACTGACAGAATGAGAGGAAATTACAACAATTTGGACCAGGAGAGGTTTAAATTGGATATTATGAAAAATTTCTCTATGAAAAGGATTATCAAGCATTGGAACCCCTGGAAGGGGTGGACTTGCCACCTGGAAATGTTCATAAAACATGTAGACATGACATTTGTGAACATAGGTTACTAGTGAACACATTTGGCCTAGGTTGGATTTGATGATCTTTGAGGTCTTTTCCAGCTTTAACTGTTCTATGATTCTATGAAATAGAGGGCAGCAAGACGACAGGCATTGTTTCCCATCTGGAAAGGTGGAAGACAGGTCAACCCTATTTCTTTTCTACAGAACTGAGGAATAGTCCCTGTTAAAGAATGAAACAGTCACCGAGATTGGGACATATCCTCCTGGGAAATGTGTGTGTTAGTAGAGAAGTTTTGCCATCTACCTTGGGAGGCAGGTGTGAACACAAAAAATATACTTTCTCCTCTGCCAAACATCTTTACCTTTCCCTTTCCACGTGTAAAAATCCCATAACTCATACTCTTTGGTCCTCAAATACTGTACTCTGCTTCTCACAGCAAGCTCTGCGGCCCTTGGCAATGCTCCCTGTCTGTGGGGTGACACAGAGAGTGTCCCTGTTGGCTCCTGCTGCTGGATGATCCCTGTCCCATGAGACCTTACCACCCCTGCCACAGCCATGGGGCTTGTGCAGTGGCTTCTTTTACTGACTAAGGTATTGAGGATTTACTGTCTACCATCATGCCCCTGTGATCTTTCATGTTTATGAACAGTCTTTAACCATCTAACATAAGAGGATTCATTTCACGTTATTTTCTCTTTATAGCAGGAAATTAAAATGGATACTAGTAAAATGAGTGCTATATAAAAACTTTTTTGAGTGGGCTGCATATCACCTAGCTATTTACATAAGTTATGCATCTAAATCTGAGCTAGTCATTCAGATTAGTCACTTCCTGCCTCAACACAATGGAAGAATAGGAACTCCATCCAAACCAAACTCACCTGCACAACCAAGACAGCCAAATTCCCACCTCTATATCACTTAACAGAGTTCTGTTCTAGAGACAAGTCTATGAAACACTACTCCACACTGGTATAATTTTGTTCATTTACAAACACATATTTTATCAAGTTATTATTTAAGGGAACATGTTTCAGTTTGTTTTGTTCAATTTCCCTGTTCCCTGCTAGCAGGCTTCAAAGGAGAAGTCACATTCACACAACAAAGAAAGCTGCCAGGAAAGACATTGTTGGCATATACTGGAACTTGTCTTGTCGTATACTTGAGAACTGTCCAGAGGTATATAAATTAGATGCCACTGAACGCGCCTCTTTCACCAGTATTTCACTACTGAATAACATTGCTTATTCAACAAGAATACAGCATTCTACAACAGGAGCAACACAGTAGGGAATTTATTCAAGGATGGATGAGTTTCAAGAAAACTTACAGAAATATGATAGTAATAAAGTCTGTTAACTTTTTTCCTCACCTTTTGTTTAAAATTAAAGGACGTATCAAAAGATGGGGCACAAACCAATTTCTTTTATGGATTATATTATGCTTTTTAAAATATACTATCCCTGAAACATAACCATTGATTTTGCTCTTATTTTATATACCAAATTATATTCAGTTTTACTGTGTTATTGAATACTGTTCTTTTTTCATTGACACCTGAGAGCCTGTAGAGTCTGTATTTGTTAAATAAAAAACAGTGAAAGGCAAACATTGCACAAAACATACTGATAGTGATGGGATTTTTTATTTATCAAGTCTTGAAATTGCACTGGTTATCTAAATAATGATAAGAACTTGCTTACTTTTAATTTAAATTTATTTAGAGATTTTAAGATTTGGCCTTCATGTTCAATAGAAGTCCAACAAATGAATTATCCTGCAGGCCTATTTGAAACAAATTATTCCACTTCATCTCACAAATAACATCAGGAAGAGCAGATGGACCAGCTTTGGGATGATGAAAGTGTTAGTGAACTGAAAGGTAATTAAGGAAATGCACTGGTTAAAGAAGTCTTTGCAAGTCAGGAAACATTCTGTCATAAAGTGAAAGTCAAATTATTGTCTCTCTGATAAAAATACATCTATTAAATACCTAATATTCAGGGAAGGTAAGTTATAATATCCTTTTTCCTTCCTTCTCTTTTTATTTTATGCAATAATCATTGAAAGTGAATTCACCTTCAGTGTAAGATCCATGTAGTACAATGCAAATGACCAAAAAATTAAAAGCCTCTAGTTGTCTTCAAAGCATGACTTGTTCCTGCCTATCACCATCTGTAGATGGCTAGTGACTAAAGGTCCAAGTATCTGTCCTGCAGCACTAATTATGATCATTAGAGGTGTGCATACCAGGCTTAAATGTTGATTTCAGTTTTAAAGATGCATGGTTAACATCACCGCTTTGCTGACATTAATGCAAATTCTGCTGACATCCAAGGTTCATTTCAGCACACTTGGAATGGGTTGCACTCAGACTTACCAAAAGTGAATATTCTAATTGAAACTGGTCAATTAGTCTTAGTCTGTACTCAGTGGGAGATCAACACCTGCAAAGAGTAATTTTCCCAGCTACCTTGGATGAACCAGCTCTCTAAGGTTAGTTGTTTTTTTATTTGCTGTTCTCTCCTTTGTCTCCCTTCTGCTGACCCCCAGCAGTTTTGTCACACACACCAGTCCCAGCTCCCTGGGACAAATGGTCTCTCTGGACACACCAGGTCCTTCACCCAGAATTTCACTGTAGCGATTCACCTCTATTGTAGCATATGTTGTACAATTGATTATCAATCTGGACATATTTCTAGTTTTTTAGTATTGATTTATCCACACATATGCAAACATTAGCAACAGTAGCAAGTAGTAGAAAAATGTTTATTTCATGCTCTGTATCTTTAAAGACCATATGCACACATTAATAGTTCTGTGCAGCTTCCTACTTGCAATGGTAGGTGGTGTTTTAGTAGAGGTGTTTGAGAGCACTTTTACAGACTTTTGATGGGCTAAAGACATCCTGCTTTCTAGTCTATTTTCTGTCAGATTGTCAATCACACTCACAGCTTCTTCGTTATGTCACTTGCACAGCTCCATTAATTAGATTTTTTATTTTTCCAGCTTTCATATCACTTCTTTAGCTTACACTTATCTCTTCCTGCCAGCTACAGAGGGAGCTGGATGACTGCTTCGAACCAGATGCTTAGCTTCTAAGCAGCTAAACTTGGAAGATACTTCGCACACCTAATTCTTTCAATTCCCAGAGACTCTAATGAAGGCTTGAGTTTTAGAGAAGAGGGAGCCTCCATCTTCTGAATATGAGGCCAAGTTAAATTAAACACTCAGAAGCTCAAGTATTCAGTCACCAAATGTTTTTTGACAGCATTGATTAATGAAATACAGATTCAAAGAGATTCTTTGTACATAAGAGAGTACTTTTTTAACTGATGCTATCTTTGAGAGAAAATTTCAACATGCCTGTTGTGAGCTGACATGTTCTGAAATTTACTTTGCAACTAGAAAGACTTCCCTAAAGTGACTAAAACCTTATGAAGCCATCATTACTTTAGATGCATATTTATATATGTCAGGGAAAGTAGAGAGTTTTAAACACAAGAGTGTGTTGTCAGGATATTAGATGTTACTCATGATTATGTTAGAGGATTAATTGTATCCTCTACAAAGGTCATTGTAGCAGGCAAAGATTGTGAAGAAACTGCTTTAGAGACAGCTATCTCCTGGATAAATTAACTGGTGCTTTATCTTGATTATGGTTTATTCTATATTCCAAAGAAGTTTAAGTAGGTGAATACCACAGCCAATAAATACAGATTACTCAGCTTTCATTGAAAACTGATCTTCTCCACAAGGGAAATCTATATTAGACTTGTTCCTTAAACACAACGAAAATGTTTCACTTCACAGTGCAGACAAATGGGGCCTAAATCTGGTACTTCATCAAACTGGACAACCAATGCAGTGAAACAACTCATACACCTAAAGCATGATTATGCTTTCCTCTTTTTAGTTTAAATAAATTATTGGATCATTCTTATTTTTTGAGTCTGTTTTCTTTCCTTTAAAAAAAGCATGCAGAGAATAATGCTCTCTAAATCCTGCATATCTAAAGCCAGAAAGAGGACAGAATTCATCTCTAAAAGGAATTAACTATATTTTCTTGCTCAAATCCTTTGGCACAATGATGCCAGGAGATGAATTCTTGCATGGAGTAGTACCTATATTGTGAAGAATAACATGTGGGGGTTGGGTGGGTTTTTTGTTGCTGTTCGGGTGTGGTTTGTTTGTTTCAGTTGTTTTGTTATCTTGGTTTTTTTATTTATGTTCTGTAGATTCTACTTGTCAAATTCAAGTTTGAGTAAGATATTGTCAACCATCAACATTGGTCATAGTGTACTATTAGCAGATGTTGTTATCATTATTGTTAAGGATGAAAGGTGAACAAAGAACTATAACTCTCTCCAGAATACCACTAGTACAGAAAAAACCAGTGATTGTATCTGAACACAGGGTGACTGTAAAATTGAATTCTAAGCATGTCATTGTGACTGTTGGACAAGAAATGTGCTGTATATGTCACTAGTCAAAAGGAACATAGGATGTCTTCCTAGGCAGCACGACAGAAACCACCATGAAAACCAATTCTGACAGGTAGAGGAAAACAAGCTATTCTCTGCTACTGTGCCTCTGAACGATATTGAAGAAGAGTAGGACAGTAATACTGCTCCCTTTTTGCTCAATTTATGACTTCATAAAGCATAGGTGCAACTGGGTTTGCGAGCCATACACTTCCCATTGAAGGTCTATTAGCTTTCACTCATAAAGTAATTGAGATCATTAATATCAAAGCACTTGAGGAAAAAAAAAAGCACATCTTGGATTATGGTTGTATTAATAAAGAACCTAGTTTCAAATGTTACAAATAAAAAACAGAGCTCAGTGAAACAGCTTCCTAAACTAACTTTTTTCATTGAAAGCCTCGAAGAAAAAGGTTTATTATTACTGCAAGGGGTATTTCAAAAGATCAAAGAAAATTGTATATAACAGAAAGGATATGTTTGAGAGTGCAGGATTTAGAACTTAAAACTATGTTAAGAAATCCAATAATAAAAATCAGTCAGTTGTACTCCAATTCTGTGACATCAGCGAGGCACAATAATGAATACAGATTGATGCCTCAGTGTGTCCTAAGAAAAAAATTATTTTTGTCCACGGAGCAGGAAGCCTGAGTCAAAATTCTTTGAAAACATTGATGTTATATCTTAGAAAGCAGAGAGGTTAAAGGAATTATATCAAAAGATGAAAATATCCAAGAAATACATGAAAGCTGAGGAACCTAAACACCCATGTAAGAATAATACAGTGCAGAAACAAAATAAGAAAATACTCTTTAAGACAAAAAAAAAAAAAATTAAAAAAATGATGAAAGATTCATAAAAACTTGGATATTGCCTTAGGCCACAAAAGACTTGATTTTCTAGGGAAAATTTCATTATAGAGTGATTAAACCCTAATTATGTTGCATGAATTAAAGAAAATTTAAAAAAAAATTATTCCATGAAAAAATTGTGAGACTCTGAAAAAGGCTTGAAGCTTATATTAAAGATATATCTTGTATTAAAGATAAGTATAACATCTTCATGTGATCCTATCAAGAAAAAACACATAATAAACCAATGTTAAACAGTTAAGGTCATCAGCAATTTTCTAGTTATTGACTGATCATATTTGCCAGTGTTTCCCAATTATTTGAGAGAACTCAAATAGGTGAGATACTGAGTTGGTATTAATCTAGGAACTGTTTCTGATTGGTTTTCTTCAGTTCTGTTCTTTTGTGTGTCTGTCTTTTTGAAATTATATTTCGATGTCTATAAATACTGTAGAAAACAGATCAGTACCACCTGAATTGATTAGCTGAAACTTGCTAATGTTTGTTATTCTTTTGATCTCAGAACTATGAGTCTGTTAGAGCTGTACATCAATAAGAGAAATAAAACTTATTTTCTATCAGGGTGAAAATGCTGTTGGGTTTAAGTGCCTTCCTGTAGAACCATAATAGCAAGTGAGCTCCAACTTCTTTTCTATTATCTCTTTGCGTGAAATGAATGCCAAAAATGCTCTTCAAGTGTTCTCTCAGACCATATTACTCTGAGGTTGTATGTCTATGAAACAGGCACATGCATACTTAAACACTGCAGTAGGCCTGAAGCAGGTACATAGATTAGTGTTTATGTTTCCATGGGAAAACTGTCTAAAAATGCACGCCCTTAATGTTAGAAATGCAAAAAAAAAAAAAAAAAATTGGCAAGGAAGATACTCACTGTGATAAGGCACCTAGATAGCCCAGCAGTGTTTGAAGAAGACACCTAAATTCAAACAAAGTCCCATACTGTTTGTCTGGAGCTTACCCTTGGTCTTTCACTGAATCAAGCTCAAAGTGAATCAGGAATGGTGTTTTCCTGACCCAACAAAACATGTTGTTTAATATGAGAAATCATGGGGGCATTCCGGACTATGGAGAAATTTGGCAAAAATCTGGCCAAAAGGAATTAAAATGGATCTAGTCTCAGAATTAAATATTTATCAAAGCACAGTGAATTTCTTTCTTTCACAGTGGATTTGCAACAGGTTATCTTGACAAGATCTGACTATTTTTGTTTGTGTGGATACAAACCTGACACTTGGAAAGGACCTTACTACCTGAGAATCAAGTATCTTGTTTCATTAAATTTTCATTTAGATTATTCTGATACTTCAGAGAATATGAGTCAGAAAGGACCAAGAAGGATCTCCCAGTCCAGCTCTTAAGTGAATAGCCCATGTGGGGATCAAACCCATGATCTTGGTGTTACTAGCACTGTGCTCTGACCAACTGAGCTCACCTCAGGGTCATTTGGTGAGACTTGTGATACTTGACAGGCTACAGAGCCCAGCTCAGCAATGAGCAAAGAACCATTAGCTGTTTTTTCAGGATAACTACAGTGAGTTAAAAAAAATACTACTAAAAAATACAATTGCACATCATTTAAGCTCTGTTGGACCTCTCTTTCCTCTTCTGCCTTTGCTATGTTACATTGATCCGAAGTGTGACAGAGATTGTTCTAATTCAGAAATAAAGTATATGAATTCTTTTGATCAGTCTGCATTACAGAGGCTGATTATGTTCCCACCTTAACTCTGGCATTTTCATCTCAATAGCAGGTAAAGTAGGAATAAACCATCAGTTATAATACTTCAAGTCGAGCGATCTAACAGAAACTCTTTCACAGATTTCTGATCAGAAACCTAATGTGCATAAAATATGTGATTTACATCTCAAAATTTATGGTCTTTCCAAGGCTGTTGCTTGAGCTGAACAGTAGAGATTAAAATGATGCTTTTATAGGAAAAAATGAATCCTAATTCCCATCAAACAATATGCAGGGTTTAATTATTAAATAGTTGAAGGGTCCAGATACATTTTTACTATTAAAGGTACACATGACTTTACTAAGCTTGAAAAATGAAGATTTTTGCGAAAAATTGATATATTTTTTTCTTATTCCACTTCAACACACACAAGTTTGCCTTTTACAGAATTCTCCTATTGGTATGTAATTATGTCTTGTTGAAGCATGACAGGCAATGTAATTACATCATCATGATCACTACCTTGATTTTCCTATCCTTTATTTCTTGTGGTTATTACTACTTAAAGATTCTTTTTTTTTTTTTTTAATTTTAATTTATTTAAAGTCAACAAGACTGGCAATAATACTGTTAATTTTTTACTCCTTCTGCATTTTCCTTGTGAATATAATGCCCACACTTATGTTTTTTCCTCTTTAAGAAATGTTTAATGGTGAATCTTGTAGGATAGTTTGCATTTACTCTCTTCATTTAAAATGTGGGAAAAAACCCCCAGCATACCAAACTGTATGCATTGCTTGGGAGACAGATAGAGCCTCCTACCAACATAACATCTAACAGACCAGACAAAAAGTATAAACCTCTTTACAGGAGGCTGAGTGAAGCAGACAGGAAGAGACACACAGCCTCACTGAGCTACAGGCCTATTGAATCTGTGCTGCAAGTGCACAAGCTTGCACTTCATGGCCCAAGTGCTTGTATTTACTGTGCTTCAGGACTGGAACATCGGCTTCCCAGGCACAGCTTAACCAGACTGCACATCTCTGCAGGACTACTCACTGCTCTATGCAGTCATGTCACTCCTGTCTCAAAGGCAGGAAAGGAAGAATTGACACTCGAGCTTTTGCTCAGAGAGTAAGAAATTATTTGCATTCTCTTCTCCCCTCTTGGTTTTTTTGCTGGTATTTTTGTTCTTGTCCTCAGCAGCTTTGGGATTATTTCATATTTTCAAATTCTTTTCATAACTATAGAAGCTAGAGATAAAAAGCTATTTTATTCATAATCACTAAAGCTGTTTTTGTTAAGAACTAATTTAGACATGAATGAACAGAACACCTTCTAAAAGGAGAGTTGTTATTCCAGTGTGACCTAATTTAATCTGAAGTTTGTATTTTTTGTGCTGATATTTCTAGCAAATCTTGAATGCATTGTTAATTAAAACTTCCTCATGTTAATCTGAGCATAGAATTTTTTACTACCCACTTGTTATCATTCTTCTGCATTAATCTACTAATATCTTAAGGACTGCAATAAAATCTGATATTTCTGCTTAACATCTTAACACAAAAATAAATAATTCTTTGGTTTATGATCATGGGACAATCTGAGCATAGAAGTGTTGCAGGTATTCTTAAATGGAAGAAATAAGAATTCACTCCAGACAGAATGATATTACAAGAATGACATGAAATAACTTATATCAAAATTTACTGTGAAAAAAAAAATATGCTTTTCATATACTGAAACCAACACAGCATCCAGATCAAATCTGAAGTTAGAATAGCACCAGTATCCCTGTTGAGAAGAATGTATTGAGACACAGTTTATAGAACCCTATCAAGAATAAAAACTAATATATTAAATAAAGCAGACAAACCTAATTCAGAAAGTAATATTCTGTTCTCCAGCAGTTATTTCAATAAATACATAATCAAAATGCCTCTATAAGCTCATACCATATAATGAAGCTGCTACTTCGAATACTGTGATCATGGAAAGCTTTCTGGCAGTACCACATTAAGCAAACAGTACACTTGCTCCCACTGTGCAAGGCTACAGCTGAGTTTGGGCTTTGGTGACCCTGAGGAACAGCCAGGGCTCTGCACAGCTGCCAGGCTTGCAGAGTGATGTCCATCCTGAAAGAGGAGAGGAGACCAAGGCACCAGATCATTTGGGTGAGCATCTTCTCCTTCCCCATTGAAGCTGTATATGATACATTTACGAACACTTACATCATCAGTTGTGTCAGCTCTCTCCCCAACTTAATGATCACCATTTATATAAAGCTTAGCTTCTCAAACAAAAATAAGTAAAAATCTTACAAACAACCACCCTTTTTGTGACACCTGTGGGTCCCTGTGGGCAGTGTGTGGCTGAATCCAAACCCACTGCTCTCTGTAGAAGACATCCATGCTCTATGGAAAGGAATCATATCTCTGAAACTACTGAAGGAAGAATTTACATCATACTTACTGATGATGTCATGTAGTGATAACTTTATTTGTCTAGGAGGTTGAGATATTCCAGAACATTTATTCAGATTCTATGGTCTCTGACTGACTGATATCTTGCATTATATCCAAAGTCATTTCATTCATAGGAAGCAAGATGACTTTTGTTGAATGTTATTCTTTGACATCTTCAGTTTTCATTACAGATTTTGTCAAGTTTCATTAAAGATATTCAACATCTCTTCTCAATAACCAGCTTTGAGATCTTACCATATCGTTCATCAAAATAAGTTATTCAGTTAACTTTGGCATTATGTGCATTTGGGGAAGTCTAGCTTAGGCTGATCTTTCAGTATTACAACTCAAGAAAATTCAAATTTTTTTTTAAAACACTATTCTGCCTAAATTTACTTTTTTGGTAAAATTTATTCAATAATTTCTCAATATTTTAAAATTACTTTTCAAAGATTTGCAGCAGAATATTTTTATTAGGAATATATCTTCGGTCTTTCTGACATACTTCATCCTTCCGAAAACATGCAGCTTCAAAGAACAAGGAGATTGGGCAGAACCTTTAAAGGGGACTTCCAATCCCAGCTATTCTATGAACTCTGTTGCTTTTCTGCAATTGCATTTCTACAGTTTGCTTGGTTTGGATGTACAACCAGGTCACTGAATGGAAAGCAAATAATTTTTCTACCCTGCATTGATTCATTTGTCAGTGCATAACCAATGTAAGATAAAGGGATGATCAATTTAAATGGAGTCAAGAGAAAGACCAGAGGATAAGCACATTGAAACAGTGTCGTAAGGTAGAATTTGAGACTTAAGCTGTGGGCAAAAGGAGAATGGAGATTATAGGCAGGATGTTGGGGCAGACTGTCAGGGAGGAAAAACTGGATGCTGGTCTGGATCAGTCTGCATTTTAAAACTAGAACTCTAAGGCTGATTTTCATCTTTAAAATATTCTGAAAGAAATTTCAAAATTAATGGAGTAAAGGACTTAGTTTCCTTTTATGTATCAAATTGTCAATTCTTCTTACAACAAATGATATTCTTATAGATTTAGGAATCTTGAAGTTCACTTGGTCTTACAGTTCCTTCTTTATGACTTTCTTTCTCAATTAAGAGACAAAGTAAAACTTTGTGGGGATAACTTATACCCTGATAATGTGGGTGACTAGTAAAAGTGGGTTGTGTCACCTTTAGGTGTTTCTCTTCCCTTTTTCTGTAAAAAGAGCTGAAATTGCATACTGAGATCACATGCCTAACACATTGATGGCTAAATGAGATTAATTCCATCCGTATTACTGTTTTACTGTGAAAATCTGCTAGGTTTTGTAGGTGTATGAGATCTGGATGAATGAAGGCAAATAAATGCCAAAGCTTCCTTTTGGGATATTGCATAGTAACGTCCATCCCTTCCTGGCTGACCTAGGTAACAAGTTTTCCATGCTGCTCTATTAAGTGATCAGACCTAAAGTCCCTGACATCTTGGCTCTAAAAAACAACGTGAAGCCTCAAAATCAAGAAGCAGGTACTCCCCTTCCATGTAGCTTCCATGTAGTCACTGAGGCAAATGAAGCCATGCTGCTTTATTTCTTTTTAGGGATCCTGGTATTGTTTTTTGTGATTTATTCGTATGATGCACCAAGTCTTACTCCCTCTCTCCCTTGGTACATGTATTCAGTGAATCTAATGTTCAGGTTTAACAGAAGAGACACAAGGTGTTAGGTACAAAAATTAGATCCCAGCCAAACATATATGTGGCTAGTCAGTAATTTTTACTCTTTCTCATGTTCAGATCTATGATGCCTGTGTAATGGATGCACTCAACAAGAACTGCCCTTTGTAATACTCTAAAAGCAGACATAAGTACAGCAACCCAAACCACCTCCATTATTAATAATTGATGTTCATTCAGCATTGGCAAGCATTGATTATAGGATTAAATGGAAGTTCTTTGCAATATTAATTTGTATGCTTTTGACTTGAAAGCTGAATGCACTTAGTGGAAGTTGGTCACATTTCTTAAAAATTAAGCAGTCATCAAATTTCAGGGATTCACTTCCCTGTTTTTGTAGGATAGATTGTATGTCCTTGGGAATATATAAAAATGTGTTAAAACTTGCAAATTTTTAAAACTGACACAGATAAAAAAAAGGGCTCAAAAACTTACAATAGATTCTTGTTTTATGTTGGGAAAGATGATTTGCTGAAGAGCAATCTTTAAAAAAAAATAGCAAGGGAAATTGAAGGCATTAAGGGGAAGGGAAAGGAGATAAGGAATGTTAGTTGTTACTTAGCAGGAAAGGCATTGTGCCAACAGGTTTTTTCTTGATTCTGTTGCTTTAAACCAGTTTCACAGCAGTTGTAAAACCTTGGCTGAAAAATACAGTTGCAAACTTGTGCAAAGACATGGAAAAAACTTAGGTGGATGAAGCATTTAGGTAATTGTTATTTTATTGATGGAGAACAGTGTATGACTGGAAATGAATTTTAGGTTTTGGAGATTATTCTATTTCCAAAAAATGTCTGAAATAGAAGCACTGATTTCAGTTGCCATTAAGCAGTTCTTCAAGAAGTTTCTCTTTTTTTTGCACTAGTTTCAGTAGTAGCACTGAGCTTTCTTAAAGAATTACTTCCACTTCCATCTCTAAAATAATATTGAAAAATATCAATGAAATCTCAGTGTAGACTAATCTTTACTATTGACTTGAAACATGTTAATAGAAAAATTACTATTGCTGAGTATGATATGACTTGATAATTTATTTTTAACTGAATGTCTTTTTAGAAGATATCTAAAAAGGTTGAAAAAACATACATGCAATATTTTAATTGTTAAAATAATAAGTGAAGTCAACCTAAGTGCTTTTGCAGGGATATACATTAAATCCTTCTTTACTCAGTCAAATGAGGTTTTCAAAAACAATTTTGGCAAAAAGTACATTTCTTCTACTGGCTAATGTATGCTGATGAAATGATATATAAAATCTATGTAAATACTTTATTTAAAAGATCACACAGAGAAAACCGAAGTAGTAATGTCAAAAAAAATCTCATTAGAGTGGCGAAAAAATTTCAGCTTGCAACACCTGTCTAAAAGCAGGAAGGAGACATGGTGAGAAGAGAAGAAATCACCTTCTATAATTAAGCTATTTAGCCCAGCCTTTCCTTGTAGAGTTTGTCCTAATCTTTTCATCTTCAGTTGTGGATATAATAACAATATGAAAGTTTTCACCAAATTTTGAGGGAGAAAATAATGGTAAATATGAGAAGTTTAGCACACTGAAAATTTGGTAGGGTAAAAAAGTAAGGGGGCAATTGCCTTTGACATAGAAGAAAATGTTTCTCTTCAGTTAACTGCATAAAAATATTTGAAGGGTTTAGCTGTTCTGATACCATGATCTTTGCCAATATAGGGCCTGAGTGACTTTCTGATGAACTTGCAAAAGAGTAAGGCACAAAAATAAATTGCACTTATTTTGTGTCCATGAATAAACTGCCGTATTAATACTGCAACGTATTTGCAATTGAACATACAAGTCAGGCGTGGCTTTCTAAAACAAAATGAGTTATTCTATTATTCTATGTACTTTCTACATGCTCTGATTACATTGTTTTGCCAGATAAGGGTTATGAAAACAACAGATACTTATTTTGCTCCATAACCCTTTGACTTAAAAATAGTGTTAACTCCATGCCTGCCAATTTCCCCGAGACCCCTGGTATGACAAGCAAACATCAAACTCAGAAAAATTAATGTATATTAATCAAAATTGATTTAGCTCAACCCAAATCTGACAAGCAACTTACTTTCCAGTTATTAGTGCTCCACTTCTTTAAAATGGTTCTAAGTACAGCCCTAAATCTCAAATATATATGAAATACTACTGATGTTGAATGCATGAAAATTTCCATAAATATGGTCATAAATCTAAGTGATCCCTTTCATCTCTCCTGAATTTTTTTAGAACAGAATCCTAGTTCCCATGTGATGCAGTCAGCTATAATAGAGAGTACAACATTTTACTAGAAAAGTGACATTTAAGCCCACACCATTTTTCAGTTTTGCTGAGGGTTTAACTTGTGTGTAAATAGCCCAGAATTGGCAGGGGGGGGGGGTGGGGTGTTATGTTTTGGATGGTTTGGGTGGTGGGGTTTTTTGTTAATAAATGTCTGCAATTAAAATTTCTGATATGAGAGGAAGTGACATTTATTTTTGGTTTATTTTCCATGCTAATATAACAAGTAGGTCAAGGTGATTAAGATTCCTCACATAAAGAGTATCTCCTAAAGAGCAGAACTGCTTCTCTTGTTCTTTTATTGACTACACTTGAAAAATGTACAAAAGAATGCAGAAGGTAAAAAAACAGGGTCTGGTCCTCACAGAGTTTAATGGCTGATCACTTCTGGCTGTTTTGTTTTCTCAGTGCCTGGATGATGTAGGTTTTAAACAAAAAAAGGATTAACAAAGGTAAAAGAACTGTTATTTTCTAGCACCTGTGTTCTGTAAAATTTAAAACCCATCCAGCAGGAGCTATCTGATCATTACTGGCTCATACCACACAGTAGCCATAATCATAGTAGGGTTAAAACCTCCCTATACTTCAAATTGAAATGAGTTGTGAGTATTCTTTTTGATCATACAGGGCTTCTCAAAGGCTAATTGTTCTATGCAAGTACCCACACTTACTAGATAAACTTCCCAAAAAGTCTGGATTCGTTCACTCTGAGCCTTAATCCTTCCATTTAAAATAGAAATAATATTTGCAGCTTAGCTCTGCACAAGGTTAAAGCATTTTGTGCATAATGATATGGTTGGTCTAAGTGAAATCACTGAGGAGTCACAATAAGAAATAATAATACCCAAAACTCCTAACCTGGCTGTTTAACTCTATTACCATTGTTTTCTCAATAAAATAATTACATCATAAATTGATGGATTAGAATTGAAAACAAATTCCATTAATAATTGTTTTTAAACAAAAAAAACAAGGGGAAATGTTTTCATAAATAATTCTATTCACAGAATTGTATTTTTCTCCTTATTTTGATCCACAATATCTTTTTCTCAGTAAGTGCCTAGAATGTAGGATCATATTAATTTGCTGCTATTTGTGATTACCGTGAAATATCTGGGCTGCAAACAGTCTTTTGGTCTCAACTGGTAATTGAAAACATAATTCTGATTAATATATATATTAGTAAAACAAGAAATATCCTAAATAATTTAGTTGGTGAACAAGATGGGGAACAGCACTAAGAGAGAAAAGGAGAGGAACAGTTGATAATTGTAGAATATCCTGAGATAGACAGGACCCACAAGGATCATCAAGTCCAACTCCTGGCCCCGGTCATTGATAATTAAGAACTATACATTACCCTTTTTTAAACATTTATAATCTTTACTTAAATTTAGATGTAAACAAGCAGCAAAAGCAAAAAGATGTAATACATTATTATTATATAATTCTGTTATTTTATATCTGCCAAAAGGAATGCTACTACATAATTTGGACTTTTTGACTTCTACCTAAGAGCTCTAAATATACTTAACAGAGTTATTGTAGACACCAATTCTAATTGATTTCCCTTCTGAAGTTTTAAATGCCAAGAGTGCTCAAGAAATGCTGAGTCTATGTGGCCATAAAAGAGAATATAAACCTCAGTTCCCATTACTCGCTTGGATAGTGATTTGAAGTAGGCCCATGTAAGAGAAAGCACAGGAAAAAAGAAGTATGCAGCGTATACAACTTATTTTCTTTTCAGTCTACAGCCTGGAGCAAGGAGTCTTGGAGGGTAACAGAATGGACAGTAGACTAGTCCTCATTTACTGAGCAGAGAGTTGGAATGGCACAAATAGTGTCACAGCCTTCATATCCTGAGATTATGTACCAACCCAGCTCCTCCTATAACCTTAGGCTCCCTGCAAGCTGTTGTGAATGTCGCCAGCTGTACATAGCCCTAAGGTGCAACTCTTTCTTAATCATTTCAAAGCAGCTTGCTTAGAACAATATTGAAAACAGAACTCATAAAATCCTGAAACCTTGCTTGCAGAGGCCACAGAGTAGTTAAGAAAAGAAATGGGGATCTCTACATCTCTGGTATGGTTTCTGAAAGATTGCTTTCCTAGAGGACATTTCCACATAAATGCTATCGTACTCAAATTTGGCCTATGGTGCCCACAGGCTAAGAATGAAGCAAACTAGAGAAAATTGCATATAAGGAGTTCCTCTTCCTCTTCCTTCCCCTGTTCCTTTGCTTGCCTTGAAAGACTGATTATACAGTTTGAACTTAGCAGTCTTAACTTAGCTATGCTTAGCCAAAAACACTTATGCACAACGTAATCTTTCAACTTGCCTCCTGCTTCAACATTTCAGAAAAGACCTTCAATGTTCATGTTGTTATACAAGTAAACCTGAACTGCCCACAGACAGACACTGCCAATATTTGTTTATGAAAATATGTTAAGTTTATAAAGTGAAAGTAGCATCAGCAGGTTTTTTCCTAGTAATTTGAAGAGTCTGTGGTACGTCTATGTGGTGAAGATTATCTACGCTTTTTTTTTTTTCCGCTGAATGTGTCAGTTTTCAGTCTGGAAGCCACATAAGATGACTGATTTTGAGTTAATATACTCAAGTAGTCATGTAGGGTCTTGTGGGATGAAACGAGGTGCAAATGGAGGTGTGTGTAGGGGAGATGAAGATTCACCAGATCTCATTACTACTTTTCTCACAGATTTGGAACTACTGCATTACCTATCAGCATGTTTGATTAACTGAGTTAATTATTCTTCCATCTTTCACAGTCTGCAAGTTCAGAGCCTCTGAATCATATTGGACAGAGAAATGCAGAATTGTCTTCATCCATCTATACAGCAGTATGCTAGGTTATTTTTGTGGAAAGAGTTATTTCTACATAAGAAGTAAGGCTATCTGAATATATCAGCTTGCAATTTTATACTTCCAATGCCAATTAGTCCAATGGCAATTGTTCTTAACATTGACAATGACTGTGATCTCCAACATGGCTTGCATAGATGACACTTCATTACTCAAAGTCTGATTTTTCTTAACTAGAAGGTAGCTAAATGGAACAAATCCTTACACCATATCTACACAAAAGTGCATATTTTCCCAGGATACAGGGTTTCTAACCAATGAGGATTTATATTACAGTACTTAATTACCAGCAATTATCTGCAACAATATAAACCCTGCCTACACATCAGAAAATTACTCAGAAAGGTGAAGCCTGAAATTTCATTACTCTTAGGTAACTTCAAGCCACTCCAGTTGAGATTCCATCAAACCCGCATAAATTATGACAGAAAACATGAGATCTTTCTACTAACAATTGCAGCATTCCTTAGGAAGGAAATTGAATTATATGTGTGTGATGATTTTTGCTGTTTTATTCAAATTGGTATCCTAATTGAACTGTGCCTTGTTAGTATATTCATGGGGCTTTGGAAGAAACACTGGCACGAGCGGGGCTTGTATCTCATAACATTGTTCAAACCTGAAATTCTTTTCATGCAGATTTAGTCCAATAAGAAGAACTGATTAACCTTTTCAGACTTCATGAGTTTTCATTAAATTGCTAAACTAATAGTTGCATCTGTATCATATTGGACTTTAGGGTAAAGTTAGCTGTCGAAGGACCTTGACCCTAGATCTCATCTATTTTCGATTCCATTTTAATGAACACATTCAAACTTCATTTCTTAATTACATCACACATCAATGAATCTTGCATTTTGATTAGGTAATAATTCTATGTGATTCTCTGGATCACTTGAGAATACGCCCATGAAACATCTAAACCATGCTAATGAGTTCCAAGAAGGGCATATGTATATATGCTTTAGACTCATTAACATTTGTTTCTTATCTAGCCAGAGGTGCTTGTATTTCATTTTATGATAGTATAAGCATTTGTGTTGTTGCTCTTCATGCTCTGCAGTGTGTTTTATACTTCTCAAATACTATTTCGTCTCTGTCTCTGAAAGAGTGATGACAGTACAGCTGCATCAGTCAGATAAAATTTCATAAGGGGATAGGGAGACATTGATCTTGTGTCTCAGGGTTTTTTAATTTTATTTTATTTAGGAAAAAAAGTACACTCAAGAAACTTCAGCAGTTCTCATGATATCTTGTTATTAGCTGAGGGGCTGTTCTTCTGATTTACCCAGCACCAGACCATTACATTTCTTGAAAAATATGTTCCTCTCAGAAGTTCTCCACACTTCATGTTGTCCTGTGTATTACCCACTACGTAATTTTTTGACAAATAGTGTATAGAAGGACTCTTGTAAAGTTTTTTAGTGAAGAAATAGTAAAATATATCAAAACAGGGAAATACTTCTTAAATTTGGATTTCTTAATCACAGACAAAGTCACAGCTGAAAATGAAATATAAGACATAATCAACCTGGAAAATATGAGTTATCTTGGACAAAACTTAAGTTGTTAAGAATACCAACTGAACATGAAATACAGATGGTAGACTGAGCCACACAACCAGTATGGATGAATGTGTATAAAGGCCACATGCAGGAGCAGTGTAAGCATTGAGGATTTCTCATAAAGATAAAAGTAATCACTTTTATTTCACAAGATTTCATGATATTAAAAAAGCTGTAAGGCCTAAAAAAAAAAAAAAAAAAAACGAAAAAAAAAAAAAAAACCTTCTAAATCTTATATCCTAAATCTGTACTCCAGCATCCAAAAATCAGCTTTTGATGTGTCATACCGAGAACAAATATTTATGGACAGCGAAGAAATGCACTTGTAGTTTCAGGAAAGTAGATTTGTTGCGATTTAGATATTTCATAGAAATTTACCTCTATAAAGTAATGCTATTAATTTTCCTCCTTTAAATCACACATTTTATCATTCCACATTGGCAATTGCAGTTTCAAGCCTTGCAACATTTTCCTTTCTGTCATAGAGACTAGTGGTTTATTTTTTAGCAAACCTTGTTTACACTTATAAGCTACTTTTTTTTTTTTGCGGTGTATCTTCAGGCTATCATTGTACCTTGGAGGATGTCAAGCTCTGTAATTAGAGAATCTCTTAACTGAAGAGCACTAATGGCAGTCGCTGCAACTGTCAGCAGTTTCTCACTTTTCACATGAGGACACTGTTTGCTAATTGGATTAAGTCTGGTTCTGGCTGTAATCTCTGCAAGCAGTAGTTAAAGAAAGAACTGTGATGCCACACCTGGTTTGTGGGCTGGAAGGTGATGAGCACTGCTAATAAAATCTAATTTAAAGCACAACCCATGCACATAATTAACTATGCCTTATTTCCTTGATTAAAAATCTGCTTATCAATGATAATGGCTCAACTAAAACATGATGTAATATTTTAAGGTAGAGTAGGCACTTACATTACTTGAATAAGATACTGTTTAAATGTGCTGAGTGAGTTTCTTTTATGTGGCATTGCTGCTCCTTTTGACAAAATAGGAAAGTAATGTTCAGAGCTTTGCAAGTTGGCATTTTCTCTGCAGTGGAAAAATTGAACAGGCAGGGATAATTTTCTAATAAAACCTAGTCTACTACTTAAGTTTCTCTTTCTCAGAGCACTACCACCAAATTCCATGAGAGAGCTGCTCTAGAAATCTAAGACTGCCAGTACCCTGCACAAAAAGCTTCTACTGCTCTTGACTTACCCTACTGTGAATGTTTGACATCTCTCAATTCCTGCTGATTTTACAGTTTCTTAGTCCTATTTTCCCCATGCACAAATGTTGATAAATAGATACAACTGAATCACTTCTCATCCCTCTGCTTTTGCTATAACATCCTCTGGTCATGGTGACTGTTGTTTGAGTCATCATTAGAATTTAACTCTACCCTTACTGAGCATGAAGGGAAAGGCAACATAAATAAGGTTTCCAATAGCTCAGCAATTAACTACAAGCTTTCTGAGAGCTATACACCCTCTGGCATAACAGTATAGCCACACTGTTGGGTGATTTTTTGAATCTTTATAGTTTCTAAGAAGACATGGATTTAAAGCTTATGTTCAATACTACTGCAAGGGAGAACAATAAAGAACTGATGACTCTGCAGAGGTTTGGAATTTCAATCTAAAGAAAATTCAATCTAAAGAACATTGACCTGACAAGGATAAAGAAAAGGAAACTGATGATGGAGCCTAGAAACTGTAAAAGGAATTTTGGTACATCATGCAGTAGGAGTAGTGGGAGAAATTCAGGATGGGTTGAGAGGTTATGGACAGTAAGAGAATAGCTAAGCTTTATTTGTATCTAATGTAATGGCTGAATTCTTGAGGGACCTATAGAAGAGCTAAAGAGCTAAGAGCTAAACACCCTTTTCCAAACAATTACAAGTAAAGAAAAAGTGGTTTTCACCTTGACCCTGGTTTTGTCTGTTTTATGCCATCCAAAATATTTTGAAAGAATATCTGTGTAAATTAAAATCCTACTGCATATATTCCACAATCCATCTACCTACTCAGGGACTGAGAACAGATCAGCTGAGGCTGCCTGTCCAGCAATAATTGAAGAAGTTGAAGGTGAAAGAGGTGTCTGCTCAAGATCTCATGATGAGGAGCTCACCAGCACTGTTTCAGAAAAGTCATGAGGCTCTGGAACAGCCTTGTCTGGCTGTCTAAAAAAGCAAAATACATATCTATTTCATCCATTGCAGAGAAGTCACTTTCTGACAAACATAGAAAAAATATGATGTAAAAAGCAAATGCAAAGCTGGTTCTTGGGCTAGTGTTCCCTGAATGTGGAGCTTAACTGTCCCTGTGTAAGAGACAGAGACTGTTGATGTAGCATGTTTTAGTGATCTTTGTAATGCGTTTTCACTTTCTGGAAATTTATGAATGTGTTTAAATTAAGACAATTAAGCCTCACAGGTGTACACTGTCCTGTGATCTCCCATATTTGTGAAATGTAAGAGCAGTCTGTGAGATAGTTTTGGCCCAGGCTAACAAATCACTTTTCAATTAGCTCCTAAACACAGCTTGGAGTAATATACAATAAGGATTTGCATCCAATTACTGTGCTTCAGGTAATAAAATAGTTTAACCCTAGTGACACAGGCCATTCTGCATAACCTGACCTCAGACACTGAGATTCATTCCAGGCATGATCAATTTTACTTGTACACTTATGAACCCTGTATAGTATCTGGCTGAGATGGATTTAATTTTCCCACAGCAGCCCTCACAGTGCTGTGCTTTGGGAGCTAGAAAGTTGTTGATAACACAACAGCACTTTGTCTGAACAGCTCTGGCTTTCCAAAATTCCCCAACACCACCAGTAGGCAGGAGGTGGGAAAGACCTTAGGAGGGGACATAGCCAAGACAGCTGGCCCCAACTGACCACTATACACAATGTTTGCTCAGCAATAAAAGCTGAGAGGAAGTGAGGGACTCTTGTTACTGCAGTTTGTCATCCAGAGCCACTGCTACACGTGTTGAAGCCCCACTTCTGGGGAAGTGGTTGGACATGGATGGCTGATAGGAAGTAAAGAATTCATTTTCTGTTTTCATCTGCTTCTGCATGAGGCCTTTCTTTTCCAAACTTCCTTTCTCTTGACCCATGAGGTCTTTCTATCTTATTTTCTTCCCTTCCCATTCTGCTGAGGAGTGGAATGCCAGAGTGATTTAGTGAGCACCTGGTGTCCAGCCAAGATCAACCCACCAAAATACACATTTTGTTAACAACCAAAAGCATGTATTCTCAACCATAAATCTCTATTTAGAAGTTTGCAGTTAAACTCTAAAGGAACACTAGGATGTTTGCCTTTCTACAATCCCTCCGGAGGTACTGCTGTGTATTGTTAGATTTGCATATATAACATATTTCATACATGATGTATAAAGAGTGTGTCAGATAAATTGTCTGAACCATACTGCCTCTAAATTTTTTGCTTTAAATGCCAACATTTCCTTCTGCAATGCTCATCCCTACACTGTTTGAGCAGGTTCTGCCCCTCTGAACTTTCGACTTTTGGTCATCATGATGACATTGACTTGTAATTCCTTGCAAACCATATTTTTCTTTGCTTTTTTTTGTTCCACAAGTTAACAAAATGGCCCCTTAAAGCCTTGGACTAAGTCCTTTTGATAAGTCAGCTCTTGCAAATGCTTTGTCTATAGACCATGACTTTTAATTTGCAAAGTACTGTGTAGCCAGCAGTTTTACAGGTGCTTGTCAATCTATTTTACTATATTTCTTGTCCTTGCTGTTTTTTGTCTCCCACTGTCTGTATCATCATTTTCATTTTTTCTTTTTAACCCCCAATGTTTTCTCTCCTGTTTATTTAAGAAAATAGGAGATTTTGCAAGTTAAACTTACCATATTAAGTGTTTTCATGTTCCATTATTATAAATCATGAATACTATTAGACCATACTAACCCTGAAACTGCTTAATTTCATTGTAATTTTTTCACTGCAATAGCAGATCCTCTAGTGTTGGACTACTAAAATGCTAGAGTAGAAGATTCCTTAGATAGTTTTATATGATGAAGTGCATGATGTACTTCTGATGTTCAGTTAGGCTTTCCTTAGTGTACTGAGATGCGTGCTTTACATGGACTGCAAATTATATGTGTATCTATGTATGCCTATATACAAATATTTATGTTGTCAAAGTTCAATGTTCCTTTGCTGTAAAAGTCTCTGGTAAAATAATCTGCATTTAAAAGACCACCAGTCTATGAAAGCATGCTGTTCTCAGTAACCATCTTGTATCACATCCTCTTCATATTTGAGATTTGGAGTACTCCTGCATTGCAAAGAAAGAGCTAAAAGAGAAGTTGTATGTTTACTTTATTTTTGGTTTGTGGGAGTTCTTTCTTTTGAGGGGGAAAACCCATGGAACCCTGAAATTTAGCTTAAGTGAAAGTAGTTAAAATCCAGTTTAGATAAATAAAAACTTTTACCAGACACATGAGGACTATGCTTTGATATGATATTTTAAGCAGATAGATAATAAACTTGTAAAAGCAGCTGTAGGAGATCCAAAATTACTTGCAATTTATGTTTCAATACCAAAATAGCTGCTGCAGAAGGAGTGAATGAATTTTGAAAATTGTCTGTGAAGTGTTTTGACACTTTCTGAAAAGGAAGGAGTTTGTTTTGAAATTATATTTTTGTTATTTCATCATGACTGAAAGACTTTCTGTTGATACACAAATTTATCTTCTTTTCTTGTTTTAAGAAGAAGAAAGCCCTCTAATAATTTATTTTCTGTTCAAGGCAAGTTCAAGCAAGTTCAGTTCAGGCAAGAAAATCGTAATCCTTTTGTCAACAAGTTTCAATAAGGCAGAAAATCATCCTGATATACTAAGTAATGCAAAGCTATGGTTTTAAAAAAAATAAATAATAAGGAGGGGAAGGTCTGTCATTACACCCTCTGATAGTCTCTCCTTATAGTTATATGCATATTAAGTACAAAAAAAGTAGCCAGAATAAAGAAAAAAAGGCAACCTTTACAATAAACCAGAAGGGTCTGTAATGTTATGAGTAACTTCCTCAGGCAGTGGAATTGTGCCTTCATGTCTTCCACAGAAATAAGAAGCTCCAAAACATTTACAGTTAGGAAATACAGTCCTACTGAAAATGATGGAAGACATCCTCTTCATGCCTCATAGTCAGCAGGACAGGACTTCAAGAGTTTATAAAATCTTTAGAAAGTCTGGATGTTGGGAGTAGTTCATATATTTCTGATTACAGCATTTAGTTTGGCCAAATGTTTGATAGGACATTTTACAAATATTTGTCTGACATTCCAGGTTTGCTGAGAGTTACTGGTCACAGAAGGTGAGAAAATGCAGTTCTCAAAGAGCTAGAAGTTTACCTGCATAATAGCAAGTAGGAACTTCCATTTTATCTTCAGAATGCATATAATTTCCATTTTTTGTCATAGTAATAAAACTTGAAAATAACTGAATAGAAAAAACAAGAAGCCCCCACAAAACACAAAATTAGACTGGAAAAGGCAGAAATGTATTTCACAACAAGCTGTTAGAGTTTCCAACAGGTAAGTATAAATTTCATTATTGAAGAATAAAATACCCATTTTCTCATACTTTTATATCTGAATCAAGTAAACATCAGGGAAAAGGCTGGCAATTATTTAATTCCTATTAAAAATCTTTATCTGTCTACAGTTACAGGCTTCATGGACGTTTAGGAAATGAGAAGTGTCCTAAACATCTCCTTATATTCTGTTGTTTCGTCTATTTCTGACAACACACTTCTTTCTAAATTGAACTAATTTTTACTTTTCTTTTTTTAATTCAAATCAGCTTTTAATGTCACTTTACAAAAGAGTTACCAGAGGAGCACTTGGGATTTTAAAAAAATCTTTTCTTTTTTATGTGTGCTCTTCAGACACAGAGTTTTTAAATTTATTTTTTCTCTCATAACAAGCTTTCACAACCATCTGAAATTTTACATACCTGAAAACTATTATGAATGGCTGACAAATGCTGAATTTTTATTTTAGTCCTCCCTCTCTTCTCCCTGTCCTCCAACTACCTATCGTGAGAAATTTCTAACAAAATAAAATTCTAGTTCAACTCCATAATAACCCAGCTAGTTCCTCAACTCCAGTGAAGCACTTTTTTTTTTTTCCTGGAAAACAATACTGGGATTCATGATATCTCTCTTTTGGAATCAGAAAAATCTTTTTGTTATCTCTCTCATAACTTTGAAAAAAGCCTGCAGTGGACAAATCCTTTCCTTAGCACCTGCACAGTGTGATCTGGTGAGCACCAAAAAATGTGAAACACAATGGAGTGGGCAGATTCCCTGACAGTAAATTCACTGCCATTAGTGCTTCTCTCTTTCTGTCTCTGCATGCATGATAACCTAATAATATATTTTCATTGTATTGTGGATGCTTTAATTGGAAGGAAATGTTCCTAAGGCAATGTTGCAAGTGGCTTCTTTACCTCATAAAAGGTTTTGTGCTTTTTCCATGAAAACCAACATCTTTCATAGAAACAACAACTGAAACTATTAATTAGTCTCATTTTTAATTAAATTATGATTCCCATTAAACAGTGATTAAATTGAAATAGCCAGATATATTAAGATAACAACATTTAGTTTAATTAAATTAGGTATGGTATTACTTCTTATTGCCACTGTGAATCACTAATACAATGGAACTACATATTTTCTGGCTTTATCATTCATTCATTTCTTGGTGCATGTAAATGTACTTTATCCTTAGAAGAAAATTATTAACAAATTTATATATTTTATATTTTAAAATATGTTTTTCATTTGAATTTAAAATATTTTCATACCTGAAAAATATTTACCTAAGAAAGCTACTTGACTTTTTCAATCTTAAATCCAGGACTCCTACATTTTTTTCAAGATACTATTAAAAGAAAAAGAGTATTATGCATATTTCAAAAAATATAAAACTATTTACTTTGGTCCTAAGCTATGTTCCTTTAGATCTGAGTTACTCTGGCTCCATTAAAAAATCCTTTAGTTTAAAATAAATTTCCTATTTTAAAGTTCCACTTTAGAAAATCTACCATTAACTGTTTCTTACCATTCTGCTGACTGTTCTTCATGAGAGCAGGAATGCAGCACTTTACTTCAACTTCACATTTTACTGAAATGCTTCTCCTCAGAGATTACAGCTGAAAAATAGCACATAAGCTTGTTTGCATAAGTCCATGAAATCCAAATTTTGCTTGTAAAGAGACAAATGGGGAAATAGTTATATAAAAAAAAAGTAAAGGAGCCAAAGAATTACATCCCTATTTGCCATCCTCCCATACAAGGATGAGACATATTAAAACAAATCAAGCCCAAATTTAAATTATTTTCTTTTTATCAGTAATAGAGTGCCTTTAAGAAAAATATGTAAGGCTTTTACAGCTACAAATTAACATGAAAACCAAGATATCACATTTTAGAAAGAAAATCTACTTTGAAGAAATATTCAAAGAAATAATAGATATACAGGCAAAAAAAAAGAGAGGTTTTTCTTCAGTGAGAAGGTGAGAAAAGAGCTCATTCATATCATTCCTTATTCTTTCTGTTGTCTTTTCCAAGTTCTGGTCATTCTCAGAGATTAACTCGATGGGGACCACTGAATTTAAATGAGGCTCTTATTTGCATAAGGCTTTGTACATTTCTTTGATTTTCTACTAAAGGATTTTTCTATTGTTTCTAATTCTATTCAGATATTTTTCAAAAAATCCACTATTTCTTTGGAAGCTTTCCAGACACCAGAGTAACAACTCATAAAGATAGATGAGCATGATTGAAATGCATGTTTTGCCACAGGACACATCTATCAGTATTAAATCCTGAGACCAGAAATTACAGTTTCAAACTTGATCTTTCAAGTGTCACAATTTCCTCTGGTTTGGTTCATACTTGGAAGCAGACAAATAGGATTAGTTTTGATGAGACTAAACTAGGAGATCAGCTCAAGAACACTAATGGGAATTCTTCTAAGAGGATCAGCCTAGGGCAAGCCCAAGCTAGACTCACCAGAAGACAAGTACAGCAGATTCCAGGTCTCTGACAAAAACTGCTTTGCTTTACCGGCCCCAATGACACCATAAAATTTAACACCCTACATAATCATAAAACTGCCCCATTTTGTTCAACTCTCAAAGAGGGAGTGTAAAAACACTGCCTGTGTGTGTGATAAAATAGTTCTAATATGGGCTGTTCGAGGGACTTGAGCTAAAGTCCAAGACTTTGAATTTATTTTCTCACTATTACAAAGTCTGATGTTTGGAAGACATTTCTAAGGTAAATAAGAAATTATCAAGTCTCTTCTATCAACAAAAGGAAAAGGAAAAAAAAATTCAATTTTTCCAGGATCTATTTATTTAATAAACTCAAGGCAGAAACAAATTACTAGAGTAAATTAGTAAAAATATGGCAAAATGGTGAAGACTTTATACAATGGAAAACTGAGTTTTCCTACTAAGTAAGCAGCAATACTCACTAGTCCAAGCTTATTTGCTATCAACAACTGAAGAATTAACTGTACTTTTAAATATGTTTTTAAAATTCAATACATAAGTGAATCAACAATAAAGTAAACTTTATTTAAAAACAGCATCCAACCAACTAGCTTACTCTCTCATTCCAGTTTCATTTCTAGAAAAAAAATGAATTTAAACTAGAAACCTAGTTTTATTTCACACACAGGTATTTATTTTGTGTTCCAAAGCTTGCACCAAGCATTTATTTGCTGGTGAAAATGGGTTTATTTAAAAACAAAACCGAACAAAATATGAAAAAAAACCCTCACCAATTTCATGATTTGTAAACTGATGGCCAAACTCTTAAAAAAGTAGTGTGACACATAGTGAATTGGACCCCTAAGCAAATAAACAAGAAAAAGAAATAAAAGATCCTTGAAAGAAGCTCCCTTTATTACAGGATTTACTTCTTTCACCAGCTGTAAAGTCATTTGAAGTTATAAATATGCAATTATAGTTTCAACAGCTGCAAACCTAGAATTAATTACCACTTAAATATTTGATATTACTTACCTCTATGGCTTTTAAATACATAATGGAAGCATTTCCGTTAGGTGTAGTCCATCTGTTTAGATGCTGTATTCAGTTTTATGTTTTGTAATTGCCTCAGTATTTTTAAAAGAACAAGAGAAAGTGTTTCAGTAATGATGACAGAAAAAATATCTCACTTTAAGCATGCATTTTTATATGTAACAGCATAAATATTCTTTATAATTTTTAAGAGACAGATCCATATTAACATTCTCCTGAGAATAAGTGAACTGATAAAAGAAGGGAAAGTGTGTATGCATTGAATCCATGACTAGATAAAGAAAATCTTCAGAAATGTAACTTAATTTATGCCTTAAAATTCTGAAAGATATGGCAGTCAAATTTTTTGTACTGATGTTTATTACTTATCCTAGTGATTACATCTATCTATCTAGATTCTATATAGAAACATCTATTTCTGGCTTCCTAGTTACAGACAAAAAACAGCAAAATATTTTGAATAATTATCTTCTTTTTGAAAGTCAAAGAATTCCTTGAATATCTAGGGCAGTGCGTGACACAACATGTCAAGCAGCTTCTCTAATTAGAAACTAAACAAGGCACCACTGTTCTCATTGAGGTGGAATGTACTGAAGTAAAAAATCATAGGCTCTGTGGGCAGCACCTTACAAATTAACCCCATATTACTGTATCCAAAGGGTCCACTGCTCCAAATAACACCAGTCATGAGACTGTGACAGAAACAGAAAGTAAAGAGAAAAATATAATTTCTCCTGTTTACTGAATAAGTGTAAAATTAGTTAAAAGAGCTTTTAAGAAAGCTGCACATTCACAAAACCTGCATTTTGTGCAGTTGCATTTGTGGGCAGAAGACTGAAAAAAGAGTTCAGCAAGAAGGAAAGTATGAGTTGGTTATAGTTCATCAGGAAAAAGTGATCACACCTTAGGAGCAGGAATGCTGAGAAAACTTGATATATCACATGAAGGGACACATGAAAAAAACATGGAGTGTTGCAGTCATGTTCTGCTGAGACCAGTACGGATATAAAGGTGGAGCAACACAGCAGTGTTGTGGTTTTGCTCCATCATAAACAATGCAGCTTATGGGAAGTAAGTCATAAGATGATTCAGATGGTAAGTGAAAGCTGAACTTTGCTTCATTAACTGGAAAATACATATTATTTTTCATGCCCCATATGAAATGACTCAAGTGACTCAGACTCCAGTTAAACGTGAAAGGAACTATAACTCTATCCTTGCTCCTACCCCAAAGACTGAGATACAAGGTCCTTTACTTCCCTAGGGGTGCTAATAAATTGATCAAATATCAAATATTAATTATAAAGGGGTGAAGGAAATCCCCCTTTCATGAGACAGCATTGAAAAGAACAGATGTCTAGCTCCTCCTCTCTTTTAACTGCCATCAAACAGAACAAGAAAGTACTTCTGCTGTTTGAAAGAAGATACTTTTACCATCAAGAAATGCAAACCAAAATGTTAGTCTGTAGCGCCTTGTATGTTCAGGAGATGTTTGGAGGGATTATTTCAATATGATGGTACAAGACAGTGAACTGGGATAATTTATACAAGTGTTTCTAAAGGCAAAAAAGGCATAGAGAGTTAATGTGACTTACTGCCTATTTTCTTTTTAGGTAAGTGAAAATAATGACTGGTCTTGTGGAAGCACAAATTATATGAACCAGAAAAGTTGCTTTAATAAGCCACTGGTTGGTGTTATACAGCTGGCATTGCTTTTTAAACTTAAAAACAATAATAATGCAATACTGAACTATATTTATATTTTGAAGATGTCAGTGAATGCATCATCTTGGAGTAATACATAATCAGAAAGCAAAGCATAAAAGTAAAATAAGTACATATATTGAGTGCTTGTATTTCATTCTAACATTTATTCATGGGTAACAGAGGTATCTTAACATAATTACATTTCCTTTTTCCCAGCATCTTTGTTTAGTGTCCTGTGTATCTACTGAGAATCAGGATGACTGAATATCTTGCTAAATACTAAATACTCTACTGTATGGATATTACTGCTAGGGTTAAAACAAAAACCCTGGAGTCTATGATGGTTTATATTCGGATCCAGATTCTTGAAATAATATTGACTAGACTAGGAAAAATTTATGCGGGGCAGCTTGAAAATTATGTGTCTCTTTATAAATTATATGATACTGGGTAAGTAGATCAAAGGAACAATAGTAGAATTTTGAAACAATCAAAATTATTGAGCTTATCAAATTATTTTTTCTCTTTGAATGTATTTCTGCAACAAGGAAGCAAGCTGTGAAAGTACAGTGATGACCAAAATAAAAGAGGTGAAGGGTAAAAAACAATGCATATTCATAATTTTTTATTCTTGATATTAATGGAAAATAACGTCTTTCAACAAAAAGAATCAAAAGGTGTGAAGTTGTAAGATTTGACTTACAAAGCAGTTAAATGTTGTCATAATTTTATCAGCAGATAAAGGGAGGGCATGTCAGCTTTCTGAAAATAAACCATCCTGAACATAGGAGGCAAGAGGCAAGTTCAGCAGGTGAGCAACAAAATAAATGTGGAAGATTAGCACTGTAAATGCAGACCACACAGCAGCTGCCTGAAGACATAACACCTTGTTCTATGATCATCTTCCATTATGCAAAATAAATGAGGTTGCATATGGATAATCCTGTGATGCAAAGCAGCTCTGCTGGAAGTACTACTGTTGACTGAGAAGAATGTGTCCTTTTCTGAAAACCAAAATTAAATCACCATCTCTACATGGGTTTAAAGTACTTTATATTTGTAGCATCTGTAGCTATTGCAAAAAAATTAATTACCTTTATGGATAAAATAAGATTACAGTGGTCCCAAGCAGAAGAAAGACATGGGCTATTGATCCATGATTAAAACAATTGATGATCATCTATCCTTTCACTGATCTTTCTAAGCTCATCTCATCCTTGCTGCTGTCTTAGTTCATTCACAAGCTCTACAGACCAAATTCTGTATGCAATAGAATGGCTGAGCTCTCTGCTGGAGTCACTGGGCCAACCTATCCATTTCCATGCAAAATATTGTACTGCACTGACACTCTATTTTCTCATGTGGCTCATTTCTGCTACAGAAGCCTTGCTACCAAGTGAACACAGATTTCAGGCAAACCAGCTGAGCCAGGGATGCAGACATGGTAAATACCTCCAGGGGCTTTACTGAGACTGGGTCTTCATATGCCCATATATCTATCCTTCCTTCCTTCCTTCCTTCCTTCCTTCCTTCCTTCCTTCCTTCCTTCCTTCCTTCCTTCCTTCCTTCCTTCCTTCCTTCCTTCCTTCCTTCCTTCCTTCCTTCCTTCCCAGGGGGTTACCAGCAGAGTTGGAAATAAGAAATTTTTCATTATGCACTGTCCTAGGTTACAATGTGAGATGTAACCTAAAGTATGTATTCTATTATCATTTTCACAAGATGTTAAAGCAGGTGGGGCAGTGTTCATTATCTCCTCCCATGGCTCATCCCTGACAACTCCTTCCAGGGGCTGTGTTTAACAGGAAATCAGGGAGCCGTTGCATGACTCGTAGAATTGCATCAGTCCATTGTGAGATGCTCCACCCAGGTCCAGGGATTTGGGACAGCACAAGTAGCCCTTATTTACTGTACTCTCAGAGGACAAGAGTACCACTGGATCTTCAGGTGAAGACCAGAGCCTTCTACAGGATCACCACTTCATTTGACTGCTGCTGCTACCCCGAATAACAGGTTGTATGTATCCTGACACTGTCAGCGTTCTTGTACTATTGCACTTATTTTAATTTTCCAATTAAATTATAATTCTGACTTGTGATCTCCCACTGGTTTGTTTTCAATCTAGCACATGCACCTGACACAGAAGCAGAAAAAATCAGTTTGAATCTTCTATGCAGCATTTCTCGCAATTATGCCTATTTTTGAGGGCTGAATCATTTCTGCTACTGTTTTCTATGCTCTGATAATCCGTGCCTTCGCTCCAGGATATCTGAATGCCATTTATGCACTGACTTTAGGATAGACAACATAGAGCAGCAACCTGTTTTGTCTAGACATTTGCTTGGACAAAAAGTAATTGCCACAGAAAGAAAGGATACCATATTTTGTATTTTAAAGCTATGCTTTGGCCATCAGGAGTTCAGATACTGATTATAGAGCGCTCTCCATCTAGGAGAATTTTCAATGGAAACATTCCTCAAATGAAGGAAAGATTTTTGGTGAAATGTCTGTTTTCAGCCCAAAATTTCTTTCATTGTTTCGTTTGTCCACACTGTCATCTTTCTTAAGCCCACTCTCCCACCCATTATCTAGTTCGGTCAGTACTATCCAGATTTGACAGCTGCCTCCATCTTCATCCCATCCCTGTTGCCACAGTTGGCAGTAATGGCCACCTCAGAATCACCTTCCTCTGGTAGTTCTCGACCCTTACCATTCCTCAGAAATTATCCCATAGAAAATTTATAAGTTTAAAAAATATAGTCCTTATAAAT
Organism: Lanius collurio; assembly: GCA_020086605.1. Classification (NCBI taxonomy): domain Eukaryota; kingdom Metazoa; phylum Chordata; class Aves; order Passeriformes; family Laniidae; genus Lanius; species Lanius collurio. The sequence goes on along the minus strand of JACBWW010000005.1, from coordinate 25,453,231 downwards.
ACCCCGGTCTTTTCCAAAGCTATAAACAGTGGTTGTAGTTGAAGTTATGTTTAGCAAATAACTTTTTGTCCCTTACTTACATCTACAATTCATACAGCCAGTGCAGAACAATTCAAGCAGAACAAGAACGCTGAATTCGTATCTTAGCTACAAAAATTATTGGACTTTCTTAGAGTAACTTTATAAACTGTTTTTTTTTGCCTGATTTGTCAACAGAGAATGAGAGACTTTTTTGCTTCTAAAGACTAATAAAACAGTACTCAATATACAGCAATATTATTTATGGAGTTGAAAATTCAAAAGTAATTTCTCTTTAATTCTTATGATAATAGTTTTTAAAAAGAAAATATCCAAGTCAAAAGCTGATGGAATACAGAAGTTAGTCTGAAAAAATACACTCAAAAATAATTTGGCTTTATATGCCTCTTCTTTTTTTAGAAGTATATAGCAAACATTAAAAATATGCATTTTCATTATAAAAAAATGTTTAATTACCAGGTAAAAAACATGCACAGAGGACCAGGGCTATTATTATAAATATTGCAAGCCAGCATTACTATTATACTGAGGTTGAGTCTCAGAGTTCCTCAAGCTAATAAACATTCAAATCACTTTGTTTCATAAATGAGTTCTTAAACTCAGCAAATTTTAAGATGGAAAGACAGAACTACTACATGGAAAATGTCAATTACTGTCCAGGGAATCTGATAAATGAGTCTGAAATGCAAAATAGATCAAATTGTAATGAAGAAAATGTCACCAAATTGATGAAAAAAATAAGAACACGGTAGGCAACCTCCTGTGTCAGGAGGACGCTCTCCCTACCATTGATATTCGTAGGTGATAGATGAGCATCTCCCTAGGATATACTGACCATGTGAATTTTATCTCTTCTAATACTGAAGGAGCTGGAGATGCTCAACTGACAAGTATAGATATACTTTTAGAGGTCTCAGAGTCAAGTAAAGCCTCCATCCTGTTGATCAGAAGGACTCTCAGATGCTTTTACCATCTATTTCCCAAGCAAAATATATAATGCGATAAAACGTGATAAATATGAGCTTTCTGCTACTTCATCTTTTTTCAGTCCAGAGCTTATTTCTATCTTTCTATTTTTCTTTAATTTGGAAACAGTATATCTTTAAGGAAGTGGAACTGAAGTGTTTCTGTGGCAACAGCATCCANGAGTTCAGAGTAGTCCACAGTTAATATACATCAGGAGTCCTAAAGAGACTTTCACTGGAGTTATTGCCATCTGGTCTACCAATTCTTGACTTCAATGTCAAAGCAGGGATGGCAATTTCAGATTAGTTTAGCTGCCAGAAACACTATTTTTATTCAGAAGATAAACTCCAACTGACTTCAGAGGAACAAGTTCAAGAACTTCGTGGGCAAAAAAAAAACCGTGAATAAGAAACTCTCTGATATAAAAGATTAGCACATTCCTTGTTTAGCAAGACAGGCAAGTACTTATCCAACAACTGAATATTTAAAAATCCTTTCTTTGTTTAAATAACTATCTGTAGCCCTCGACTACACTAGCAGTATATTAAATGAGTGTGTAAGTAATGAAGGTCACTCAATTGTCAAAGGATAATTGCATGATTTGATTTACAAGACCTTCATCTCGGTGTGCTCAGAATATCATTACTATTGCATGTAGGCAACAATCTTGTTTATCTGAAAATCTGGAGTGGATTAAAAGAATCTTGGTAATTAAAAAAGTTCAACAGTGCCACACCTTAGATGCATCCTGTATATATTTGCTAATGTTCCATATTGATCATGTGAATATTGGATAACACAAGTTCAGCAGAATACATATGACTTACAAATGTGCCAAAACATCAATTACTGAATCAGAAATTAGCAAAAAGGATTCACTGAGGCTGAAGATGGATTACTGGGAAAAGTGTATTTCTCTGTGCTCTCCTGACAGTATATACATCTAAAGAATGAATGGCAGCATTTTCAAAACAGACGTCAGAACAATTGCAAAATTAATCACAAACCTTTGATTTTCTTCATTAAGCCACTTACTGTTTTAACAGAATAAGTCTTTTATACAGGTCACTGGGTAGACAACTTTCTTTTGAGAAGAAAACATCATGTACATGGGTTCATTTATCACAAGATTACAGTAATTCAGTGGGTTTGAATTAAGGGTTAACGGATTAACTCATATAGAATCCAATCCAAGAAGACTGTGTTAAACTGAATTATTGGCAGGAAACAGCATCTGTTTTTCTCTTTGTGAATCTGAAAGATTTCAGTAATTCCTATTATAGATCTGATCTTTCACTTACATTGAACAGAGATAAACCAACAAATAAATTCCATGCTCTCTAAAAACTTCATCAGCTTGTACATTGTATTGTGCAAGTACCTATGTATCATCCATGTAGTACATGCATACACAGTATATATGAAATTTACACAGTGCTATCAAAAGTGATGGTTTTAATGTTTTCAAATTTCTCACATGAATGGTTTATGCCATATAATTCACAGTGCAAAAAAATAAGAATGTATGGTGCTGAAAGGATTGAAGAAAAAGATTGTTAAAAAGGTAGCTGTGAGAAACTACAACACTTGTAAAGATTTTATATAATTTCGAAAAATGAAAAAATCATTCAATCATTGAAAAATGTGCATTTTAACATATGAAAATGTAAAACTTCTAAAGTGAATTGAAAATCTAAACTCGATTGTCCTCTTAAAAAAAGGAATCCTTGGGAGTGAGCATTTCTAATTTCTTAAATAAATAGTTAAATATTTGTAATATTCTGTACGGAGTCTACTGTTAAAAAAATCTCCTAGACTCTGCATGCGTTTTGCTGAGGGTCCTAGCTCTGAACATCAAAATAGCTTTTTTTGTCTTCTGTAAGTATTTATTTTGGCCTAGGCCTGTGAACTTAACTCATATGTGGACAGTATGAACTTTGAAAAGTTCTACTCAAATAACAGTTTAGACAGTCATAATATACAGAAATAAATTACAAAACAACGCCTTTGAAGGAACACAGGAACATATCTGATATTATATTACTGTAAAGTTAATTAGCTATAAGCAATGTCTCTTTTAATGAGAATTTTTACTAAGATTTTTATTAATGAAGTAAAATAAGTGGTTATAGTGAAATACAAATAATCAATGACTTTTGGTTTCTCATAGCTCTCAGTGTCTACCTCTTAACTTGACAGTTCACCCATCGCAGTACTTCTTTCACCATCATTGTCTACCAGGCGCAATCATAATAAAGGCAAACACCCATAGTTCCCCAAAAGGAAACTTTCTGCTTTCAAATAATTGTCTCCATTTAATGGGAAATCATGTGTTGATATCTTATATGATGCCTCCAGAGATCTTGAGACTTGCAGCATGTGAGCCACTGTTGACTTAAGCTCCTGGCTTCTGTGCTTAGATTCAACAGTGTCACATAAAATCTGATCTTATGTCCTTTTGTACAGATATACACTTGCATGTATTTTCAGAAAGTTCCTCTGGTGGATAAATAGTTAACAGCTGAAGTTAAGATTTGCAGAGTGATTACTGGTACATCAAAAGTTTGCTAAATGAGATTTCTGCGTACTGCACTGAATGCCCATGAGCAATTTGTTAAATCCAGTAGGTCAAAAAAACAAAGCAAAGTAACTTGTGTAAAATTTGCAATTCTGGATCTGCAGATTTATAAACATCATAAAATGGTGTTAAAATACTCCACTGAGCTACTGCAGCTCATACCACAAAGACTACAAAAAAAAGCTACCATTAAATTGTCAGAACAATAACAGTATTTGTGGCCTCGTTACTAATGAAAGTATCAAAAGCTCTAGGCTCCACATAGCAAAGGCCTTTATAAGCTAAATTAATTCACACAGAGTTTGAAGTACATGCTTCAGCTACAGATGACCACATCTGCTATTGAGAAACTTGTTATCCTTTCCAAACTACTGCTGGGTAATTTCAATATTATTTAAGGAAAGGAAAGTTTCTTGCAAATTGAGTGGGAACCATAACATTTTCTTGCATTATGTTGCACACATCCCATATATATGCACACAGTTTTGTATACATAGCCATACATATATACATTCAGTGTATGTTCAGTATGTACATGTGTGCATTAATAAACACAGGTTCATTTTGTATATCATAGATCTTCAAGATTCTCTGCAGAACAAAGATCTTACTGCTATTTCCCCTGACTGTTTGGCATGGTGGAATTTATTCTCATATTGTGTGTTTGTGTGACTAATGATGCAATTCACTTTCTTATTAGTCTTTTAGACAACAAGTATATATTTTAATTTTGACTGTTGTATTTTTTTCACAAAGGCAAGACCTGCATTTTAATTTAAAAGTTCTGGTAAAAGTCATCTATTTCTGTTATGTGGGGATACAAAATTTATTAAGGTTTGGCTTAGCATTCAAAGCTTGTCAGTTGTAGTGAATGACGAAAAAAGACATGCATACGAGTTAAACATATATCAGAACCATTCACAGTGTCTGATTCAAGCACTCAGTATGATAATTAATGTTTGGAAGACTAGGTCCTCAGCAGTGTAATACACTTTGTAAAAGACCACAAACACCTGCCAGCTGCCAAACATGCGTGGTCTTGATTGTCTCTTTTGGAGAACAGAGATTTTGGGGCATCTCTCAGGCCTGGTTTCCCCACAAAATACTTAAAGAACGTGTCATCTACAGCTACGTGTTTCTTGCTTTATATTCTTTTTATTAGAGAAAAACTAGTATAGGTGCTAAAAAGCTGTTATAAAGAAAAAAAAAAGAGAATTGTTTTAATAATGTAGAACTGAAGATTCCCTGACATATCTGAATATAAAAAAGATTAAAATTTAAAAAAAGATCTTTCCACTTTTAGGAGGGAAATTGACAACTGCCTCAAGTATGTCACTGAATCTCAATACTTTTACGTTCACACATGAGCAGAGAGTCACACCTTGAACCACAATTGCTTACATTACCTGTGCTAAACAAAACAATTTTAAACAGATTTAAGGGTGGATGTAGGGGAGGGGGCATGACACAGGTATGAACATATATCTATATGTTTTCCTTACTGTAAAACAATTTTTCTTGGGCAGGACATGGAATTACAGTCTGTGGACAAATCATTCAGGAGGAACATCATTCCTTTAGAAAAATTAGTGAGGGAGTAATGACTAGGGTTTTTTTAGACATATGGTATTTGATTAGTTGTTTGTGCATTCACTACTGAGATATATGATTTAAAGGAAGAACGTAAAACTAGGCCTATGTGATTGCCACTGTTTACTGTTTACCACTTAGTCTCTCATCAGCTTCTATTTTTACACCTCCTGTGCAATAATAGGATACTGCTGATCATGGATACCAAGCTCTCAACCAGGCACCACTTCCACTGGAATCCAAGGGCAACAGTATCTCTTGCCCTCCATGGGAGAAAAATATCACAGAAACAGCTTCTGTTTATGGATTATCATCAATTTCTATTTAAGTATGGAAAGTTTCAGTGGCAATGTTTGCATGAATGTACAAGTACAATTTGGAAGACTGATCTGGAAAATGTGTCATGTGGGGAAAGCAGGGAGTTAAAAGGCTTGTTCTAACTGAACTGACAGCTTGGTCTTGTGTGCCTCTCTGAAAATGATATGATAAACAATTCAATGTGCACTCTCTCAGTGCAGCTGCTGTGAAGACCTGTGAGGATGTGACAGACCTGGCTTCACTAAAGTGGATAGAAACACTCATGAAAGCTGCCCTGAGCAATTGTTAAGTTCAGGAAGAATTGTAAAATAAAAAAGTTATATTTTTACAGTTATATAAATTTATACTTTAGTATTCAATTTTTTCAAATCCCAACTTGCAGATTTATGTGGTTTTATTTTAAAAATTATATATAAATATGTATATGTGACTCCCTTCTGCATATGATATAGATTCCAATTAAATTTGTCTGTTTTCTTTACATTCTGTATGGAAACTTTTGAACAGAACCTAAGTGAATCATCTTTAGGAAGTGCAAAATGATGTCTAACAGCTTTAAAAATTACTGTTACTGGCTAGTAGTCAAAACCTTAGTCTATTTAATCATAAGCATCTGTTTTATGCGAAGCTTTTTATGAAATATTTACATGTACTACTTAAGAACACATATTCTTGCATGCCATCTAGTTTCCATATTCTGTATATTTCCAAATTAACAATATGGAAGTCGACATGAGGTAGATCTCAACCTGGCTTTCCTCTGTGGGAAGCCTGCTACTCTGCATCGGAGTAGCTACATTTCATGCACACATTTTTTATCTTGCAGGTGGACTCAAATCACATCAATATTATTTGACAAGTGTGTCTTCTTCTTGGCTGGAACAGATAGAACATTTAGTCTGGATTCTGCATGGTGGACTCTCATCATCATCTTGCAGATCTCTGCATCTAAACTTGTACAGTGCAAAGACTTCAAAACACATAGTAATGATCATATAACAATGATTTGTATTTCAGTTCTTCCATCTTGTTGTAAATCTGTTTTAAAGTAGAGACATGTGAAAGGAGATCCAAAGGAAGGATAACTTTGACAATGTGTAATGCAAAATGCAACTGAAAGTACTCAGCTTCTTCAGGAAGAGCCAAGAAAGGCTTGTTAGCAAATCAAGCAAACATCAGGCAGTGAGAAGAACTAGTTAAACTAAAGGTTAGTAGTAGCACAAGATTAGGTGAAAACAGTCTGTCAATGGATAAACAGATTGAAAGTCATAAGGAGAACAATGTATAAGAATAAGATTACAAAACAATTTTCCAAATAGGAATCAACACTGCGTTATCTGCTTTGAAGGCAGCATTCATTTAGTGCTTGAAAAATGTTACATAAGGTGGATATCAACATTAGACCTGAAGAGCATGAAACTGGGTCTTAACTAAGCTTCTAAAAAAGTGGAGAGTCTTGCAAATCCCAGCAACCTTTTTATTTGCCTTCTTTATAAACAGAAGGTCTTAAGAGCTTCCATTAAATAAGACAGTGATCAGTTTTCACTGGTTTAGCCACAAATTAACTGTGTTTGTGATGCTTCATAGTCTTCTAGTTATTTTTCTTCCATAATATTTTTTTTCAACATAGGTAATATGTAACCAACCAAAAAATAAAATGTGTCTCACTTCATTCTGAAAGAAGTCCACAGACAGTTTCCTACATAATTATTGAACTCATTAAAAGAATTTCCATTGGAAAAAAATATGCCTTTTCAAAGATAAATAAGTTTGTAGAAATATTCTTCAAATGAGTAGTTTTTATAGAAGCAGGTTAGACTATATCTAGGATGCTAAAAATTTGGAAAATTTTTGCAAAAAATAGTCCTTAAACATTCATGATTTACATTAATTTCCCCCCATTTACAAGATCAGACAGACTAGTTTGGGTTACTGTCTTTAGGAGAAAAAGCACTTCCTCATAATGTTTTTAGGTTTCAACACAACATAAATAGTTACTACTCCTTTAAAAATATAAAACAAAGTTAGCAGTAAAAACAGAATGCAAATGCTTATTTGAAAGGTGATATTCATAGAGTTCATTTTTTTTTACATGTGGGAATGTAGAACTCACATCAAATGTGACTCTTAACCTGAACTGCAACAAATTATGACCTATTTTTTTCTACTGAGAATACAATGATTACATTTAATGATATAAATATCAACTTTAAAAAGTTGATTTCAAGAATTGTTTTCTTAACAACATCCAATTAATGATCAGACACATAGTGTAATAAAATAGCCTCTAATGAATACAAATCAAGTATATATAAATATACACAAAAGTTAACAGAAAATATTACAGAGAAGTTGTTCAAAAAGAGCCCTAACTCGAAGGAAAGGCTCTATTGGTTTCCACATAAATATAAAACAGGGCCATTAAGCCATCTTCTTAGAGACATAAAAGCAGTTCATCTAAAGTATATGGACTGAGGTAGTTTGGTTTTCAACTTCACAGGTTTTCTGTACAACTACAGTCAAATCTGATTTTAAAAATATTTCTGTACTGAAGTTAACCAGAAAATCTAAACCTCATTTTCAATTCAGTCCAAGAAGCTGCCAAGTGTGATGTGTCTAATATTGTTAGCTCTACTATATATTGAAATACATAAATGCAAATGAACTGACTAGTCATGAATTGCAAAACAGCTAGGAATATATTGCTAAGGGGATGTTTTCCTTGTTATGCTTCCTATGAGAATCTCATTCCTTGGAATACCATTCAGAGTACATGGTATTTACCTATCAATCTTACCTTGAAAAGGAGGTTTTGAAATCCTTGATCCTGGAGGTAGTCATATACATAGTATAGGTACAGTTTTTCCTAAACTTTTTTATGCTCCTAACCACCAGAGCATCAAAGTAACTCACTGTCCAATAGGAGAAAAAAATCTGAAGGTAACATATTTGATTGGAATGTCAAGGCACTAAGAGATTAAATGGACTTTCAAAGATGTGCAGCAAGTATTTTATTCTTTACAGAATTTGAGCAGGATTTTGTTTCCCTGAAAACCATTGTGTCATTCTTCCTCTCGATTTAGTAGCCAATTCTAAAGTTAAATAGACAATTACAGAGCCTTCAGAGAAAAAAATGTGGAAGAAGGTTTAGAACATGTCTGAAGGAATTTATCAGGAAATTATAGTAGCTGAATACAATCAAGATCATACAGACTTCTAATTCTAGAAATTCTGAAAATTTTGTCATGGCAACACCATGTGCTATTTTGAAAGGGTTCCACAGGTCAAGTGTTCATTGGTGGCAGCTCCTCAGATATGAAGCTGCTTGGCCCAAACAGCTGTTGGAGACACAGCCTGGCCCTCACCCTTGTACTATAGGATCCAGCAAGTCCTGCACCCTGCACACATGGCCCACACTATGCCCCCCTATAGCACCCCTAATTCATCTTGATGCTTGTTTGATTTTCTGTTCACTCCTGCTCCCATCACTTCAGTGCACACGGGACAGAACATCCCAGAATAGGATGCACAGCAGTCTGACATCATTCATGGTCTCAAAAGGCCCTTGTCTCAGGATGCAGGAGCAAGACAATAGAAATACTTGTCAAATTTATAAACAGAAAATCAGGACTCAAATAATTCAGCAAACATAATAAGTTATTGTAGAAATTGGTCAAAACTAGACAAAAATAAAGGAAATTATGGGATTCAGTTTGTATTCTGGGGTACACAGATTCTCACTCACCCTGTTTACAGTGTCTTTAAGGACAGAGTAGCTTTAGATATCTACACATTTTTTCTTCATCAAAGCACTTCCCTTGGGCAGTGTTCAAAAGGAAATAAAAGGAAAATTTCTTGCTTATTCTCACTCTGTGACTCTTGGGAGTTTTTTACTTGTCAAAAGGTTTCATTTTTCTTTTTATATCTTCTGCTGACTAGCGCTCTGCACTCTTCTACTTTGCTTTTGTCTTCTCCCTCTTCTAACCCCCATGGCTGCAATTTACCACTGTCAGAATTTCAAACCCCTTCTGCAGCTTAAAATAATTGTGAGAGGTTTGACTTTGGCATTGCTGTAGTAATGTTGTGGAACCCTGCCAGATGTTTAAAAGGAAATAAACAGTTAGAGCTTGGAAAAAAAACAAAAACAAAAAAACAAATTATCAAAGGTGTCCCACTAAGAATGATACAGATGTCTCTGAGTAACAAAGAAAGAATGTCAAATAAGTAGCTAAGATAGAAAGAAAGAAAGAAAAAAATAACCAATTGGAACATCTGCACTTTTAAGCTTTTTCCAGAAATAAAAGCATCATACATGAAATACCACTTTGAGGACTGATTTCACCAAATATGCACAAACTTATGTATTTGTTGCTCCGTTACAGCAGCTTTCCATTCTGCTGTTGAACCAGAAATGCATGAGTGAGCTTAAATGACCTTCATGTTCTTCTGTGATTCCAGGCCTGATACAATTTTGACATTGAAAGACAGAGATTCTAAGTTTACTGTTTGGACCCCAGCTTCTAAAGACAGATAGAAAGAAACATCAGAGATCCTGACTTATTTAACTTTGGGGAAAAGTTTGTCTCTTCATATCAACTTTGAAGTTGCTGTGAGTTTATATACATGCTCAAACTTGTGTGCTCTAACAAGTTACAGTTCAACAGCTAAGGTGGATTAGTTACAGTGATACACACTCTTACCCAGTTTCAAATAAAAACTAGTTTTGGCTGAAGAGAAAGGTATTTTGTAATAGATACTTATTCTTTTTCCCCTATCAGCTATATCCTTGGATTTTAATTTAAATTTTAATCAAAATTTTAATTCTAATTTTTCAAGTTGTATAAATATAATCTTTTACCATATCTCTTCTTTTATGTGTCTTACAGTAAATATTGATTTATCATAATAATTTAAAAAAGACAAGGAACACTCAATTGTAGTTATTTCTCCTATATTATTCCCTTCATCATTCTTACATCCATCTTCTTCCTCACTGATAAGAGGAGGAAGGTCTTCTTCTGCTATACAGACCTGAACAATTTCAATTAGAACCTCTTATTCTTAATAATATTAACTTCTTTAAAGGCAAATTTGTAAGAATGGATGTAGATTCTTGTTGCTTTTTGAGAGAAATGCCAATTTTTATTCCTCAGTTTAAAACAGGCAATTTTACTGAGAGGAAAAAAAAAAAGGGAGCAGAAAAAAGACCAAGAAATTTTGGATAGAGTCTTCCAAAATGGCAAGCAGAAATCCGTTTCCTAGTGTCAATGGCCAGCAGGCATAATTACACTGATGTTGGTCTAATAGAAGTATGCGTTGTTCTCATTGTGAGTACTCTGACAGAGCTTAGCTGACCCCTGAATTGATAACAGATTCTCATCACCTTGGTGAATGCATCATAAGTGAACTGACAGTGTGTCACATACTTTCACAGTTCTCAGGTTCTGCTGTAATCGCTCTGGAAATGCTCTTTATTCTAAAGTAAGAAAACTGAATGCCAAAATGTGTATTTTACCGTGAACCTTCAGGTTTGAGGGATGGTTTTTTGCTTATTCTTAGAATATTTGTTCTGCATATTTTTAAAGGCTGCTTACCTGTGATAAATATAAATCCAGAACAAAAAACAAGTTTTATTCATAATAGCTATTAGGTGTATTTTGCACAAAGCGTAAAAAAATATTAACTGTATTAAGAGTCTTGGATCTTTTCCCAAAGACACTTCATGCTGCAGCCGAAAACATAGGCATTAGACCATTATATCATGGGTAAGGAATTAGGATATTTCAGGTCTGTTGAACACTGTGAATGTTTTACAGTTGATTAGATGAAACTGCTAAAATGCAGGTGGTTTTGTATGCTGAAAAAAATCCAGTGTTGCATAGTCCTCAAATCCTTTCACCTGTGCAGATTCTCATCTGGTGAATAAAATAACCCCTATCAGTTAGCACATGGCCTGTTAATATGCAGCAACATCATGACTATGTTGTTTTGTTTATAAGACAATGCTGCTTTTATTTTTTATTTTTTCCTTTTTTTTTTTTTTTTAAGAAAACCATGTTTTAAATAGCTTGGGTAGGCAGCTTTTTAATTAGAAGGCTCCCATACTACACAAAGAAAGAAAATGTGTTTCTAGTAGCAACAGTGATTGTGTGGAATACATTAAAGGAATAAGCTGAGTAAACCAGCATAAATTTTTCACAGTCAATTCACAAAACTATCCGTAAAGAAGTAACCTCTCCAAATATCTTTGAAGAAAACATAAATCTCTACAAAAACAATCCACAGATAAACTTGCTGTTTTAGGTTTCAGTTTTTACACAGATAGTCCAAAAGTGTTGATCTAATGGTCAGCAATATGACAAAAGAAAATTTTCTTCTTTTCTGGTACTTGGAGATGTTATGATAATTATTCATAGTCTAATGCACAGAAATAATTGTAAATGTAATAAATTGTAATAATTCTAAATTTAATAATAATAGCAACTTAATTTGAAAGAAGATTCTTTAGTCATTAATCTAAGACCAGGGATGACTGAAGAATAGTTATAAAATGGATTTTGGGTGGAAAACAGGTAAGTTTCCACATCATGCAGTGTGAAATATATAAATATATTGGAAAATAATTGAATGAAAAAATGGTGACCACAAAAAATACATTAATTGAAAAGGAACTTTTGATTCTGCTGGGCATAATAGCTTATTTTGCCAAGATACAGATTCAGACATTTTTTGTTTGTATTCTCAGTACCCTGACTTGCATTTTCAGCCTCACAGAAAGCGAGCACTGTTTGTGAACCCAAGTGTCTGTAGCTGACCACTCAGCTGTCCTTCAGGATAAGAAACTATAAAGTTGAGCAATACAGAAGATTCAGTTGGTCAAAGTGTTCTCAATGTCAGTGCTGGTTTCAGGTGATTCTGGATTTAGGCAGATTCCAGCTGCTTGCTTTCTCTTAACAGCCATCTCCAAGTGATTTCTGCTTTGCAAAACAGATTTTGGAGAGTTCAGTCTTCCATTTGCTTAATTTATTTTCTGAAATCGACTCTTTGATATGGGTAACAAATTGTTCTAGATTTAAAAAATTTGACATAAAATATTTGGATTTTCCCCACTGTGTATTTACTCCTGTACACATACATGCAGAATGCTATAGAAATACAGAACGGTTTGCTCTGGCAGGGATGTAAAACACCATGTCATTCCAGCCCCCTGCCATGCTCAGGGAGACTTCCCACTGGATAAGACTGCTCAACATGATCTTGAACACTCCAGGGATGGAGCATCCACAGTTTCTCTGGACACCACCATCACAGTCAAGAATTTCTTCCTAACATCTAATCTGAAAGTATCCTCTTTCAGTTAAAAACATCTCCCTTTATCCTATCTCTACATGCTCTTGTAAAAAGTCCCTCTCCAGCTTTCTTAGGCCCCCTTTAGGTACTTGAAGTTGTTATAAGGTCTTCCCAGGTCCTTCTCCAAGCTGAACAACCCCACGTCTCTCAGCCTGTCCTCATGGGAAAAGAGATCCAGATCTCTGATCCACTTAGAGACCCTTTTCTTGACCCACTCCAACAGGTCCACATCTTTCTTGTCTTGGGGGCCCCAGAACTGAACACAGTACTCCAGGTGGGAGGTCATGAGACCCAAGGAGAGGACAGTCACCTTCCCTGACCTTCTGGTCACATTTCTTTTAAGGTAGCCCATGACACAGTTGACTTTATAGGCTGCAAGCACACATTGTTGGGTCATGTCAAGGTCCTCACCCACCAACACCCACAAGTTATTATCCTCAGTGCTACTCTCCAGAAATCACACACACCTAGGCATGTTAACTACTGTTTTCATAAAACCTAGTTATTTGTTAATAGAAAGAGAGCAGGACAAAAATATGTGGGGTATAAGTAACACTGTAAGCAAAAGAAACAAAGACTGCCTCAACCATATTCCAGTCAGGGAGAATGAAGACAGCAGAATGAAAATGTTTTGATTTTGTGAGTTTATATCTATTTAGACTTAAATTCTTTTTGTTATTAAAATAAATTACCTTAGTGTTTGGCTAAGAAAGGAGGTGAACTTCACTATCTGAAGAACAAGTAAGGATAGATAGATAGATAGATAGATAGATAGATAGATATGTATATAGAGATATATATATATATAGGTAAGAAAATATTTATAAGACCACAAATTTAAAAACTTATGAAATATTCTGTAAAGATAAAAGCACTATGAATTGCCTTGGATGCACTTTTCAGTACATAACACTTGAGGTGTTATAAAATCTCATAAATGGATCAGTATCTTTATTTTAATTTATTCAAAGTGTGTAACAATAATTTTTATAGATATGAAAACTGACCGATTTATACATTTGTAAAATGTTGATCTATATAATTGGAATAAATACTTCAAAAGGAAAATGCTATTAATAATTATTTCACCCAAAACCTAAAGAAAAATACATTAATTACAGTGCAGAGCTATCATATCCAGTAATACACCCAAAAATTATTTTGGGGTGGAAGAAGATAATACACTGTGTAAAGAATACTTTTAGATAGCTTTAGACATTCTTACCAAATGGCATGGAAATCCAAATCATTTTTCTATAACCAATGTCAGTATCCAAATAGTAGGACTTCAAATAAAGTTCATGCTTCATTTCTGATAACATTCAGAGACACTTGCAATAGATTGACTACTCTTGCATCAGGTTGGTCACCAATGTTCAGCTACAGGCCACAGTTCAAATTGTTTTCATTTTTGCTGAGTCAATGAAGATATTAATCATATGCTTTAATTTCTCACAGTACTTGGACCCCATAGGATTTAGAAATTGCTTTCAACTTTTGCACTAACTCCAAACAATGCATTCAAGATTCATTATTTTAGTGACTATTTTGTACGTGATCCGTATCACCATGCTCCTGCCAGTTAGAGATTTATCTTTTCCATTTTTAAGAAAAACTTGAAGTAGCTGTTAATATTCCAAAAGGACTGAGATTTAAACCCAGGAGCCTGCTGTTAGCAAGTTGTGCCTTGAGGAAGAAATGAATACGCAAGTTAGGCTGTTCAATTATTTCACTCTTGAAAGAACAGTGATTCACTTGAGCTTCTGGGAGTAGATTTTTTGAGAGGGGATGCTAGCTCCATGTCTGAATGTGAATTTACTTTGCTCCTAGGAAAAAGAACACAATGTATGATAAACAAATTAGAGTAATTGATCTCATGGAGATTTTTACAAATAAAATATCATCAAAATAATATTTATTTGCTTAAATACACCAACCAAATGAATACCTAACAATGTTTCTGCCATTTTATGAGACAGACTATTATGTTCATTGAGGTAATCAATTTCCATTATTCACCAAAATCTACTGTTCAGAAAAAGATTCCATTTGCTCTTTAGCACAAAGTTTCATTGGAACACATGCATTGGACAAGGAAGGATTAAAAATATTAGTAGCAGAGAGAGAGAACAAAATCTAGCTGGTAGTTTGGGTGTGACTATTTGAAAGATCTTTAATTTATTTGTTGCAATAGTTGGATGCACTCACATAAACATCTGAAAACCCCCACTTTTGTCAGATGCAATTGCAGTCAGGAAGGAATATGAATATACAGACCACCAAGGAGCAGGATGGACATCAGTTTTGCCCATGTGGAAAAGGTCCCCGTGGTATGGTGTACCTAAAAAATGTCCCCATGGTGTAAGACACATAGTCTGGAGTCTCTGCTGGTGTATACTGGCGTTGCTTATGATATTGACTTAAACTTTTCAAACATCTCATCTTTTTAAATTGCACAATTCAAACTACTGACATGTGGTTGGGATTTTTTGTGTGATTTCACACATATAATATGTGCCATCTAGTTTATGAATCAAGGAATTTACTTATTATTCTGATGCACTAGCCTATCAAGTAAAATAATTTATACAAAATAATTTATGCGACATTTTGCCTAAGTCTTTCTGTTTTTAAGTTACAGGAGGTTTAAATTGTACTTCAGAGATGTATAATATGGAATTTTCTCCTTCTAACATAAGAAATACCATTGACAGTGTATGATTCAGTACAGCACTCTGGAAAAAAGATCTGCTCTTGGCTTAGCATTGTTAACCTGATTCAGTTAATCAAGTATCAAATAAGACATGTTGAAAGAATCAGTTGGGTTTCAGGTCCAATTAGAAGTTCACATTCAATTTATAATTGTCCTGAAATTTTAACTCATGTTAAAATTGTATTATGTTACTTTTACTAATGGTTTGATTTAATTAGATTAGCCAAATTGAAGGTTTTTGTGTAACAGATATAGCTTAGTTCAAATCTTGTCCGTAAGTAGGAGCAGGGAATGTGGTATGAAAAAAATAGAGACAAATTCAAAAAAATTCTGCTTCATTTGAATGAATTCAAAGCAAAATCTACCTTGATGTATTAAGTGTACTTAAACCACTAGTGGTGAGGTTGGAGGGGAAACATGTCTAAAAACAAAATCTTTGTTCAAAATTCTGTTTTAAGGGAAATACAAGTATTAATAGCTATGGTTGTAATTAAACAATAAGAATAAAGAAATAATGAGAGAAAAGATTTGCAACTTTGTGCCCTAGATATTACATATTATACTGTACAAGAATTGATGGCTTGGTAGCATAAACTTGGCCCCTTGTTTTGATGCCATGTTGATTTTTTGCCTTTTCTCTTATACTCCTTTTATATACCTTTTATAATTTTTATATTCTCAGTGTTTTTTAGCCTACATTCTTAGACTTATTTGTCAAGATAGGAGATTAAACATCTCAGAAGCCTCATATTTAAGTATCAGTGTGTCCCAGACCGCAAGGTCCTCTCCAGAACACATTCTGTAAACTAAGACAGAACTATCCAGGGGAAGATTCCTTGGGGAGGGGGGCTCACTCGAGCCTCTCACTGGGGAATCTTTGATAGATGTGCTAATTAGTAAGACCTGTAATATTATACCTGATCAATTGTGTGTGTGCACTGCAGTGTGCATTGGGGTGCATTCCACCTGGAAGTGGTGCACTTAAGGATACTTAAAATACAGAGATAAACCCCCTTTTTCCCATCTAATTGTGTTTGATTCTTGATTTTAAGACCAGGAAAAGGCATCTGTTTCACAACCTCTGAATAAAATTTTACCAAAAGCATAATGGTGACATGAGTAATGTGTTTGCTCTGTGAATTTTGTTTGAACATTTTCCAAATAGAGATGTGAAATTACTTAAACTCATAAAAAAGAAAGATTCATTAGGAATGGAATGGAAATAATTAATTATCAAAAAGATCAACATTTTAAGGTTATTTTGATATAGAAAGGAAAAAAAGTGTTTAAAAATGTAACCAGACCAATAGAAATGTATTATTTTTTCATTACATGAAAACCAGTTTTCTGAACAGCTTTTCTAACAGGACATGGAAATACTCTCAGATATATGTGGACATGTGTGAATTTCATAAACTTTCATTTGCTCTCATAACCTTTGTTCTGTAGTGCTCAGAATCCCCAGCTGAAATTAAATGTGTGAGATATGGTAAACCAACAGAGAGAACAAGGTGTTAAAAATGTTTTGAGTTGGTGTTATGTATGATATGGCTGTTTGAGGCAGATATTTTCCAGTCTGTTTAAGATAAGATTCTCCCTCCAGCTGGCACTTGTCAGAGAATCACAGAACAAACTTGTGAATTTGCTGCTTAAAAATGACAATTGTGAAGATGTGCATATAATTTTAGTCTTCCTTGGACATGTAGATCATGACAACTTTCTAAGGATGATAAAAGAGCAGGTTAAATTTAACCATGGCAGTTCAAATCAATCTAATTCAGTTCTTCTGAAACTCTGTCCTGTATGGAGCCCCCAGAGAGTCATCATTCAGTTCTGCTCCCTCAACAGTTTTATTGCAAAGCTGGATGAACATCAGGACGGTTCTTGCAAGTGCCATCATAAGTGAGGAATGGGATAGCCAAGCTGAAGGACGAGTGAAAGCAACAATGACAGACTGGAGAAGTTTTTCAGACTTTGCCCATGGAAAATTTAGAACCATAGAGTAGGTTTGGTTGGAAGGGATCTTTAAAAGTCTTCTAATCTAACCCCCTTTCAATAAGCAGGGATATCTTCAACCAGATAAAGTTGCTTAGAGCCCTGTCTAATCTGATCTAAAATTTTTCTAGGGATGGGGAATTTGCCACCTCTCTGGGCAATGTGTTCCAGTACTATAGTGTTTATTTTAAATGATCATGTTAAGGGCATTCATAAGATATAATTTTTTTAAAAAAAATCAAAGAATTATGGTTTGAATTTAATCTTTTTGGAGGAAAAAAATTAAAATTTTTCATTCAGTTTGAAAAAGTATGCCAGGCTATAGTATTTGAATAATTCCCTCCCATAAGGAAGAGGCTAGGGAAATTAAAACCTGAAGTGATTTTCTTAAGGTCGTAACCAGGAGATAACAGAACAATGAAGAAGAGAGCTATTTTCCCCAGTTCTTCATTATGAAAGCAGTTCCCTGTCCACTTCAAAGGGTACCTCCTTGCAGTATTAACTTCAACAAGTCCAACTTTTGATATTTTCAAGTTTTCATAACCTATTTATGCATTAGGAGATTTTTAAAAGCCCAGTTTCTGACAGAAAGGTTTTGATGACTGATATATATGATTTTAGCTGGTTTCATTCATCATGACAAAGATGAATCCTACAACTGTACTTCCATCATCCTTCCAAATGACAATTCACTGTAATCAGGTTTCTCTCACAAGATATGCTCTTTTTTTCAACTCTGTGTTTGAAACTTCCACTGAAGCCTCAGGGAAAATACTTAATAAAATTGCTGATTCCTTTTGAAAATACAGATAAATTATCTGAGTAGTTATTTTAATAGATTTTATTATCCATATTCCTTTTCACTTTTCAACACAAACAGATATAACATAACACAAAATATCACTGATATCTTATATTTTTAGGATAGAAAACAGTCACAATTATTACATGAGTGAATTTGAAAATATTTGACCAAACAGTTGCTAATATCTACTCTTTCCCTAATGAGAAGGACTATTTTGGGCCTTTCATTGAAAGGTTAAATCTGCATGAATTGATGAGAGATGTAGTTTCTATGTCTGAGGCAGTTATTTATCTTCTTGACAGAGTCTAATGCCTGTGACAGTTTTAGAATTCAGTCCTCTTTTTGTTATTACATAAACTCACACATGCATATATGTATATACAGAGAGAGAGAGAGAGAGAGAGAGAGAGAGAGAGAGAGAGGAATTGTAAAGAACAATGGTAATTCTTTCTGGAAACCAGTGGTACATTTACAATGTGAGGTTTTTTGAGACTGGTACAGATTTTATGAAAAATCTAACTATAACAGAATTCAAATTTAATATATTAAAGCAATGAACAGTACCTGCTCAGCATAATACAAAAAAATAAATAGTCCTTGCCACAGTCCCTTGCAATCTGATTCATTATCTTCTTATCACATTAGGGCAGAGTGGCTGTATATCTGTTGTCACTCAATGTCTGTTGCATTGCTTGGTTTGGTTTAGCAAGCCACAACCTTCCTGGAGAGGGCTGCAGGGCTACTTTGGGGAGAAGAGCTGTAGTCCTGTAGTCCCTTCAGGCGGCTCTGCGCTCACACTCCAGCCAGCTGGGCTCTGCAACACGGCGACCATAAAGGAGGCAGAAGGGTCCCTCCATATGGACCTCAGAGGAACTTTTCTTTTACACAGTGACCAGCCGCTTCCCAGAGGCAGAGACCACATGGTCAGGGAGCTTGGGGTCTTATCTGGGGACAAGGAGGACACAGAGAGCACATGGACGAATGATCTCAGGGTGCAGGGGTGGGACATGGGTGGAGTTGCAGTACTGGAAACAACCGGGAGAACCTGAGGAAGTGGCCAGGGAGAGGAGCAGGGAAGGAAGAACAGTGTGGGAAAGGCAGACAATTTAGTAAGAAAAGAAGTGGGGAAACAAAAGCCCCACTTAAACCTAGACTGCCAACATTCTGGCTTGCATGTTAGTTTAAATTACAGGCAGACACCAGTGTTTTTTTCCAATTCTTCTGGACTACCTGTAAATATATTCAGTTATGAAATAAAAAGTGGTTTGAGCTCATTTTTTTTTCTTGTCTCTGCCCTGATGAACTTTTGTCTGTCATTGAGGAGACTGGAGGTCAAAAGGACTGTGTTGACCATAGCTAGCCCAGCTAACATGCAACTTATTTCACTAGACTTCTGATCAAATGAAACTTCAGGGTATAGAAGCTGTCTGTAGACTGTTGCTATTAAATCTGAGGAAAACCAGCTTTGGCAGAATATTGCATATTGGTTTTACAGATGTATGACAGAGGACCATACTGTGAAAGTGAGTGATGTTCAAATGGCTTTGACTAGTATCTAGTGATTTGAAAAGTGATAACATCTTGCTTTTTTTTGTAGGTTTATACAAACTTCATGCTGTCCTCTTGTTGTGATACGACAGTAAGGAGGAGAATGAGGAGATCTGGACATAACAGCATTTCGATCAAACATATATATAGTTTTATTAATTACAAAATATACCTGTCCTGTGCAAGAGATGATGCAGTGAGGGAGAGACATCAGGTGTCAGCATGGTAGTTTTTTATGTGACCACCCTGTCTGTCCCTTCACAGAGATGGTGCAGTCCCAGACAGAGATTGGACAGGTCATTGTGCTAAGCTGAGCCATATGGAAATGCAGCATCATTAAGTTTCTCTGGGATTCTTTCCAATCCCTGACCCTCTGGAAGATTGGAAGAGCCTCAGGTCATGAGTCTAGCCTCCTGAGAGTTTTTCCAGGAACTCTTTTACCTCAGCAGGCCTAATTTTCCTTAATTATAAAGAGTAGGTAGATATACTGTGCTAGTGGCTAGTCATTTCAAACCACAGAGCTGCTTTCTGATTTTCCACTATCCTTGCTGGTGCTTAGAGTCTTCTTTTTCTGGATTCTTCTGGACACTCATATTTTTCAATGATCAAACAGGTTTGCTTGCAGAGTGTGGCTCCCGACTTGCTTGAGCACACCAAAACTATTCTGTTTGGGAGAGATGATTCATCATATTTCATCCACTGTATCCACAGAAAAAGCTGTTAAAGTTCACATATGCTAACAACTGTGCTAATTAGGCCTCGCTGCTATACCTTCTGATTGAGAATCAGGATCGCTGATTGTAGTGGCATAAGCTGGAAAATGGAGCTTAGTATGTCCAGTCACATTCAGCACAATTATTACGGAAAATTTTTTCCCTGTTTCTCACAGAAGATGTGAAACGCATGGGAGATCACAGCAATGTACAGTGTCATCCAGACAAAGAGAAAAGGGGGTAATTTTTGCAGGCATGAACATCAAACTCACAACCTAAAGAGGTGTTAATAAAGCAGTTCTGATCCTTGGTTACTCTTCCATCTTGGTTTCACCACATTGCAAGATGCAGTCTAACTCTACTTCAGCCTTGCAGGTGAAATGGCAGTAATTTCATTTTTCTGGTTTCCTGAATAACTTTTTAAATTCCACTGACCAGATCCCCACTGATTATAAACGGACCTTAAGTTCATTAATAGGCACCTCAAGCTAAACATCTTAATCCTGATTTGATTCCCACTCTGGGCACTTGGTTCATTTACCTACACAAGGGCGTCTCTGTATGGAAGAGACCTAAGAGATGGGACTTGTCTTAAAGATGATAAAGGATGCATGGAAGACCTGAGTTCTTCTAGATAGGCATTTGGAAGTATTAAGGGTACCCAGGACATCTCAGTCAACCTTGCACTGTGATAAGGCACCAAAATTAAGCCCTGGCTTTCATGAGCTGAACACCTTAAAGAAGCATGGGCTATCTAACAGACCTACATTCAACACAAGCAGCTGAAAATAAAAATCAAAACAACCAAAGGAAAAAAAATCCAGTAATGGACCACAATAAAAAGCCAGAATCTGACTAAAGCACTTCTCCCACACCATGCAGTAGGCAGCCCTCTTATGCTTGGGATGTAATTTCCACTAAGAAGTTAATTCCTCACAAAGAGTAGCCACATCGAAAAAGAACATTAACTGGTAACAGTGGTTCAGATGCTGATCTGTTCAAACTCAGAGCAGAGATCTGAATGTCACCATCCAAGTGACTCAGCTAAACTGCTATCTATTCACCATTCTCTCTTGCACTACCTGTAACCAAATCTGTAGTTGTAATAACTTTTAAATGAAATGCAGTGCTCTTCTCTCCCAATTGGCATACTGATCCACTTCTTAAATAAATTATCCTTCAACCACTGAAAGAGAAAAGAAAAATAACATTTCCCCAAAAGAGGTTTTAGAGTTCAGCAAAGCCAGATTCTCTGAAAAAAAGCTGTCTGAATGCTGGGAACAGCCTAAAGATAGTCAGCTCTGCTGTTCATAAGCTGTGCATCTTCAAAACTTTTCTTTCAAATAGGTGTGGATAAAAACATTTATTCTGAAGATTGGGTTCTCTCTTAAGGGATATTCATAGCTAGCCTAGAAATTAAGAAGAGAGACTGTCTTGTATTTTTCTGGGGCTTGTACTGCTAAATTGATATGCAAGTTTTCTGTAAGTAGCTCACAATGAATAGACATTGAACATTTATTTTGGTTTTTAATAATGTTTACTTACTAATGGAAGAACTTTAAATGTAATTAACTTGAACAATAATAATGAAGAAAGTTAATGTGGCCACCTTGAAAGCAGAGTGTACAATATTTAGAAAGAAATTGTAACTACTAATAGCCTTGAGATCTGTGAAACATTTTTTCCCATTAAATAGTACACTTGTGAACACTTACTTTATTTTACCCTTCAGTGAAGAAGTGCTGTGCGAAATTACTCTGTGGAGAGTGTTTAGGATTTGTTGCATTAATTTCTTTTCATGGTGCAGCAACATTTCCATAACAGACACAAAAGAAAAATAATCTTTCTACCATTTGATGCAGTTTAACAATGTTACAAGCCAGTTTAATATACTTCTGAAACTTTAACTTGTGATCTTGAAGATTTCTATTAAAATCTTTATAATAAATCTTTATACTTAAATCTGATCTATATTAAAATACTTAACATAAATAAATTGTATTATCTGATTTTTGTGTTACCTGATTTTTTTAAATACTTACTAACCACTGAATTTGATTGGACATACATTTTCTGAAATTGTATTATCTGATTTTTGTGTTACCTGATTTTTTTAAATACTTACTAACCACTGAATTTGATTGGACATACATTTTCTGAAATTCAAGACTTAAACAAATGTACAGAAAGTAGTTGGAAATAATGTCTTAACAAATGCAGGTAGTATTGACCCATTAAAATTAAAGCTATTATAAGCATTTATTTTAGTCACTACTGCTGGGATAAGTCTAAAAATAAAGCTGTAACTGTATTAATAATCAGAAATTATTTTTATTTTTTGCTTCAACTTGGCTGAGAGCCTCATTATTCTTCTGTGTATAACAAGATGCTGCTTATCAGATACACACAGAATATTCTCTTTTCAGTATTTTCCACAAAAGATCCCTTTGTTAAAATCTATATAAACACTTTTCCCAGTCCTATTTTACAACACATGTTTTTGTTATAGAACACAATTTTAATATTTGGTTTAAAGAATGATTCAGCAGTTGTCTTCTTGACAGCATTTTTAAATCTTGCAGTGCAGAGCATCTTGAGACTCTAGAGATAAAAGATGTTGGAAAGGGAGCTCAGCATTTGTTGTGCAGGAATTGTATGATGACAAGCTCTTGGACTCTTAAACTGAATTTTTCCAAACACAATTTATGTAGTTAATTTTACAATGTAAACCATACCCTTTAAAATAGATTTGAAAGGGTTTGGCTAGTTATTTTAAGGTTATAACTATAAAAGCAAATTACCAAATTTAACCTCTCCAGTTATTCTCACTGACTGTATAAGAGCCATAATTCTTTTGAGGAGCTGGCAGTGAATGAGGCTTGAAAAGTAAGACCATTGTTGGAAGAGCTGTGATACAAAGAAGCATTCAGTCTTGAGGTTTCAGAGTCAAGTAGAGCATCAGCTCTCTAAAGTCGTCCTAGCCTGATGATCGAAGAACATTTAACTGCAAATTTCTGGTGGATCTCACAATACCCAACGAATTTCTGTCACATAATAACTGATATATTGAAATAAGATACATAAAAAGGATGTAATATTATGAGGATACAGGAGTCATAATAAATCATTGATATGATACAGTGTGTAGCAGATGCAACTACCAATCTTCCATGCCTGCGCAGGAAGTCAGATGTAAAGAAAAATCTGTGAAAGCACGAGATGAAAAATTAAAGTCTTGGGGATGTCTGTGTAAATTCAAAAACCTGGAGGGGGTGAGGGAATGGTATGATATGAGTGGTGCATAACAAATTACTGGGATTTAAATTCTTAACAGTGAATGCCATGTATTAAAAATGCTGAATGTAAATCCAATATTATGCAACTAAAACATTTTATTAAGTTCTTATGAGTTCTACAGGTCTGGAAGAGGTTTTGAACAATTGTTTTGGAAATTAAAATAAGTAAACCTAAAGCATTTTATGACATTTTATATTGAATTAAACTGTATAGAATTTAAGCTAAGAGTAATACAGTGTAAATGTACGCCCCCATGTATAACGAGAACATCCTTCTACATTAGAAAGAAGTCTGTTTTCTTGTCTGTTGTTAGGAGAGTCTAGAATCTGGAAAGCTTCATGCTATATAATAGGCCTTTTTTTTTTTTTTTAAGTATAACAGTTTACTTTTAAGTTATCTATACTAATATTTCTTGAACATAACTTTACAATGATTTTAGGATACCAAAATGAGTTTACGAGTAACTGTCTTTTACAAATGCTTTGATGTTAAATAAAATCTATTATATATTTGAGACACTTCATAGCCTCTAAGAATTTAGCACATATATTTTGAAGATCAAGTTTTGTGTATGTCTGTATGTACACAAGTGGGTATTATATACATGTGTTTGGCTGGTTTGAAGTGAAAGAGAAAGTGTTAGACACACCCCAGGGCAAACTGTATAGACTCTATAAATCGACTGTTCCATTATACCATACAATTTATTTCTTATGTTATGATAACTCTGATGGCTGTCAGAAGGCCATGATTTATCTGTTCTAAAACCTGTTTTTGCTATTAATATTAAACTTCATAATTTAAAATTATATTAAATTCAAATTTAAACTTCTCAAATTAACTCTTCAGGCATTAAAAGAGGAAAAAATTGTCTTACCTTTCTAGGTCATGATTTTTAAGACAATAATAGCTATTCTATCTACACAGTATTATTGAAATCAAGTGATAGCTGGATTTGTTCAATCTCATGGCTGAAACTGAGTTTGAATGACATAAACTGTATTTATTTCACCTGTAGGCAACTCTGCTGGAATCTAAGTTTCATGACCTCATATCCAGTTTCACCACCCAACTGTTCTTTATTGTGATACCTAGGTTTGGTTGTTCATTTTTGTTTGTGTGTATGCATAAATTTTAAATGTACTTGCATATTTTCCAGCCCTTGCAAATATATCTGATTTGAAATCAGAATTGAAATCACAAATTGAATAGCCCAGAATAAGAGAACATTCGAGAAAAGAAGTGAATTCAAACATCTTGAGACCTATATACTATACATTCTGATTTTCTGCCTATCTAGAAGAAAACAAGTTTTTGTTCTCCAGCATGTCTTAAAAATAAGGATTTAGTCAGGGAAGTGGTTCAGTTTCCTTCTCTGTTTGTTTTCACTCAGTTACTGATTTACTCTTTTTTTTCAGTTGTGTCCAGAGTCAGTTTCTGTCTCAGATAATGAGACTGCTGGAATACACCAAAACTGTATATACGTCTATGTGATAAACCCAAAGTAATAATGGAAAGACTCAGTGGTATATGTGATAAACCCAATGTAAAAATGGAAAGACTCGGTGAGAAAGGAATAAAACTTTTATAAAAATCTGAAAACTAAAAAACTTCTGTCAAGAAAAAAGGTTCATTTCCTCTGCAGAAGGTGAAATCTAATATTCTGATACAAGTCAAAGCCACCCAGGATAGTTTGTTTGTGTATACCATTAAAATGTCTGTTTTGAAACAGTTTGTCTATAGGTGAACTCAGTCTACTGTATGTCAGCAGCCCACAGAGTACAGTGCCACTTCTTTTGTTTCCATCCTCAATTGCATATCAAGCTTGCTGATCAGGCTGCATTTGCACTGATGCATCTTCCTATCTCCCATCTTACTAACTGTGGTGTTCCACTTAGCACAGGAGTCACATGAGAGTGGTAAACCACAACAGTGTCAGGACACAGCCATGAGAGAGCGATGCTCAGCCTGTGACAGACGTGAGGCTTCTCGGGAAGAGCTATGGGTCTTAGAAGGCAAAACTGAGTAATGACTTGGAAAAAAAATTCCTTAGGATCCCAATTTTATTTTAGGAGGTAGGCATTTAAAATTGAATTAAATTATCTGGTTTTATATTTCTCATTTCAATTCCAAAAATTGAATTCCCAAAAGACAAGGTAATTTCAGATGGGAATAGACTATGGAGAGGGTTTACTTCATTCCAAAACTATGTTTTGCTACATAAAAAATAAATGTAAATGCAAAACCATCTATTTTGATGGTTGAAATTGTTTCAAACTTCTAAATGTTTCTACTCAGGAAAGAACTTTTGTCATAAAAACCTATAAAATCTTTTTTCTGTGTAATGTCTTCTCAATACCTTATGTAAGTCATTTTATTATGGAATTCCATTTTGTCTGAGTATGCAACGAATTGCAGAAACTGTATCTGATGCCAATTGTATCAAACCATAGGTCAAAGAATTTTCTCCTAACATAAAAACACCTCTGAGAATTCCAGAATATTTCTGTTCCACATCAGATAAACTAAGCCCTTTCATGCAAGTATTAAAATGTGATTGTACCTTGTAATTTCTTTCAGAACTGAGTAAATCAAACAAAACCCAAGAGAAAAAACTTCAGACTAACCACTAGTTTTTTGAAGATAGTTCTCACATTGCTTAAGGGATTCTCCTGCCTGATGTCCTACTCTGTCCATCATCCGTCCTGCAGGATACCTGAGCTACTGAGCTGCTCTCCCTTTTTTATTTCTCGTTTGTCAGGAAATTCTACCTGGGGCCTGAGAAATGAAATTTAAATGAAGTTTTTAAAATAAAGGTTAGTTGTTGGAGTGAAAAGTTTCAGTTTTAGCAAATTCATATTTTTAAGAAAAGTTCCTATCCTATTTCTCCTTAGAACATTATATTATGTGGTGTATCTCCAGAAACAAAGGCATGAAATGGTAGGTAAAATACCAAGCATCTGATGCTTAGCATTTTGAGTTTGTTAATTAGATGCCTTCCCGCTTTTTGTGTGATGAATATTTTGCCAATGGTTACTAATTATTATAGCAATTAGGTTTAATAAGTCGTGAATTTCACAAGCTTAGGTCTTCTGGGTTACACTTTAGCCAATAGGGAATGGGTGTTAATTAAGGACAAAGAAAAGAAGAATTAAGAAGATTTGACAGGTTTAAGGAAACAGCAATTAAACAAAGTGCTAGAGTGATTTGCATATTTTAATAAGTCGAGAACTCTTGGATGTTTAGGAAAAAAGTTACATTTTCATTAGTCAGTGTAATTTTTCCAAAAGGTCTCTTTTCAGATTTTAACACTTTGTCTCCAGGAATATAAGCTGAATGTCAGTTTTAAAGTCTTTATTATTAGTGCTTTAAAACTGTTTCTAGACCTTAAAAATCCTTAGTATTGGTATAAATATGAGCACTAATGGAGCTTGCTCTTCTTATTTTCTGAGAACCAAAGTATTGTCCTGAGTATGGTATCTATAAAGAAGGACCTTCCCAGGCTACCTCACCTGCATCTGTGACTTGCTACCAATTACAAAAAACTGTATGTGCTGTAAAAAGCAGTTACATAAATTTCAGTGGGGAAAAAAATGGAGTTTTTTTCCTGGTGAAAAGAACAGAAAAGATTTGTAGGGAAAGAAATTTATCTCCTTCAATAAAGAAAGAGGTCACTACACACATCAGTAGTCAGTGACAGGACACTGTTGAACCTGTAGACCTTGTCTTGGTTCTGGCTTTTTTGTACAAGTGAACAACCCAACAGTTGGTGCGAGGAAAATCCACCTTGAATTAGTTCTAATTCAATAGGAATAGTCCTGAACAGACTACTAAGCACAGTGATGTGGACAAAGAGTACTTTTATTTAGAACACAACCTCATTGTTCCATGAAATGGTGCATTATACCCAGGCAATAAATGTTTAAGGCTTTGCAGCTTAGGAAAAGGTCCTACAAAGCACATTGCAAGGAAAACTCAAATAGCATGCTCTACTAATAGTATTTGTTCAGAACCATCTTTCCAACATAGAAATGTTAGAAAGTAGAAGATGATCTGAGAGCAATTCATGCCAGGAGCACCAGTTTCTTAATGATTATGCCATTGTGCTGTAAGTTAACATTCACAGTACTAAATTTAAATGAGCCAAGAGGGGTGTAAACTGTTGATTTATTCATCAGCTGGTGAGCAGTTGATGTGAGGAGTTGATCATTAGTGTCACAAGAACAATAGATCTATTGAAACCCACTAAAGTTCAAACATCAAATTGCTGAAAATATCACACAGATGCCAGACTGGTGAGTAGAAAGTACTTCTGCAGAGCTCATTATGAGCCCTTTTTTTTCTTGGGGGGGGTTGCAGGGGAGAGGTTGATCAGGCTACTTAATGAAGAGGTGAGCAGGAAATAAGGAGAAATAAGAGATAAGGAGAGAGGGAAAGTAGATCTGAAGATGCTTTCTTGTCTATGGATCAGTAAAAAATTCATAGAATCACAGAATCATTAAGGCTGGAAAAGACCTCCAAAATCATTGAGTCCAGCCTTTGATCAGACACCACCTTGTCCACTGAACCATAGCACTACATGCCATACCCAGTCACTTATTGAATATTTCCAGGGCTCACTACTTCCCTGGGCAGTACATTACAATGCTTGACAACCCTTTCTGTGAAGAAATTCTTCCTGATATCCAACCTGAACCTCCCCTGGTGTACCTTAATGTCATTTCCTCCTGTCCTGTCACTAGTTACCTGGGAGAAGAGGCTGACCCTCACCTTGCTGCAACCTTGTTTCAGGTAGTACAGTAATTAGATTGTAACATAAATTTTTTATTCATCAGGAGAGGAAGAACATTTGCCTGTGCTCCCCACAATCCCAATGTTATTTCTACTATCAAAATTAAATAAAAATGTAATTGTATGTGTGTTGTAGGCATAACAACACACGAATCCTCATTTTTGGTAACAGCACAAGCACCTCACCTTCTACCATTTAAATTGCCACTTATCATGGAAGAGACTTTTGTACAAAGTTCTAATATAGCAGCACAATAAGAATAAGCATGACCAAAATAGTAGTACACAAACTTAAAAGTTCATTGATTGATAGAAAAAATAACACAAAACCACTGGTAGTCACACAGGCTTGGCCATCTGCTGCTGCAGTTACTACACCTTTCTTTTGTGGATCTTGGGCACTAGCAAACATAATAAAACATTTGTTCCATTTAGAAAGAGGCAGTTACAGTAATGTTGCCATAGGCAGAATAATAATAAAACCACCTTCCATCTCTCCAGTTGCTCCTTAGCTACCAATGAAGTAATTTCTAAGCATGTGTTTTCATTTCAAAGGTTATAGTTAGAAATTCAGACTCATCTAATCTTCTTAATTTCTAAATCCCACTAATCATAAATAATGTTGTATAAATAACCATTTACATATAAATTATCACATTTCTGAGGCTGTGAGTGAAAATATCTTCTGCTGACCTAGCTGATCATTTGGGAAATGCTTCATCAAAGAACAACCTAAAAGAAATACCACAGGTCCTTATGCAATAAAAAGGATGTGCATAATAAATGTGCTGCCTAATCAGATAAAATTAAAAGTTTTACAAATAGAGTTTATGGAAAGCAAACCTCTTCTTCATTTTCACAGAAATGTTTTCATTATGGAAAATAAAAAATTATCTCCTTTAAGATCACTTCATAATACCTGATTTTAAGCTGTGTTAAATATTGTTTTTATTTTGCATTTCGCTTTCACAGACATTCTGTGAATAGCTCACTATTCCCTCCTGGAACCAAGAATTTGAACATCAATTGCCCAGCCTGAGAGAAGTCTTCTGTCATCTAATCTCACTACTCCTTTTCCCTGCAAGTGCTCCCATCTCCTCACAGATGAATCCACCAGTAGAATTGGTTGGTGGTTTGTGGGTTGTAAGAACATCTCTGTACTCAGCATAGCAGTGGAGCATACATTGATTGGTGCGACTTTCTGACTGAAAAAGGGAAAAGAGCTTTCTTTTAGAGTCATCCAAACTGAATATCACCTGATATTGTGGACCAGGTTGACAACCTGTTTAGATGAAATAAATGTTGAAATAAAAATAAATGTAAAAGCAAGAGTACAACAGGAGAGCCATGGAGTTCTTTGAAAGGGTGGCTTTGCAAATGTATTAGGTCTTACCGTTAAATAATACCATTTGTATTACGTTTGTAATAATGCACTCATCATCTCATAAGAAATGAGTGAAATCAGAGTAATTTTTTATAGATGGCAAGGTCACTGTAAAGCTATACCCATACTGTGAATAGAGCTAAGGGAATGCTCTTAGTTAAGAATAAGAGATACACTTCAGCAAAATATACAGATCAGCATTCATTCTGTTCCACCCAAGCACAATTCTGCTATACACCTGAAGCACATTTATGTGAATAACATATCTAGATTGTGTTTGATAACACAATGGCAAATCTTATCTGTGTGATGAATAAATGCCTGTCATACTTTATTTGGAAGATTATTTTGCAATTGTCTTTGATATTGAGTAGATAGAATATGATTATCAGTGACACAGTTGCTAAGTCTATTAAAATTATTTGGTGATAATAAATGAGCTCATGACTTCAGGCTGGGGACTTAATGCTTATGACTACTTCCTGCTTTATATTACACATTGCTAGCGAAATTACCTTTAGTGACCTATGATAAAAATATCAAATGTCATGTTTCTCCTATTCTGCAGTGAACAGTCCATGCCTAATGAATGTCCTAAATTTCAAGAAAGGAGCTCAAAAGAGCACTTGAATGGGTGGAAATATAACAAGGGAGACTGAAGACATCTTGATAACCCTTGATAGAAAGGTCAAATGCAGAAACTGGGCATTTTTGTGTAGTGGTTCATAGTGAATGAGATTTTTGCTGTGTAAGGGTTATCTCTGTGAGAAAATTACATTAGTTCATTTAGTGATTTACAGTTCTTCCAAATGAGAATGTGTAATTGCTGTCAAGAAAGACAATCTATTTCCCCCCTTATTACACTTTTAATTTTTTAAAGTCTACAAGTTCCTTTGGTCATCTGTCTTTCTGACAAAAGCCTTGTGGTCATGCTCTGATATTAAAGGCAGACTTGAATTAAGAGACGGCTCTTCTGTTTAAAAACTACAAGATTCAGGCTCATTATGATCTTCAAGGAAGGGAACTTACACACTTATAAACCTTCAACTTCATTCAGATTTTATTTATCTAAGAAATACCTCTGATGGAGGAGGTGGAGCTGCTAAAAAAATAACATGAACACTTCATTCCAATAACAGTTCCAGAGCAAAGGAAATGTTCCCCTGCTGTTGTCTTTAAAACTGTACATTAAACAAACTCAACTGGACTGTTCATCTTTTTTGTTAAATGACACTTGACAGTTAAAATTGTTGGGACTCTCTATTTCAAGAATGACAGCATAAATAAAAGTCTTTGGGAAACATGAAATTACAGTAGGAAGGTAGAAAAGCCACCTTTGTTTTGTCCATTAAGAGACCACATTTTCACAGTGCACACATCAAGTTTCAGCTGTTAAATCTTTACTCTGAGCTACCCATGCTTGACATGCAGAACATGTGATCCTGACAGGTAGAGCTGATAATTTTACTTGTATCTCTAAATTACAAGCATGCCACCTGTAAAGACCTTGAGTGCCCCAAAATCCCCCAGATCATTTATTTCTATACCAGTCCATCAAACACTTTTTATCTACAGCATTCATGTTTACCTCATTTCTTTGTAAACCTTCTTGAAATCTGAAGCACCAGTTCAGAAGTCAGACTGTTTATTTTGTATTTTGTTTTCAGAAAAATGTCATGTATGTGGTTTGGCATTTTATTGACCAAGAAAATGCATGCATATCATCAGTGACAAAGCTTCTCTAAGAAGTGACATCAATTAAGTGTCTGATGAGTACAATTACAGAGGTAGAGGA
Organism: Lanius collurio; assembly: GCA_020086605.1. Lineage (NCBI taxonomy): Eukaryota > Metazoa > Chordata > Aves > Passeriformes > Laniidae > Lanius > Lanius collurio. The sequence continues at coordinate 25,421,349 of JACBWW010000005.1, read as the reverse complement.
GAAGGTAAATAAAAGAAATTAACTTTATACAAGGAGAACAGATACATATTATGTATATGTTAACACTGCAATATTTCTATAATAGAAAATTTAAAATTTATCCAACCAAATTAAATGATAAAGCTTAAAAGAGAGCAAAAATGTGTTGGGGGAACCACTGAATTTCCAGTGACCTCTTGAAGATTATATTTTATTTTTGTTTCTAAAGAACACAACAGTGTCACGAACCAATATATACAATGAAAGTAAAAGACCAATCTACCTAAACTAAGTCTGGGGGTCGGCTGGTGCTGGTTGGGGTCTGGGGCTCAGACCCAAGAAGCCGTGGCCGGCCCGCAGAGGTGATCCCGTGAGGAACCGTCTCCCAGGGGGTCGTGGCTTCTCTCAGCCCTCGGCCAGGGGTGCCTGCAGAGGTGCCTGGCTCAGCAGCCATCAGCTCTCAGTGATTCAGCAGTGATTTCAGCTCTGCTCTGCAAGGCAAACCCCCCTGGCCAGGCCCGGATAGAGAGAGGAGAGGTCCTTCTGGTGGTTCCGCAGAAGTTGCTTTATTCTTCCATCTTCCACAAAGGGGTGACCAGAGACAGATCCTCTGCTGACTCGGGGCAGAGGGGTCTCTTTTATGGGGGTACAGAGGTGGGTGTGAAAGGGTGAGAAACCAGTGGGTATTAGGGTATTTTACATACAGTTTCCTAGAGGATCATGGGTCTGTCTTCTCTTACCGTAACCACAAAGATCCTGGCTTTCCCAAAGAGGGGCCTGCAGGGGGATTTTGTAACCTCCTTATCTCCTGGCCTTCCTGCCAGGACAGGGGCCTGTCAGATCCTACATCTACCCACTACTAAAGTAAAGCAACTGTGCTTCTTAGCTTTGTGTACAAAGCAATGCTAAAAAAGGATTTATTCAGGAAAAAATTGCAATAGTAATTTGAGATAGCAAAAAGACTTTTTTTTATAAATGATCATTTATTGTCCAGATTCATATTATGTCATTATTTAACTTGTTACTTTAAGCCGGAAAGTTTCTGAGGATATTTTATGTTTCCAGTAATAAGTGTCAGACTAAGAAACTATTTTTGCATTATTTTTCAATTTTTAAAAGTCTTTCCCAGCAACACGACTGTCACTGCCATGGGACATTTCTCCAATGCTGTTACTGATGCAAAAATATCTCAAATCTAGTTTTATGGCTTGGTTGGGTTTGTTTGGTTTTGGGTTTTTTTCCTTAAAGATAGTTCATGTAATTATTGGCAGGTGAACTGTCACTAGCATGTAAGATCTGGTGTTCTAGGACCACAGTGGCAAGCATTTATCACAGGGTTTATCACTGTATCTTGACTACAGTCTCACTCTCTTTTATAAACCTCTATTGTCCATCACATTTAAGATTAGAAGTTCAGTTAGTGTTCAGTTCAGAAGTTCACTTAGTGTTCAGTTCAGTGAAATACAGAAGCCTTTTCCTCTTCTTGCCTAGAAACTGTTAGTATGAAAATCCATAACTGATGTATTCTTTTTTGAATTAGACAATCAGAGGAGTTGCTGGACAGTAAACCAGTAAAAAAAAAATTGTTTCCAGGAAAATTGTACTTAGTGAGATTATGAGATATGCAGACAGGAGCAATAGTTCAAAAAAAAAAGGTAAAGTAATGCAAGATTACGTAAAAGCATCTTCAGATAGTTTTTAATTATTGAAATGTATATATTTGGTGCTATTTGATTTCTGTAGGAATACAGTGTTTGTGAGTTTTGTAGGGATATTCTTTGAGTTTGGCACATATACTGATTACTGAATATAGTGGCAATGAACTGCTCATGGATATGTATGACCAGCTGATGGGTTCTGTCCTATCCCTGGCTATCCTCTCCAGATAGATCTTTTCACCTCAGAATATATCCTGCACAATCAAAACTGCTTGAACAGCTATTATCCTTCAGGAACTGCAAACAAAATTTTTATGGGAGGAGAAAGTTGTGTCAGGGTATTCCTCTCTGAGACACCAGTCTTTCAAATGCTTTCTCCGTCATCCATGCTCAAAATTGTGTTTGTATATGTGGGTAGGGTGAAAGTAAAGCACAGACAACAAGTAATGATCTATACATTAATAAAGGTAATTTATATTTGACATTTCTGTGCATATGCACCTAAATCTTCTGTGATACTGCATATTTCAAAGTGACAGATCTGTCAAGGTCAGCTTTTGCCACATACACAAATACAGTTTTGATGCAGCTGGTTCCTTGGACTGCCTGGCAGCTTGTGTGTCTCAGTTTGTTGATGGAGGACAAGGTCCTTTGCAGTATGGTAAAACCAGGACACAGAAATAAGGTAGTTAGGTTCTGCAGGCATTTGCTTACACATGAGAAGCTCTCCAGATGCTTATAGGAGTGCAAGACACTTCTGCTTTACTGACATTGGCTGCTTCTGCAGCGCCCCAAACTGCAACATCCCAAGTGGTTTGAAATGTCTAGAATGTTTACAAAAGTATAGAGACGTTCTAGTAAACATATTAGAATACAAAAACTGGTTCACAAAGGATGGTTAGTTTTCAATTCTAAGATAGCTGATTATTTATGAGTCAGTGAAAGAGGTAGCATTGCCTGCCACTAAGCATGCTCAGGGTGTTCACTTAAGAAGGTTTTTCTGTGGGCATCTATATTGTTCTGTCAGTTTGGAGTTCCAAATTCCCTCATCTCAAAAACTAGATTGGTTTTAGCTCTTTGACTCTGGGTGAAAGCAAAACAAGCACTTATTTGCCAGCCAGGAAACCTAGGCCTGAGAATGGACTGTGTCACATTTAATTCCCCTGGCCACAGAAATAATAATGGTCTCAGTGACTTAAGTTAGACTGCAGTCTAAGATTCTACACTCAAGATAAGCAGTTAAGAGAAATGAAGATACCTACACTCCATGTGAGATGTCCACCCCAGCTGCAAGAATCTTCCCTAACAGAAACCCTGGAGTAAGACTCACATGTTTAATTACATAATTATGTGTCTTGTGAATGTTCATAGAAGAGGAACCACCAAAACTGCTGTAGATACAATATTAATGATCAATATCTTGCCTATAATGTACGAAGACATCAATATTTTTGCAGTTTTAAGTTTTTAATTCCTACAATTCAAGCGTCCTTCATTGTTTTAAACAAGGATTAATGACAGCTAATTGTTTTTACATATATTTATTTATTTTCTTATATTAGACACAAAATATCTGAATGTACTGTGTTCAGTGCACACTTTAAAACCCTCAAGAATCTGACTTTAATATTGTTTAATTTCTTCTGACCTCAGATAGAGGCTGTAGACAACTTCTACAGTCATTCACCCTAATCATAATTAATTTTTATTTTTATTTTAAAGAATTATGAAATCAGATTATAGCTTTATACAAACTTTTTTGCATCAGTTTTTCTTTATTTTCAACTGCAATCAAAATCTGATTCCTATCTTAGAGTCATAGACTCATAGAATATGCTGAGTTGGAAGGGACCCATTAACATCATGGAGTCCAATTCCTGGCCCTGCACAAAACACCTCAAGAGTCACACCATGTCCCTGAGAGTATTGTCCAAATACTTCTTGAACTCTGTCAGGCTTGGTAACATGTTTCAGTGCTCAACCACCCTCTCTGGCTGAAAAACTCTTTCCTGATCTTGCCAGACAACTCTCAAAGTCTTCCATCCCTAGCAAATTTTCAAATTGTAATTTTATGTGTGCAAAAAAGTTACTGCCAACAACACACCATGCCTACCTTCTGCACCTATGCAGAAAGGAACCAACAATATGTGTGACCTTACCTACTCAATGCAAGAAAAAGTTGTGTTGAAGGGTAGGCACACTCCCTTGCTGAATGGGAACTGATGTGTCTTGATTAACGCTATTTTTTCTCGTTTCCTTTTCCCATATTTTTGAGCTGGGCTGTTGTCACTCTCTCCTTAAAACAAGTTGTTATATGTCCCTTTTCCTCAGTAATCCTCTTTGACACAGAGTTGTCAACATAATCTACAAGAACATTTTTGCTTTTCTTCAGCCTTACCTTATGGGAGGGAAGCAGGTTGGATATGCATGAGCTAAGATTTTAAAACTGAGGCAAAGATTTCTGACCCCAATATTTTAATATGTGTTTTGCAAAGATCTTTCAATGTGGCTGATGTGTGGTCTATCACATCTTTATTAATCATTCCAGTGACATCACCAGGCTAAGGTAAGCTCTATGGTTAATGATACGTGTGATCTCATCTGCAGCTTTGAAAGGAATGACCCATGTTCAGTGTAGTCACGGTTCCTGGAACCTGCATGCATAGTTCTTGTCTGGTTGATACTGGAAACATTTCTCCAGGTGTGTCAGATTTCCTTGTGAAATTGTGAGCTTGAGTTCCCATTTTCATATTTCCATTGAGTTGAAAAATCCAGAGGTGGTAATACTATAGTATTACCTGGGGCTGACAATGAGGGTGTTTAGCCTCAATGAGGAAGCAATTTCATGCAGAGCAAACAATTTTTTTCAAATAGAGTTGAATTCAGTTATAGAAGGCAAGCAAGAAACCAATATATATTTATGGAAAAAATTACCATCAGATTAGAAAGAACAGAAATTATTTTAAAAAATTATTTGTGATACTACAGTTCTGGGAAAGGGCTGCCTAGCAAGATCCACATTCCTATAGTACTTCTAATAGCTACTAGCTGTAATTACTCTTTGGAAGTCTCAGGGAGATTAAAATACCATTTGTGGCCTAATCAAATCTTCCACAAATTTCTGCAAAAAGAAAATATACCTACATTTAAAAATTATTCAGTTAAATATTCTGTCTTTTCCAGTATAAGGTCTATAAATATCATGTATTTATAGAATGTGTTTAGGGGAACAAAAATATTTCCAAAAACTTTAGCAAATCCTCTTTAAGCATAATATGGATAATTTGTGGTATTTCATATGAGTATGAATAAAATCTTCTTAGTATATCATAGAAAAATTAAAGCATTTAATAAATCATCTGCTTAGGATATTGAGTAGAAAATTTAAGCATTTCACAAATTATCACATATGCATAATCCTATCTAAAGACTTTAAACCAAAGACAGAATATGATCGTTCATGTAAAAAAGTTACTTCAGTCCTCTATTCCAAATAATATTAAAGTCAGAGTCAATGTTAACCAAAATTGGGTCATATCTCCTCTCTGGCAATATATGGCCTAACAGATGATGCCTAGAATTCTGAATCGATCTAGCACCTTAGTATTTCCAGCAAAACCACAGAGGGAACTATGTAATATAGTTGGTTGGGAAATCTTAATATTTCCTTGACACTGATGACGTGTGTCCATAAGATGTTTTCAGTAAGATGTTACATGACTAACTTTGTTTCTTCAGACACATTTTTTTAAAGTGAAGGGAAAAAGACATCCAAAACTACACTAAAAGAACACCATTTTGGAGGTTTGAAAAAGAAGCACTTAAAAGTTTAAATACACCTGCTTAAAGATGACTTGTGAAAATTAACTACTGAAGTAATATTGCATGTAGACTGTGGACATGATTATAGATTCCTTTTCCTACAGAATTCCAGTCTTATTCGTCACTCAAGGACATATGGTAGTGTTGGGTCTTTTTTGTAGAGGTTTGTCACAGAAGTTAAAGAACATGGTGAAGAGTGCAAGGATCTGGGTTTACTACTCTGACATGGAAGTTCAAGGAAGAATCCAGTATATCTGTTTTACAATATCACTTTGTTCAATCTATGCACCAACTAGACCTAGTGCTACCCATTTCGTCCCTCCAGGATGTGCTGTTCTGCCAGTTCTCAACACACTTCACCATCCACTCATTCAGTCCACACTTCTTTGCTTATGAGAATGTTGTGTGAGACAGTGTTGAAAGTCTCACTGAAGTCAGGGTGGACAATATCTGCTGTTCTTCACTCACCCATCCAAGCAGTTGTTTCACTGTAGAAGGCAATCAGGCTTCCCAAAGTGTAAAAATTTTACATTTTGGAGAGCCAATTGACTTGCTTTAGACATAGAAATGGATACTACTGTGAACTAAAATAATAAAATTGTGAAAAAAAATTAAAAATTGTTTGATATCTGCTTCTAGAGTGAACATTATTTTTTCATATCGGCTTTCAGGAAGAAAACACGAGTATTTCTATGTATAAAACCAAGAACAATGAAACAATGTTAGTGAAGGAAAAAACCCTACTGAGGTGTGAGTAAGAAAAAAAGAGAGGGGAAAAAAGTACAAGAAAAAGAGAAAGGCGAGTTTTTTCTGAAATATATTAAGGTCCTTTATTGACTAGGGGCTTTATTTTGCTCCCATCGTGGCAAAGGACACATCTTTCCAGTCTGTTAAAAATGTTCTGGGTTTTGTAACATCGGGAAAGTTATATGATGGATTCCTGCAGATTTTAGTTCAGATCTAATGAGATCTGACCCAATTATAAACTTATTCATGGTGACTGATAAGCTACATCAAAAAGATGACTTCAGGGAAGTTACTTTAAAAGTTGTGGAAGGCAAAGTTAGAATTAGAAAACTAAATGGGGTCTTCTTTACCTTCTGTGCCTAAACTTAGAAGTAATGTGAAAGAATGGCAAATTTCTGTTATAGGAATGTTGCTTTAGAGCGAGTAAATGACATAAATAAAAAAAACAGACTGAATTAGTGGCAGCTCTGCTATGACACTTCAGAGAAGTACTTTAGTGTTAATGGAAGTGTTGGAAAATGGGAAATGTTGAGTTATAGTGCTGAATTTAGTGCATTAAAATACGTAGTTATGATTTAACAGTCTTTATTGATGATGGTTAACACTTAAAATTGTTCTCAGTAAATGAGAAAATCATGACAATGCAAGCAAAAATTGGTAAGGCTTTGAAAATAAAGTTTATATATAGAGTGAGTGTGCCAAATTCTTAAAATAAAATATAAAGCTTTATGAAAACCTCCAAAAAGGAATATTTACATCAAGAAAATGTAGATTATGTGACAAGAGGCCCTGGGATATCTCTGTATTAATATGAAAGACATTAAATAGTGCTGGACTTTTCAGAATTATATTAGAAATAAGTACTATTCTAATTTTTTTTTTTTTTTCTGAAAGACATCGTAACAGCAGTTTAAGGTTCTGCAGTTGCCAATCAATGCATTTGGTCATTCCCTGTGATGGCATATTCACACAAACTTCTGTTTTATTCTAACTATTTATTAAAATGGGTGGAAATAAGATAATATGGAGGTAGAGAAATTAGTTGATCAAGTCAAATATAAGATTCTATTTTATAGAGAAATTACCATGATGAAGCCTTCAGAAACATTATTTTTGTGAGTAAGTGAGTGAAGAATTACTAGAGTCAGATTTAGGTGTGGCCGGGATAATGATAATAACCAAGGAAAATTAGATTATGTTTAGTGCAAATATTGCAAAAAAGTTTTCCACAGCATAAGGGAAAAAATTCTAGGTGATATTCTTCAGAACACAAAGAGCACTTTCCAATGAAAGAATGGAATATCAGAAGATGTTTCTAGGAGACATAAACAGGAAGCTGCAATTCGGGTAACTGAATCAGCTATGTCTGAGATCTATTTGGGACCTTGCTTGTAAGTGGTAGTATTCATAAAGTCTCGTAGGACCAGTCTTTGGTCAGGGCATTGTCTGTTTCAGAAGGACAAAGAAAACAATGTCAATAGATGAACAAAGATACACCTTTTATTATTAAATTTAGAGACCATCATTTAAGAAGCAAGAGAGAAAAATTTCCCACTGAAAAATTTACTTCATCTAAGAGCTGAATTATGCTCTGGGGTGTTCTTTGTTGATTATGGAAAACTTAGGACTATAATATTGCTAATTTAGCTCCTAACTGATTTAAGCTAGGGCAATGAATCAGAATTTCTGTGCCAAAATCTTCCTTACTGATAGCAAAAAAATACTTTCTACACCATAGTGAGTCTAAGAGTTTGTAGATTTGGCACAGTGAGGCTGGACAGCAACCTGGTTGTCTTTTGACAAAACTTAGTTATATTATCTTGCATAATAATAAATTCTGTGGGAATAGACATGAAGGAAATACCCACATTCATATATTATGCATCCTCTTAATGTTTTTTTGCAATATATATATATATGTTCTTTGTGATTAAACATTTAGACAACATCTAAAATCAGTAGACATTTTCATTACAATCTTGTCTCCAAACTGTGAACAACATGTGAAGGAGAGCAAATTCTTGAGTACTCCTGCTTTTCAGCTGAACCACCAATGATTGGCTGTTCTTTCATTTTAAATTTTATCTTGCTAATTTTTCTTATTATTCTTATAATATTCACTGCTTTACATAGATACTGTTGAAACTTTTTATCCTCCAGAGAATACTAAGTAACTTAAACAGTCTTGCTCTGAAAGTAAGCACTTCTGCTTATCACAAATGTAAGGGAAAGAGTATTTAGACTGCTTATGTGGGTGGGCAAAAAGAAGTAAAAAATTTAATCTGATCCTCGTATTCTAAATATGGAAGACTATTCTGCTAGTTATATTTTATGGTTTCATTATAATTCAGCAGTTTGGGGGGGAAAAAAAGACAATATTTGAACTGAATACAACTTTCACTTAAATCTTCAAGAAGGCAAGTTTTGCCCTTGGACAGCTTTGACAATATTCCTTAAAGACTGAACAAGTATAGTTCTACTTTTCTATGATCATTTAATTGTCAGTTTTCCTAAAGTTGCTGTCATCCTAACTTTCTTTAATATCTCTAAGTTGTTTTTTTTTAATATGTGTATTTGATTTGAACAGTCTTCTACCAAGAGAATAATTGCCACCTTAGTGAAGTCCTCTAAACTCAGGTTACAATTAGCTACTTTTTTGGCTGTGTTGTCCTTTGCCAAAGATAGGACTGTACAGATCATTTTATCTTACAGGGAAAAAACACTACATCTGATCTGTTAAGAGGTCAGAGACCATCACCCTACTCTTTTCATAAAAGCCTCAGTTGAATACCACATCCCAATAAACTCTGATGTCTACTGTTGATTTCTTTAAAAACTGAGTAGTAAATTTAGGCAGAGGAATACCAATCTGATTCTTCAGATGGCCTTGGTATTTTCTGCATAATATACTCTGACATGAGTGTCTAGAATAGGCCTTATTTGAATGACACAGGAAGCTGTTTTACCCCACCTACTTTTTATCTACTGATGCAGCATGCTCAGTCAGCACAGAGAACCATTGTAAAATGCCTTCTCAGGGATTACAGTGGCTGGATTGGCAGCTGCACACTAAATCAGATTGAGCACCTGAATTACCACAAAGTGGGTATCCCTTGTGCAGCACATTATAGAGCTCTAATCCAAGCACTGCATAAATAAAGAATCCTGTAACCATATCAAAAAATAATTTGCTCTAGCCTCTCTTAAAATACCACATGTATGCAGTGGGAAAGTCAATTTAATGCAACATAGCTGTAGCTTATTAACTCCTTCACATTCCAAGCAGTGATTATCTTTATGAGTGCTACAGAGTTGGACTGGCTAAACTGCAAAGATCATTTATGTTTCAGAATGAGTTCAAGCAACTCAGAAGGTGTTTAAAGATGTCATTAGGTCATGCAGAAAGAAAATTAGAGAGGCAAAAGCTCAATTAGAACTTAACCTGGCTACTACTGTAAAGGATAATAAAAAATATTTCTATAAATGCATTAATAGCAAAAGGAGGGGCAAGGAAAATATCCATTCTTTATTGGACGTGGAGAGGAATATATTTACTGAAGATGAAGAAAAGGCCAAGGTACTTAACACCTTCTTTGCCTCAGTTTTCAACAATAAGATGAGTCATCCTCATGACAACTGGCCTTCTGAGCTGGTAGACAGAGACAGGGAGCAGAATAGGCCGGCCCCCTGTATCCAGGAGGAAACTCTTAGTGACCTGCTGATCCACTTGGATGCTCACAGGTCTATGGAACTAGATGGAATACATCCCACTGTGATGAGGCAGTTGGCAGAACAGCTCACCAAGCCCCTCTCCATCATTTATCATCAACCCTGGCTAGCTACGAGATGACTGGAAGATGGCCAGTGTGATAGGAAGGGCCAGAAGCAGGATCCAGGGAACTCTATCTCTCATTTCTCTATCTTTAATTGATAAAATGTCAACATAATGCAAATTCTAACTCCTGTTTAATTATACTGCTAGAAGTGACAGTTTAAGTGGTTTTTATTTAGGCTGGCTCTACAGGTGTTCTGTGAATTTGCTTCTGTGTGAATTAAATGGATGCAGATAACACCAAGAAAACCACAACGCACATCTGAAGTGTAGAGAGGAGATTTATTCAATTATCTCCCTGTCTTGAAGATTCCAGAAAAAACAAATGGAGACACATGCTTTGTTAAGCTCATTTTAACAGGAGCAAAAAGCAGCAAGGTCTGGGTCCTGTGTTGTGTATAAAAGGGAGCCTGGAGCACACACAAGTCTTCACCAGGCTGTGTTTTTCAATCTCTGAACTTCTTATCTCCCTTCCCTCCTTACAAAGAGGCCTCAAGCCTGTGTGAGGAATGCTTTTAAATTTTTCACAACATTCTGTTATCTGGTGAGAGAGTTTCATTTCTTTAGTAGACAGAAAACAACCAAAAGCAAACACAAATACATGAATTCTCTCACACTGAGTATCTTCTAACATCTCTTGGGTGCAAGGTTGGTCTCTCAGCGAAATCAATTCTAAAACCATCTTATTTTTCTCTCTCCTCACAAATCTTCCATTATTTTTCTTTCTTCTCCACTTAGTTTTTTAAATCTGTGAACTGAAAGGCACAAAAACAAGTTAAAACAATAGAAAAGATAATGGAAAATTTAGATTCCCTTGGGTACACTACTGTGCAGAAGCGCAGAAGTGCATCTGTGCATTTCCACAGAAGCACCCGCAACTGAACATTTTGCACTTTGTTGAAAGTATATCTGCTTAACCAGAAAGATGAACTAATGATCCAGAGTCAATCTTAAGTGCCTGAAATTCCCTAAGGGCTCCAAATGAAATGTCCTTGATTTTTAACCAGCTCCTGGCCAAAAGTGAGCTGTGCTTTGCACCTTAAGCAGAGTCAGTTTAGTACTTGGAGCTACACAATAAGATAAGTGCTGAAGACACGTGAGTAGTGACTGCATTCTTCTCATGCCTCGAAAACTGCGCTGTAAAATTTCCTTTTAAATGTATTTCTGTTTAAAGAACAGCTAAGGGAGGAATATTGTATAAAATTACCTTTCAACAGTTTATGTTCAGAAAAATATTTACTAAAAAAAGGGTAGGCTTTTTTACCAGAAAGGATTCCAACACACAATTTCTATATCCTCTGTCTTTTTGATTTGTTTTTTTTCCTCGTGCTGCAATTTTCAGTTGTTCCCTGGATCATCCCCTGGTCTGATTCTAGTCCATGTAAACAGACACTGGGCGAAAAACTGGTGCAATATTAAAAAGCAGAAACAAAAGTCCTCAGGACGAGAACATCCTATCTCAGAAGAGCATCTTAAATCTTTCACAATTCAACTCAGTCTGTGGCGTCCTCCTTCAGATGGTCAATGAGTCCTAGCCCAGATGGCCAATCCATGCAGCCACAAAATCACAGAATCATAGAATGGCCTTGATTGGAAGGAACCTTAAATATATCTAGTTCCAACCATCCTGACGTGAGGCACCTTTTACCAGATCAAGTTTCTCAGAGCCCCATCCAATTCTGTTATGCATAGAGAAAGGAAAAAAAAAAAAAAGCAGAAATGCAAGAATAAGGACCAAGAAAGTATTAAATTTACATTTGAAGGAGTAGCACTTTCCCATACTTGTGTGCATCATCTTTTTCTGTACAGACAGTTATGTTTATTTTAAATTGCTCTTAAAAGGAATAAACTGACATTACAAGCAAAAACAGTTTTTGCCAACCCTATTCAGGACTTTTGCTGGTTTATGTGATATATTACACAAACACATATCAAAATCCTATTAATGTGGATCTTAACTGATAAGAACAGCAACAAAAAATAGGTGCTTGGTGAGACATGACTTGGTGAGTCTCAAGGTCATTTCAGACCGGCTGATATACAAACTGAACTCCAGTTCCATATTCTTTGTATATGACTATTGTGTATGCAGAAGTACTCCAAATCATTCAACAAACAATGTAGATCTCAGCACACTGATAAACAAATCACACTGTCAATAGGGGTAGAATTGTAATGAAAGGTCTCTGTTATGCATTCTTTATCTAAATGGATTCATTGAACATCAACAGCGAGTTCTACCACCAGCTTTCTTTGTTCTATAATCCAACCACAAGGGCACTGGTTTCAGTTTTCTGGGTTTTTGCCAAATGGTACCTCATCAAATGTCAGATATCTTTCTGGGTAACTGAGAAAAGAGTATATTATTGTTGGGTTATTCCAATAAACGTTTCAGGGAACCTCCATATTCTGATGTAAGGTGAAGGATTCAAACATATTTTCAAAATTTCAGAGAGGAACTGAGAACACAAAAGGAGAAAAATCAAGAAAAAAAAACTTCAAACCTTATTTTAACCCTCCTAGATTTAGTGCACAGGGCAGACTAATAAAATTTTCCTTTGTGGGCAATGAAATTCTAGTATTTTTACCATATATATTGTGTACTCTTTTCTAAACTGTATTTAGGTTTTCAGTCACTTTGCACTTTAGATAATTAATTTCTTACCTGTATTTCTACCTAGATTATATAAGGCAAATGAACAGCTGGTTTTCAGCAGGTTGTCAGCATGATCTTATGTTAACAAGGTCTGAATGCTTTGCCAGCTTTCTGCATACACCCAAACTGGACCTCTGTGATGCTGAGAGGACAAACACATACCATTAATATTATTCATTTCTTGCTGCTATGTATCAAGAATACTAGCATAAAAGGAAAGAATATAGAAAGATTTAGAAATCTAAAAAGATGTACTTCAAAATAAAAAGAATCTTCACAAGAGTATGACAAAAAACCCAAAAAAATCAAACAACACAAAAACACGAAAAGTGAAAAGTGAAACCAACCAACCACAAAAGCTTATAGCAGCATGTATACAATGTATTCCATAACCTTTATAATGGCTGGAACTGGATTCCTAAATCCCTATAATAGTGTTTATATGTTAATATGCTGGGTGTTCATATGCTGGATATTAATATGCTGTATTATAATTACCTTACTATGACTTAAAGAATTTTTTAACAGATGTACTACTATGACATCTGGCTAAGCCTGAAAATTAAGTATCTATCCCAATATTCCATTGGGTAAAAAAGTTTAACAGTTATTCCAAACATTTTCCATTTGCCTTTCACCTGGGAACTTCTTCCTGTCTGTGACCCTGTCCTGGTTTGAGACAAATTGGAGGAAAATATCCTCTGACAGAAGGCAGGTTTCAGCTGCCCCTCCCCAACCAGGTTTGGGAAGAAATTCCTCAGAGGAAAGTGAAAAAGCAAAAACTATTTATTTAACAAGTAAAGTGTATGCAAGCATAGGAAAACAATAATGCTAAATAATAAAACCTCTCATTGGAAAGAATCTGGTAAATTTTCAGTCATTTCTGTAGGTGCAGTCTCTGTCTATGAAGCTGGCTACTTGGTTTAGGCCCCTCTGGGCCAAAAAATGTAGGGTCTCCCGGTGTGTTCTGGTATTGCTGAACAGTCCAGAAGAGAAGAAGAAGAAACTGAGGTTCCAGGAAAGCAAAGGAGTTTAACTTTCTGTCTCTCTCTTCTGAGAAAAGGAGTCAAGAGCCCTGAAAAGCGAGAAGGCTATTGCCTCCTCCCTATAGCAGCAGCAGCAGCTATCTCTGTGTCCTTGAACACAAAACTGCTCTGAAAAGTTCACCTGGCTTTTTTTCTTCTTTCTCTCAGACCCAGTTTTAAAGGCACAGAAAGACACAGGAATCATGTCTGGACATAGAGCAGGCAATGGAGGATACATATCAAAAAGTCATCCCAAGACAGACCCTTATAATTTATTCCCTGTTAAGTCTACAGGAGTGATGTTTCCAGTCACCCTCCTGCATGTTGATTATCATGCAATACCATGGAAGAGGTACATCTTTTCATCTATTGTCTTAAACCTGGCTGTCATACTTTAACATTTCATCCAGCATATGGATGCTCCCAATGTAATATGGAGCAATAATCATCTGCCTTACTATGATGTAAGCACAGAGCCTGCACAAGCTGCTAATTGTGGAAAAAAATGTTCCCAAGAAAAATATTTCAGTTAGAATTTACATGCAAAACTTGCAAGCAGGATCCTATATATTGAACATATATGTTGTCTATATGAACATCTCATGAGCACAGTGAGGCAGACTATGCCAGTGCAGATAGTTATACTTCAATTAATATGGAAATGAAGGTTTTGGCTTGCACAATCTACCTCATCCACTACATCACTGATATGAAAGGAACATTAAAGAAGTAATAGTCAGTTAGTTTTGCAGATCTCTTTTATTTATAGCAGACGTGTAGATCTGAACCCTGAGGGAAAAAGGTACTGAAGGACAAATATCAAGGCACAGCCTATTTTTCAGAGCAGAGCATTTGGCTTTTTATATTTTCCACCATCAAGTTTTGGAGATTAACTGAGAAAAGATTTATATTAATTTCCTCAAAGAAAGTTGAGCATATGGAAAATACAGAGTAGTTCTTCTGCCTTGGCCTCATTCATGAAAAACAGATTGAATTTTTTTAATCGATTGTATTTACATACAATGCTGCTGTTACAAGAGACAGCTCAAATCACTAGCATCTTAATAAGCAAAGTCCTAATGCAACCAACAGTATGGTGCAAAATGCACATGCTTCTCTCTCTTCTCCAGCTGTATAATTCTGATCCAAATCTGTAAAATATTAATTGATTTGAGGGTCAGCTATTTAGGGACCACTTATCTAGTTATAGTATTTCAAAGGAGCTGCTTTCATTGAAAAATCAAAATCTCCTCTCTTCCAGCTGTATCATATGATTCTCAGCTGTTCATTTTAAACTAAACTCCAAAATAAATGTTAGTCTGCTTTATCAAAATTTAAGACACTACTTTGCAGATTTTCTTCCAAATAAATTAAACTGCAACAACAAAACTTTTAATCACACACCAGAAAACAGAAAAAGTAAGCTTTTTATTTTACTTGGCTTTTTTTTCTGGAGGAACCTAGGCAAGAAATATCAATGTTTAAGCATTCACAAGTCTTCCCTCAACTTCAGGATAATCACATAAGAAACTGAATCTTTTTGTGTCTCCATTTCTGCTCTGGGTGTGTATTCAGCTGCCTGAGGCTGTGGTTACATGGGCAGCCAAGCTCTTCTAATGACTTGTAGCTGCCAAGAAAGGAAGCTTTGCACTTCTTTTGCTTTCTCTCAATTGCTCCTGCTGTCCCTTCTTTCTTTTCTTGCTTATTTCTAAAACCAACACACAAGAAACTGAATTTGTTACTTCCCAAAACATCTGCTTGGAAGATAAATGCCTGTTCCTTCTTCCTTCACATTTAAAGGAAAGTATTAGTCTCACAGTAGCTGCAAGTCAGTTTCCACAAAGTGCTAGTGGTGACACTGAGTAGCAAGTTCAGTGTGGTTGTTTTTTCTTGGACCTTAGTGGGAATAACTCTTATTATGTATAGCAAAAATATTTGGAAATTTGTGGTTTCAAAATAACTGATGACCCTTTCAGACAAGTATAAACTGCTTATCAGGGGTATTTGCATTAAAATATCTTCATTAATCCAAAATTGAACCAATGCTTTTTACCTCCTCTTCTTTAAGGTGGATATAGTGGATGCATATCTAATATGATGCAGTCAATACTCTTCACCATTTAGCTGTTTTATTACTTCATTCTCACATTCTTATAATTAACATGGATCCCTGTGTGTCAACAGGACTTGTAATTATTTCATTCTCTTTGGAAAAACATTCTTACATTCTTCTGCAGTTCTCATTATCACTTTTTACTTTCATTGTTAAATTAAAAAATATATGGTCACTTTTTCTTCTTGTTTTCTAACTTGCTGATATCTCTACTTATTTACCACATGTTCCTATCAGAGGAATGAGCTTAACCAATATGTAAATTTATAGATTCAATAAACATACACTATTTTATCTCTGAGGTTACCCTACTATTTCTGTGAAGCAGTTAAGGCTTGTAAATTGCTGAGTATGGAGTCTACTAAGTGATCATAACACTCAGTCATTTCAAACAAACTGAAAACTGTAGTTATAACCATTTTATTGTTCTTTTGGAGAAGGCAGAGATCTTTACAAGTAAGTGGTTTGGGGGTTTTCTAACATTTCTTTTAATTGAAAAATTTTATTTTTATTTTTGTACGTAAGCTATCAACAAGTTTAAAGAGGACAAAAATATATGGATTAAAAGAAGTGCTCAAGGCCAGGTTGGCTCTGGCTCTGAACAACTTGGTGTACTGAAAGATGTCCCTGTCCATGACAGGGGAGCTAGAACTAGTTGATCTTTAAGGTGTCTTTCAAACCAGGCCATTTAACAGTTCTATGCAAAGACAGACCATCAGAAACTGCAGGTTGGATTTAGTAGTTCAGAAAGCTCACAGTGTGGCAGAAATGGATCATGTTGCTTTTTACTTTCTGAGGAATGGTGATCCACTTTCTGATGGCAAAATAGCTTAATACTGAGTTAAGCCAAATTGTAGGTGTCATCCTTATTCCTCCTCTTTAATATGGTCTACTTTCAATAAAATACTTGCATTGCCATTGATTAGAGAATGAAATTTATCTGTTAGAAAAATTTTAAGACATTCATCTGCCCTGTAATTTTAACCCCTGCCATTGCTCCATCAGGTACTTAGACAAGAACAAGATCATTGTAAAACCAGCACCCAACTCCAGATGACAGCCCAGCTTCACAGCCTCAAAATTTATACTCCGTATTAGCCACCAGCAGCTGGAGAACAAAGTCATGAGTCTTCCCAGACACTGAAGTAGATAAAATCTCAAAATATTCCCATGACCATTTTGCTGTTCTAAATAACAGAATTCATTTTTAGTTTCTTTCAAACAGAGAAAATGAAATACACTTATAACAAAGTACAAAAGATTGTACATATAGGAAAACACTACATAATTCAGAATAACTTCATTCCTTCAAACTGTATACAAACCATAACAAAACAAAAAGTTCCACAAAGAAAACCAACCAACTAAACAAAAAAACATACCACAAAACAAGATCAAAACTCCTTCCCGCATTTTAAATTAGGTTATTAATAGCCAAAATTCTTATTACAAGCCACAGAGTGAACTGATTGAATCTATATTCTGAGTGGTCTTATTTACTAGAAATAATTCAACTGCTCTAAAATTAATTGTTTGAAAAGAGAGGTAAATTAAATATTCTCTCCTTCCACTTATGCCAAGTAGATGTGCATGGGCATACATAGTCACAAAAGGCCTAGTCAAATTTTTTAATTACTTGATTGCTTGTGTTCAGAAAGAAACATTGCAGGAAAAAATCTACCCTTTCCATGTGTTGTAAATATAACCAAAACTGAAGCTGTTAGATTTATTATTAACATGTAACTAACCAGCAGTTAGTGAACTATGCATTCACGAAGGCAAAATCTTAATTAATATTTGATATTTTGATAGATTTCTAAATCACCTTCTATAAAAATCCCAAGACCTTCACACAGGCACACATGCACTCCCCTCAAAGACCACCCCAACAACACTGCCCATCCCTCTTTGAAATGAGGATTTCTTTATTTCTGTACCCTTCTGTTGGAGGTGTAGGTTCTAGGCTTACTTATACTCATGACAGTCCCAACAAAATAACAAAACATATTCTCATGAGAAAGTGCCCACCTCAGCTTCAGTACCTCAGAAGTGTGGATTCCTATTTCTTGCACCAAAACTTTCATTTCTCAAGCATGTCCCCATTGCATCTAATGAAACTGTTCTCAGTAAGGTCAAGGTACAGATTGCAATGTCAATGAGGTGATTTCTGACAATGTCAAAACAGGTTTTGAGTCTTTATTGCTTTCTTCTCTCTCCCCACTATCACAAATTTTGAAGCTTTTCTTGAAGTTCTTCTCAAGCTGATGCCTTTAGCCTTAAGCTGTTTGTTGTGGCCAAGGGATGTCTTCTTTAGCATTGTCAGGTCGGGGCAAACTCCCTGTTAATTTTGGGTGTTCTGTTGATACTCACCTCTGTTTTATCAACTGTTGGCATCCTGGACAGTTTGCTGAGGGGAAGCTGAGCAGGCACCGCCACAAACATTGTTAAGGAGCACAAGATGTTCTCACTCCTGTTACTGGTTCTCATTTTCTATCATGTGTAAAGTTTGTCTTGCAGTGAAAATAATCTCAAGGGAGTACACTGTATAATTTGTGAATAATGTTAAGATTTTAGCGGCCTTCCAAATTCATTAGTTATAAATAGTAAAACTGTTATAAATAGAAAACTGGCCTTTTGGAAGAAGATTAAGAATTCAAAGCAATTGGATTATTGGAAAGTCTCAATTAATGGAGTTGAACTTTAGTATTCCAACAAATGAATGCATACATTTACATAGACATTAATAATGTTTTTCTCATTAATCTTATCACCATGTCATTTAAAAATAAGTGCATATAACATACTAGCACACAAGAACTAACCTTCTTCACTAGAGATCTTTCTTACCATTTTCCCTTTCTTTAATTCTATTTCCTTTTTTTTTATTAAATATATTTTACTATTTTTTCAGCTCACTCACAGAAATTGCTTGTTGTTATCCTTTCTAATCTTTAGTAAAAGCAAGAAATTACATTTTACTTCCAAAATAAAGAATGAACTTGGACAGTTCAACATCCAAAATTATACCATAATATGGTTCACAAGGAACATTGGTGTTAGTATTTAGATGAAAAATCTTCATGTCCCTTCTGATTAGAACACAGTCTCTGACTAGATAGGAATGGTTACACTCTTAACCAGTTGCTGGATGTGATTAAAATATAAATAACTTCCAGAAAAAAAAATTAAAAACATATTATTTTCTGCCTGTCAACAGTGTTTTATTAAATCAGATTTTAATCTGGACTCATTTTTATACAACCAAACACTTTTCAGATAGTGACTTATTTTAAACACATTTCTTATTTCTCATATATATTCTACTACACATTTCTTATTTCTCATATATATTCTACTGCTTACAACTAGATGTAAATTTTCATATTGATTATCTTTGGAAATAATTTCTCTTTAATCTCTAGGAATTTTTATTAACCCAGAAAAGGGAGTAAAGAACTCCACTTAATAGTAAAGATAAGTGTTAATGTTGAAGATAATCGATTCCAGGAATTTGTGAAAAACTCAAAAAAATTGTTCTTAGTTTCTGCTGGCAGCATTTTGCTATTCATTCTTTCTTTCATTTTCTCTATTCTAAAGGCAATGAAATATGTCTGCTTATGAAATATGTTATTATTAATTCTTCAGTTATATGACAAAGTTAGACACCAGTCCAGGCCAGAGTGTTTATCTGTCGGCGGGTAGGAGGGCCCTGCAGAGCAATCTGGACAGGTTGAATTAATGGACCAAGGCCAAGAATATGAGGTGCAGTAACGCAAAGTTCGACGTCCTTCACGTGTGTCACAGCAACCTCATGCAGTGTTACAGGCTGGAGGTGGAGTGAGGGGAAAGCTGCCCTGTGGAAAAGGACCTGGGGATGCTGGTTGACAGCAGCTGAACACGAGCCAGGGTATGCCCATGTGGCCAAGAAGGCCAATGGCATCCTGGCTTGTATCAGGAATAGTGAGGCCAGCAGGACTGGGTTGCTGATTGTCCCTCTGTATTTAGCACTGGTGAGGTTGCACATTGAGTGCTGTGTCCAGTTCTGGGCCACTCACTACAAGAAGGACATTGAGGTGCTGAAATGAGTCCAGAGAAGGGCAATAAAGCTGGTGAAGGGTTTAGAAAGTAAATCATGTGAAGAGCAGCTGAGGGAGCTGTACATGTTTAGACTGGAGAAAGGGAGGTTCGGGGGAAAGTTTAACATCCTCTACCTCCTCTCTATCTAGCAGGAGGTCGCAGCAAGGTGGGGCCCAACCTCTCCTCACAAGCAACCTGTGACAATGAGAGGATAGAGTCTCAGGCTGTGAGAGGGGAGGTTCACGTTGTACATCAGGAAGAATTGCTTCATGAACAGGCTGCCCAGGAAAGTGGGTGGGTTCACCATTCGAGGAGGTGTTCAAGAAATGACTGGACATAGCACTTAGTGTTTAGTTGATAGGGTGTTGTTTGGTCAGATGTTGGACTCCGTGATCTTGGAGGTATTTTCCATCCTTAACTATTTTGTGGTATATATATTGTAAAGAAGAAGCCTTCTTAAAATAATTGACCTTTTTTTACAGTTTTGAACAAGGGTGAGATAAACTGTAGTATCATATGAACTATAAACATGATTCATGACTCATGATGAGTGAATTCATCAGGAAGTATTGATAAGGGTCAAGTTTTCTGTAAACTCAGTGAAATAATTCTTTTCCAATATGATGATCACAGTTAAAGTAAATATTTATCCTCCATTAAAAGCACTCTGACTTGAAGATGTATCTTTTCTTATTTAATATTCATATGAGATTATTCTTGGATAAATGCATGTAACAGTGGATACTCCTTTTACAGTATTTAAACAACAGATTTAATTTCTTCAAATCAAAAGAGTAATAAAATAGAAACTTGAGAAAATTCAAAGTATTACCCTTACAGCAGTAGAACTTACAAGAGGAAATAACCTGAGGAAGAAAATGAAAAATGCAAAAGACATCACTTTTTTTTACAGTTACAGTAGAAGTAGTAGTTTGGGAAGAATAATGATTCTATGAATTATACATGTTTGATTATGCCTAGAAGGTGCAGAAAGTTTAAGCACAAGAAATTTGCCTTATGTTGGTAATCTGTTACTAGTACATTAACAATTGACATAAATTAAGACATCTGGCAAAAAAAATTTTAGGTTGGACAGGTCATACAGGCAGATCAAGAGCACGGACAGAGACCTGTGAGTCTCAAAATTCTGGTTGGAAGCAATTACACCATAAGGTAGACAATTTCATTAGAAATTATTTCGCAGGAATACAGAGACAGGAGAAGATGAAGCATCTATTGACATCTCTCTTAAAAGGGAGAGGGAAAATAAATGGCGGGGACAAAAAAGCAAAATTAAGAACATAGCAGTAATAGAGTGATAAGGGAGCCCCAAAATCAATAGCAACCAACACACCAGTTACTCTGAATTTGACTGCGAATTTTGATCAGAAGTATGACTGTGGCTTTCATGATGACTAGTTCTGTCTAAATGGCTGAGTCCAAAACTGTGGAACCCTAACCACAATCTACAGCTTCATGCCATTTCCTCAGGTTCCATCACCAGAGAGGAGATCAATGCCTGCCCCTCTGCTAACATTCCAATCTTGAGCCAGTGTCTTAGTCCATGCTTTGTCCTTATTTACTAGCTGAGACACAGACTCCCTTTCACAGAATTTTCGGTACAGAAGACACTTAGAAAAGATCCGGTCTGCAACTGGAAGCTAAAAATTGATCATAATACACATAGCTGAAATTTTGTTTCTGTGGAGACAAAACAGTAAAGTGATAGCTGAGGGAAGATGGACATCTGTAAAAAATGCATACATGGAAAAAAAGGCCGAAAGTATATGCCAATTAAAAAAAAGTTACTAAGAAGAACGTGACAAGTAGATAAAATATTTTTTCTGCAGGTAAACAGGTTTAATTAGACCATTCAAAACAATAGAAATGTATTTTGACAGCTGGAACAAGTACTTTCTTTAAAGCATAGCCTTGTATCTTTTTAAATATTTCTTTGATATATCCTGATACTGTGTAGAATTTGTCCTCCCTTCATTCTTCCAAATTCCATGCATGTTTAAAATCCTTACTCTTATCATCCACATACCATATTGAAATATGGTTAAATGCGATTTGACTTAAGCTTCAAACCTAACACTCAGCATTATGTTGCTCAGTAGTTACTGGCTCATTTGCTCTAAGATACATTTATTTGAAAATTCAAGTCTGTGGGGAAAGCAAACTTGTGCTGTTTGACATTGGTCAATAGGATGCAACTGCCTGAGCATGTTGGCAGTCGACCACAAAATTAGTCACGATATCCTGTTGACCCAGTTTGAATCCTGTGTTGAGATTATACATACTCTATTATTTGGTTTCAGCCTTGGTTTGGGGAATACCATTTCCAATTTATGCAAGTTTTAATTCTGTTTTCACAGCTGTTGACTAGCTCACTTCCTACTTCTTTTATCTTGAGGATTTTATCATGTTCTATTCCCTTTTGATGCTTTTATTTGGCATTAGAAATAGGTTTACATTTCTTTGCCAACACTACATTTTAAGCCTCATACAAAATCCTCTCATAGGCCTTCTGAGAACACAGCAGTGAGGCTATTGAGACATTTTAGGACCACATCAATGCTCCTTCTAATACAATAGGGTTGAGGTTTTTTCCTGTGTTCTTTAGCATCTATATTATTCAGGAGTTTTCTTGGCTTTTTTCTTTACCAGTCTAAGCGCCTTCTCTGTTAGTTCTGGTGTAATTCAACTGCAATTTAAAACAGCAACAGTGACTAATATTCCATGAGAAAGTGTGTGAAGCAATGGCATATTCTGTCCTTCAGCTTCCTCAGTATCTGTTTAAAATCCAGCGATAAATTAAGTCCT
The DNA here is from genome assembly GCA_020086605.1 of Lanius collurio. Lineage (NCBI taxonomy): Eukaryota > Metazoa > Chordata > Aves > Passeriformes > Laniidae > Lanius > Lanius collurio. Next base: position 25,398,614 of record JACBWW010000005.1, on the reverse strand, counting down.
GGAAGGCATACAGGAGAATCTGGTACTTTTTCTGATAGGTACAGCTTAATCACTTCACATGTCTACTCCCTTCTATAACCATTCAGGCAAGCAATTCCACAGAGGTCCAAGCAGAATGTGCAAGAATTCCAAGAGGTTTGTAATTTTTCTCTTCTCTTCTTCAGAGCTGGTATCAGTAGTTGCATATACCAACTGTTTATAGGCTACATTGTCAAGAGTAAGATTAACTGTTCCAAACTCTTTTGTTTTAAAAAAAACCCCAAAACACGGGGAAGGACCAAACTCCATAATTATTTCTATAAATAATAAAACTACTGCATTTTTCCTATGGATTTCTGACGTATTTCCTCCTAATATTCCCGGCATGTTAATTAAAAAAAAATTATATAAAGTATTTATGTATAAGTGCTCACAATTGAAATAATCTTCTATTTACTAGTCAGGAAATTCAAACAATTCCTGTGGTATAAAGATTTAATTTAATTGTGTTTTGTGTACACATCATTAAAATCAATAAACCTTTTATAATAAGAACTAAATTAAAATTTCTCTGGAAGTTTTATATGCCAGATTCCAAATCAGTTAATTTACAGTGATACTGCAGTGCTAGACAACCAAAAAATAGCAATAAGGGATTTTGCTCCCTAAAACTAGCCCAATGTCACTGAATACAAATAATAAAGCGATTCAATGAGGCAATTGTTCTACTATCACGGTCAAACTGTAAATGATTCCATTCTCACTTTTTTTCTGGTAGCTCTTTTTTACACAAAATTCAGGAGAAAAAACTGAAGGCTAAACATTAACTTCAATGGACTAAGCATGGGCTTCACTGCTTTTCTAAATAAGTGTAGATTTAAAAACATTTAGAAATAAGCTGGGGGCATCCTAACTGTTTCTGAAATGGGGCTTTGATTAGTAGATTTTCTTGCATATAACTGAAATTTGTACTACAGTTTTATTATGTAAGTATAGCTAAAAAGGAAAACCAGCTTCATTACATAGAAAGAACCACAAGTTCACATAATTAGAGCGTGGAGTAGGTGTTTTCCCTTCATAAGCCTGATCTATAAAAATGTGCAACAAGTGCCCTAGGTTTTTTAACAGTTGAGGGTGAAGTATGTAAAATAAAAAAAAAAAAAAAAATTGTTAATTATTCTAGAAGTATGTCATAAAAGAAACTCTTAGAACTCAAAATTTCTACCTTCACTAGCTTATTCTACCTCAGCATATCTCTGCTCTTCTGTGTTTTCAGGCCCAAAGTCCCTGAGCTTTCTGTCTTACTGATTAATTTCAGATATGTTAAAATCTTCTCTAGAGTTCCCTGGAATTGATAAAGTACCTAGACTGGTTGGAACAGAGAATTACTTATATCTCACTTGTGCTTCTTGCTGGGATATCCATGATGGCACATTTTTCAGTAATGAGAAAAGCTGGAATGTTTATCAGTAGAGAAGTAACTGAAATAATAAAAATAACAAAACCTTAAACCAGTTGTTAGTACATCATTTTAAAATTTGACTATAACTGAATATTTGAATGACAAGTGAGGTGTGTGAGTATATAAAAGGTGTTTATACCACCTTAGTGTGTCCAACACAGAATAGCACTACTTTTACAAATATAGATGTCATTTATATGACACAAAATTAGTTTCCAAGTCTTCTCAGGAGATATCATATTAACCAATATTATTATTCCTTGGATGAATTTTCAGCAAACCTGACTTTCAAGTTAATTTATCAAAATACATGTGCATGAATATCTTCTTCTCAAGTGTTACTTGAAAAGTATTTCAGAAACAACGACTGCTGCAGTGGTCTTCTCCTGTCTTATGATACTTCTTTGACAGGGAATTAATGCAGATCATTAATTGAAGTGCTATTTGCTATCAAGCAAAAGACACATAATGTGTACAGTACAGAAGAAGCATTGCTGATATTTTCAAGCAAAGATCTTCAAGCGAACAAATAAATTAAGAAAATGACTACAAAGCAGAGACTTTTGCAATTTTATATATAAATAAAGGTTGAGCCAATAATGGAAATGACATTCTTGATAACTGCATAAATAGATACACAAGTGTAGTTTTGAAAATGTTCACTGTTTCACCTATGCAACCGGTGACACAGTTAGTTTTGTGACATCTAACTAAATTATTGAATGGCAGTGTAACACGAGAGCCTCATGATACTAGAAAAAGTAAGAAAAAATATGATATCACTCTACAAGTCAGAAAATTATTAGAGAAAAAGACACTTCTTTTGGTAAGTAAGAGGGTGAATTAGCAGTAATTTGCGAATTTAAAATTACCAAGATTACTGCTAATTCATCCTGTTCATTAACAGTCTTCAATCAAAAATATCCAGTGAGGAAGTCTGTGAAAAATTGAGAGAAAAAAAATTAAACAAAAAGCTCTAAATCCCTGCATCTTTATATATAAACTATTCAGGATTAATTATTCACAAAGTCTGATTTCAATCAAGATTAATGGCTAATATTTAAAATTAATGTCTGAAGTTTTATATTTCAATTTCCAGCAAGCTTTGAGAAGTTAGATACCAAAAACCCATCTCAATAAATTTTAAATGCCTAAAATCACAGTTGAAAATTGAAAAGTCCATTCATAAATTAATATGAAGTTAAATAAACAAAAGTTGTTTGACAAGCAGCAAAATACTAGCTAAGCCTCCTTTGTTGTTCATTTGTGTCCTTTATGCCCTATGCTCCACTTTCTTTTTAGCAACCCTCCCAAGGTAGCAGCCATCCTAATGGCGAGTCCATAGCATGGACATTACACACCTATTGATTTATGGGAAAGCAACAGTCAGAATGGATTGCATGATGTCTGACATCTACTATCCTTTCACTGCAGACACATATTTTCATATAAAATTCCATCACATTTTCAAATACAGATGAAATTGGCCAGCTTGTGTCAGGAAGAAATGGAAGGAAAACATGGAAGGTATATGGATGGATCCCTCAAATGTGTAAAAAGTCCTGAGACTACTAAAATTAATTGAAGATATGGGAAGAACTTGGTAAAAACCTCTTTCTTTCTTCATTTTTCTTCAATGAATGTCTCCTTTGTTAAAAAAGCATATTTTATGGAGAGATAAAAACAATTGGAAGGTCACAGTAATGTGAGGACATTATACCAGTCCATCAGTTATTTTCCTGAAGCTACATATGATAAATTTCTGTGTGCTAATATTTGGTAAATTTTTCTAATAGGTCAAAGTAAGACCAATACTGGAAATAGAAAACTGTTAAAAATATTACTGTATCATGAAACTGATTTGAGTACCTTAATATATGAATTTGTAAATGCTTTCAAGGGTATTCATTATTTCTAATATCATCTCAACTCATGTCTTTATACAATTTTTAAAAAAAAATTAAAAAAAAATATTTAAATGTTCCTTTGACCACATTTCTCAGATGCAATGATTTAGATTCTACCAATCAGCTTTGCTTCTGCTGAAGGGCACCTCCTCAGCAAGCGCAGAGTAATCTAACTCACTGCAAGCCATGAACTTAATGTAAAAGAGAAAAGTTACTTTTCTGATATATTTTCACCTCTTTTTTATTTTTTTTCAAAACTGTGAGTACTCTACACCCTTGTTTGTCAAATCTAATGTCCATCTTGCCAACATATAAAGTCAATATCACCCTACTTGCCAGATCAGAATTTCAGTTTGTCACTCTTTTATACTATGGCAAGGTTAGGAGATCCCTTTATTTCCTTTCAAAAATCTTTTTAAGCCCTTGCTATAAATGGTATATTGTGCTATGCAAAAGGCAGATCTCCAGAGAAAAGATAAAACTTCTCTTTTTGGACTTCTAACAAAGAGCAGGAGGAAACATTCTCAAAAAAGAAATGTAATCATGAGACAAATCAGTACCAGCTGTAATGAACACCTGAGACCCTTAAATCCTATAGAATGAAAATAGCTTTTTGGCTCTTTCTCTAACAATGTGAAAATGGGGCTTTTGAGGGGAGGAATTATCTAACTTTAATTTGATTACACCTGCAGCATACTAATTAACTGAACAGTAAGTAAAAGCTATATCATGTTATCTTTTAGTTCCTTTCTAGATTTACTAACAGCGGGTTGTTGAAGGATTATTTTAGTTCTTTTTGGTGTGTAAACACCACTGTTCATTATGAAGAAGTGTATTAGTCTGCTATTTGGGATTTAGATACTTATTTTCATTGCAAGAAAAACTGTAATCCTTTTTAGTGTAGCACTGTATTATTCTTATTTTGTTCACTATCATGATCCAGGATGTTTTCTTTTTTTTTTTTCTGTTTTCCCTAGTTTTGTCACTGGCTGTAAAGGACAATACCAAAAAAAGTAGGACTTGTTACTGGTAAATATACAGTTAAAAATTGTTTTCTTTTTATTCCCTCTCACTCATTCGTCTTGAACGGAGTTACTTTAAATCCATGAAGTAGTGTGAGAAACAGAATTAAGCTTTATCTTTTTATTTTTCTTGAGCTTTCTTGTTAGCCTCACTACTTTTTCCAGCACTAGATTAGAGAAAGAGAAATAAGCAAAATGGACAGCTAAAGAAAAACTTCCACTTCTTAATCATTCTGTAACTAGTGACAGCAGGAAAAACTTGAAAATTTCTTCTTCCATGTGTTGTAGTTTAACAGTCTTCCATTTGAATCTCTAGAGTAAGAAAGAAGCATAATAGAAATTGTGCATAAACTGAGGACAGGACTTGGAGCCAAGAATTTATGTAAATATTCACGGATCAGATGCCCTCTAGGGCTTGCCCTCTTTGCTAAAAAGAAGAAGATACTAAATTAAGTTACTTATCACTTACTCATGGTGTGTAGTTGCTATCTTTATATGTGAGGCAGCTTAAAAGCTTTGCAGTCTATTCAAGTCCAAGGAATGGAGCTTGACAAAAGAAGAGCAAATAATGTCTAGGTTTGCAGTCTTCCTGCTGGTTCTCCATTTTTCTGTTTGAGTTGTGTCCAGCCTTTAACTTTTTTAAGTGGATTTTTGTTAAAGGAAGATCAATGAGGGAAGGGAGGTCAGTCAGATAGGAGAGAAAAGAAAATGAAAGGAAGAAAAGAGTGGAGAATGGCATCAGTGGGAGTGAGACTGAAGCAATGACTCCAGACAGAGTGGTGTGAGCTGGAACAAATAGCTAAGCGATACCAAGAGTGTTCAGTCTGAAAATTATACTTAACATGGATAGAGTCAATGCACAAAGGTTCCTAGGTCAGCAGCAAGCACCAGGCAGCTGAATTACATTTCCAGGATTAAGGTTTTTCTCTCTGAGACTCTCTGATCACCATGGAATGTTAGCAGAAAGGGAAAAGTGAGATGTGGCTTCCTAAAAACAGCCTTTAAGAATTATACTCAGGTCTCACTGAAAATATCCTGTTAGGACAGGTACTTGCCTTAAACTTACATAAAGTTTGAAATCAGCTATACCTTAGGTTTCCCTTCCTTTTTTTCTTTTTTCTTTTTAGATTACTTATCCATTTTAACAGGTACAGAGAGAAGGAAAAGCAAAGCAGAAGAATGTCTAATATCTGAATCCAGGATTAGGAGCTAAGGATTCATAACAAAAACATCAGTTCTCTTGCACTGTATGACCATTCTTAGAGGTGAATCCTTTGCTAAAAAGAAAATAGAAGTAACAGACTGTCAGAACAGGTCAGAAAAGGTAGCTTGGATTCTAACATCTTTGGGTTAATTAAGGTAGATCCTGCTGGATGTGTTAATCTTTATATGGCCCTGTGAATCTTATTGTTCAATTCCTTATTTTGCTATTCCTAGAACATAGCTATGACTGTGCTCCAGAAACTTTATGGAATCCTTTTTCACTCTTTCTCTAGATGTCTTTGAGAAGAAACCTCCTCACGTATTCCTCACGTATGAGGAACTCACGTATGAGGAACGTATTCCTCAAAGGCCTAACTCAGACATACATGTCCACACTCAAATGCAAACACTGTCCTCGGATTATTATAAATTATTATAAATTATTATAAATTATAAATTTATGTTAAAAATGCAGAGACAGTTTCTAGAAAACATGCTTGAAAGGAGAGTAGTATGTGTTTTTGTTCT
>JACBWW010000005.1:24661696-24713175 GCA_020086605.1 Lanius collurio | reverse complement strand
CTCCCCGCCCCATCTGTTACAGGCTTGCGGAACTGTGGCTGTTTGAAATTAAACGTGATCTTTACTGTACCAGCTGGGGTCTGTAATGTATCTGATAAATGAAGCTCTTCCCGTCGGTTTCAGGTCATGCAAGGAAAAGGGCAAAACTGGGGAGGGAGCTGGGCGGGGTTTCCCTTTGCTTTTCACAGTCAGGCGAGAGGAGTCTGGTTGATGTCTGCAGCAGATAAAGGAGACGAGGATCATCAAAAGACCCCAGAGCCCTTTTATCTTTCTTCTGTTTTTCCCTTTAATTTATTTGTCGCTGCTGTGTTGTCTGCCTGCTTGTTTCCCCCTTCAGAAGGGGTCGGGAGCACCAGGGCCCTGGCTGAGGTAGTAGTTTGTGCTGTTGGTCGGGTTGTGACATTGCCCGCTGTGGAGATAACTGCGCAAGCTACTGCCTTGCTAGTGCTGGTGATGATCAGCTGCAGATGAAGACAATGACAATGGGAATCCCCTTTGTTTTCTCGGGATTGCATGCTGCTGAGGTGGCAACAATTCCTTCTCCTCTTAGTTCTGCAGGAGGAATCTAGCCTTGGCCACCGAGACGAGTAGTGGGGTTCGACCCTATCAGTAGGATGCTCCTTCTTTTGCAGAGCTGGATGAAAAATCAGTAGTTTCGTGCTGTTTGGAGGGTTACCTGAATTTGGGCTGAAGAGCAAGTGCCTGCATTTCTTCTTATGCTTAGACCTTATTATTCACCTGGCGTCCTTGAAAGAGGTGGATTTTCTATTTTGTGAAGATGGAGATCAGTGACAGACTTGTATTTTCTGTGTTCTGAATATGCAAAACTTGTATGTGTGATATTAAGTGTTTTTGTCTGAATAGTAAAAAATCTTGATTATTTCTCTAACAAAAGCAAAAATATGTAATTAACACTTTATATTGATAAGAGAGTCTTTTTACAGTATAACTGACTAATTGTACTGCTTGGTGCTCACAATTTGAGATGAACTTCTGAGATATCTTTCCTGTATATTTTTATTTAATGTGAAAAGCAAAGTCATGATTTTACTATTGTGAATTAATTAAAATTGCTGGTATATTTATAGTGATGGCTAAGGGTATCTTTTTGATACAAATTTTAGTGTGTTGATGGCTTATTGCAATGGTTTAAACCTGGAATATATTAAAATCTGTACAATAAATGTGCATAACTGTCTCATGTTTTTAAAAACAAGTTAATTTTTCAGTCAAAATTTTTATAAGACCTAACTGTGAGCCTGTTAAGTTTATAGTGAAAATTAAAGCTGTAGTTAAATATTTGAAATTAAGTCAGTTGCCTTAGTAGTGCTTCTAACTTACAGTTCTAATGTATTTTTAATATTGGGAAGAAACTTACAGATATTTAACCCTAACTCTCTTTTTGAATTGTTTGAACTCATTATGTGTTTAGAAGACATGCAAAGGTTGCTCTTGCACCTTCTCTAATTGTGCAGTGTCTTGCAGAATATAGAGAAAAAGTTTAATCTGATGATACTTCATTTTTACCCTGTGTACAGCATTATTCTGGTAATTCAACCTTTGTCATGAGCTAAACTTTTCAAAAGCGAGGTATTCTCATGCTCACTAATAAACTAACACATTAATTGTTGTTACTAGTAGGTTTTCTCTGAAGTAAAATTGCAGTCCTAGCAGTTGACTGTTTCCAAATTTAAAACACCTTTGGGTTTTTTTCCTAACTTAATTGAAGGGTCAGAAAGGATGCTATAGCTGCCTGCTTTTCATGTCCTAACAAACAGCACATATCAAGCAGAGCATGTTTGATCTGGAAGTTAGAATGGTGTTTTCACCATCTCCCTTTTGGCATCTTATTTTAACTGGCTAATCCACCAGTCCCTTTCTCTTCAGAAAGGAAATGGCAGAGATGCATCCCTGATACAAACCATGTTGGCAAGTGCCTTAGCATTTGATCTGAATTAGCCTTTTAAGGAGCTTGTCTGTATATGTTGATTGTAAAGGCAGTGAAGGTGCTTCAGCTAAGCTAAGTGCCTTGGAGGTGGGTTGTGTGAAGTTGTCCTCCCTGTTGCTTTGCCTTATGCTCAGGCAATTTGGGTAGCACTGATGTTGGCTCCTGTTGTAGTTTTTTGGGTTTGAGGGAAGGAATCAATGAGAGAAAACATTCTTGACCCTTCTGCCATTAACCACTTAGTTGTTTTATCTCCTGTGTAAAGTATCTCCCTTAAACTTCACTTGCCACCTGAACAGTAGCACTTTGTACTGTGGATGACTCAAGGAGAATGTTAAGAACCTGTACTAAAATGAGACAGAGGTACTGAAATAATGCATGAAGTGGTTTGTCCTCATGTCCACATGGGTCTTGGTTGTGTATTGCTCAGTAGGTTTTAGGTAAGTACATGTGAATTGTTTCTTTGAGGAGTTGCATACAAGATGCTAAGCTTTGCTCTAGGGCTGTCCATACATTTCTTGGTTCAGAACACTACTCAATCTAGCATTCAAAATACAAAAGTTAATCCAGCCAAATTCCATCCTTAGTTTTGTCCTAATTTCAGTCCTTACTATTTCACTGTCCACCTTCCCTGGTGTACTTGTATGATGAAGGCTGCAACATCATGCTTTGAGGCAAAGAAGATTTATTCTTCAGAGGAATGGAGAGCCTTACCTATGAGATGTAAAAGTCAAAGCTCTGAAAATACCGTGAAAACCTAAAATGGCAAGAGTGGCTCATATCTTGTAAATTTAGTCATTCTTCATTGTGATTTGATGAATTAGTTTGGAAAGAAAAATTATATCGTGCCAATTAAAAAACTACTGCTGGCACGTTATTGTCTATGGCATCGTCGCTTTCTGAAATTTTTTTCTGCTTTGTTCTTCAAGGGTTTCACTCACTCAAACTTTTTGTATGAATTTTTTATAGAAACATTAAAATAGGCACATGGCTGAGTTGATGGAATTTCTCTGCAAAGTTATTTAGTTTATGGTGTCCCTATTGTGTATTGTTTGCTGTGCTGGGTGAGAAAGTACTGCAAGAAATGTTTGTGTGTAGCTTTTCTGAGCACTTCTTTTGACTCATGGAATAATAAAAATGCATTGAGATTCACGGCATAGTCGATTAAGCTTTAGATGCTCTTATTCCCTTGTTTGATGTCTTTTTGCGCTTTTGTCTTACCTATTTTATGAAGAGCAGTCACCAGCTGCTCACCCCTCCAGCTACTGTCTGTCAATGCTGCTTCTAAAGATACTGGCATGCATCAACCTAAAATCTTAGATCCAAGATAGTTGCTTCCCTGCAGGGTGCAGTTGCCCTCTCTGTCACCAAGGAGAGTGCTGTGTTCCCATGCTGGCAAAATTGATATTTGAGAACTTGTCTTCACTGGGGCCTGGCTTGGGCTTTTTACTTTATTAGGTCCTGGACCATGCACATAATAATGGCTGACACCTGCTCTACACTGGGAAGCAGCTTGAGACAGTAAGAGGAAATGCCAGTTTCTAGACAATTACATCTCTAAATACATAAGCACTTACTTAAAATGCCTCAGTGCATTAAATAAATTATGTGTGGCTTTTCATTTGATACTTTCTCCATAAGAATGAGTACTAAATTAACATAAGGAAATGTTTAGTAATTACAAATGAAAGTGGACCACATTCTTTATGTTTAAATAGTTCACATGCATCTTCCACTATCCTGTGCATAAGTGTTACTCAGAGAAATTAGTTCTAGAACATTGCTTCTGGAGGAAGTTTTGTATCTGTTATATACACACAAATACACGGTATATGTCTCTGGAGAGATTCTGTAGCAGAAATTGAAGTGTCACTCAAAAGTGTGATTTTTTGGGAAACTGGTCTTACATATGCAGATTACAGTTGTCTAGAATGTCTTGAAATTAGTCTTGTAATATATTTTTGGGTCATAATTTTTACAAATGTGTACATTTATTTTTAAGAAAGTAGTCAGTCTTTTCATCTGAGCAAGTTGAGCTTTTTAGCTAAGAGTCTTTTAGCCTCTCAGCTACATTAATGTGTAGGCTTTGTGAACTTCTGTCCAAAATGAACATGTCCTGCCACTGAAGGTGTTAGACATGAGGAGAAATACAACAGAAAAAGTTACCTACATTGGGATACTACTGGAATCCCTGAAGTGAAAGGCTTGCATTTAATGGAAAAGGGCAGGAGTGTTTTCTTGGACATGGAAGGTGCTACATCACAGTGAAAGCTGCCATGTTTGCTCTGGGCCACAAGTCTGAAGACTGGAAGTGAGCTTCTGTTTCTTTTCCCTGTCCTAGACTTTACCAGCAGAAAGGGCTCTCTTACCAGGTCTTACTGTTTCTCATTCCAAGTTTTGTTATTTCTGCTGTTACTCTGTTTCCTTTGTACCTAAACTTCTCTCTTTGCTAGTTTGTGTAGCCTGCTTTGTGCCTCTGCAACACAAACAAAACTGCCTGGATTTTCTTGGGTGACAGCATTTGAAAGTTTGCCTCCCTGTTTTAGGCTTCTGTTGAAGGTTTGCAGTGGCTGCAGCGAATAACTGTGTTGGTGCATAGGATTAACTACATCCAGAATTTAGTGATCCCAGTACACACATGGAAAAGAAATCCAGTCTTGCACATTCTTTGATAACTGCTGGAAGTCTTATTCTAGGCCAGCTAAGAAAATAGCATCCATGATACCTAGTTATCACATCCCTTCCTGATCCCTGATCACTTTATCCTTATTTTCTGCCCTCTCCACAGTAACTTCTACTCTTTACAGCCACTGGAAAAAAGGTTGATGTTTTAAAAGAAAATGATGTACTTCTGACTGCCCTGAAAATTGGTTCAAACATCTCATTGTTAAATTAGTGTGATATCCAAATTCCTCCTTTCACATGAGGACTCAGAGTATGCCTCATCCCATTCTGAGGGGTGCTTTGCAGTCCTTTTCACCCTTTGCAAGAAGTGAGGATTTTGTCTTCAAATTAACCAGCCTTGTCCCACAAAAATGGGATGAAGAAATGGGTATGAAAATCCTGGCATTGAATGAGACAAGGTCCTGTTTTTCCTATCTTCTCTGTGGAGGTTTGTTTGTACTGGAAGAGAAGAGGGGATAATTTTGCTGTTGGTTAACTTTTGAAGTACCGCTTTAGGAGGAACAGTCCAAGTGATAGCTCATTGACCTTGTATTACCTGTGGTCTATGTTCCTAGAAGGAACATTACTTTGGTGCCAAGGCTTTTGACCAGAAAGGCAAGAGCATCTGTTGTGTTCCACCTGCAAAGAAAAATAGTAGGTATGAAGGGAAGTTAAAAACAAAAAAAAAAAAAAAAAAAGGCAACAGATTTTCAGCTGCTTTGAAATCTACTTTTTAAAAAATCTAGTTTCTAGTTTATCTGGTAAAAATCAGTGTGGTTTTTGTGTGTGGTTTTTGCTGAGGTGTTGTGTTTCAGTTAGTTAGAAGCTTAGTTTTCAGTCTGAAAAGGGTCTTGTTCACTGCCAGAGTTTCTGCACCATGCTCTTAAAGGGAAGATTGGTCCAGTTGAGAATTCTTTCTAGAATGAAGCTTCTGCAAGATTAAAATAAACCTAAAAATGCTAAGTTTTAATTACTAGAAGCTTTGTTCATGATAGTGAATTACATTTCAGTATTTGAAATATGAAGTGGTGCCTTTTTTCCTTAAGTAGGTGTAAGGGAAAGCTGTATCAGTCTTGTCCAGAAAAATGATACCTGACATGCATTGTGGTTTTGTACAGTACCATGGGATTCATCAGGCAGCAAACAGTTTGTGCAGCTACTACAGAAATGTTCATCCTTCATGCAGGGAGAAGTGTGGTGGTGCCTAACAGAGATAGCACAGAGGAGCCAAAGTGGTCTCAAAACCTGGAACATTTCTGTGAGTCTCTGTGGTGTTTCCACTCCTGGTATTGGAGCATGGGGCCTTCAGAACCTTCTGAAAAATGTATTCCTGTGTCATTGATCTATGTAATAGGTACTAATTCATGTAAGAAAGCCATCACCTGGATCAGTTTTTCCATTCCCCCAGTGTTGAGGGGATAGATTCTGCTGTTGTGTGTTTCCTTGGAAGATTTTTAGATGAGTTGTGGATGAACCCTGAGTTATGCCAGGAAGAAGATGAGGCCGAGGAGGTAGGTGTTCAATGGCGTGTGTTCTTTTTGTTCTCTCTCTTCCTAATTAGAACACATTTTAGAAGCTGAGGGAGATACAGGGCCAAAGTACAGTCCTCTATGAAATGGTTTGTCTGTGCAATAGATGCACAGGCTAAATGGTGCAGTCTGACTCTTGTTCATGAAGCCCTGGGGTTCTTCCTGTCATGGTTTAATCCCAGCGGGCAACTATACACCAGCAACTGCTCATTCACTCTCCCCAGTGGGGTGAGGAGACAATCAGGAGAGTCAGAGTGTTAAAACTTGTGAGTTGAGAGAAAAGACAGTTTCATAGGTAAAGCAAAAGCTCCATAAACAAAGCAAAACAAGGAATTTATTCACCACTTCCTGCATGCAGGCAGGTGTTGAGCCATCCCCAGAGAAGCAGGGCTCCAACATACCTAATGTTTGCTTGAGAAGACAAACACCATTGCTCCATCCTCGTTCTTCCCCCAGCTTTATATACTGAGCATGGTGCCATATGGAACAGAATATCCCTTAGGTCACCTGGGGTCATTTGTCTAGGCGGTACCCCCTAAATTCTTGTGTACCCTCAGCTTCCTTGATGTTTTGTAGGCCTGTTTTCAGGGTTGTAGGTGAAGAACTGTCACTTTGCCAACTACATCAGTACATGTCAAGAGGACAACTACCCTTAATGGAGACTCCAGAGGAGGGCTAGAAAGATGGTGAAGCATCTAGAAGAGAAGCTGTAGGAGAAGTGGCCTGGAGGAGATTGAGGTGAGACCTCATCACAGTCTACAACTTTGTTGTGAGGGGAAGGGTGGGCACTGATCTCTCTGGTGACCAGGGACAGAATCCAGAGAAATGGCCTGAAAGTGGTGTCATCAGAGGAGGTTTAGGTTGGATATTAGAAAAAGGCTCTTCACCCAGAGGGTGGTTGGGCACTGGAACAGGCTCCCAGGGAAGTGGTCACAGCACCAAGCCTGACAGAATTCAAGAAGCGTTCGGACAATTCTCTCAGACACATAATGCGATTCTAGGGGTGTTGCTCAGTGATTCTAATAGGTTCCTTCCAACTTGGGATATTCTATGATTCTATGAGCCTTGCTGCACCCAGTTCTGGTCAGCTGGTAGAGTGGACTGTTATTTTACAATGGGTAAATCTGATGTCTGAATCTGTTACTGGGGGGATTGTATCATGATGATGCCAAAACTTACTGCGTGATGTTTTTTCTGCAGTTCTCAGGCTAAGTAGAAAATAAATCACTTCCTTACCTCCATGTACCTACCTGCTTACCTCATTAGGAGCCAGTATCTACATAGACAGTGGGCTGTACTGAATATGTGGTATATGTGCTTTCTGAGGTCTTCTTTCCCAAGGTGATAATTGTAAGTGCTATCAGGATGCACACATGCATTGTCACAGTCCGTATCTGTCTTGTGCTGCTCTGTGTCATGTACCCTATCTGATTTACGCAGTGATTTCAGTCATACTGAAATTTGGCAGCCTAGAGATACAGTGTGGTGGTGAAATAGTAATCATTTGAGCTAGGCTCACTGCTGGTGCCATCAGTATCATGGTGGCCTTTCATGCTGCAAAACCTGCATATGGGACCCAAGAAATGCTTCTGTCAGCAAGGATGCAGTAGGTTACTTTTGTATAACCTCATGTAGGTTTGGCTAGAATGCCTGGAGGAAGGGAGTTCTGAACTGGTGTCAAGTGAGAGCTAGCACTGCTATACACATTAAATGTTTATAGGTGTGCCAGTCTACCAGCTTAGATGCCATTATTTTCCAGGTCCCTCAGGTTTCTTCCCTCCCTTGTGACTGACTTTTCCACTACTCCCCAGCCTCATGAATGGCTTTCTTCTTTCCAGCACCTGAAAGATTGCTTTCTTGTCATGTTAGTGCCTGATGTCATACATGATCTGTCATGCATCCTGTACCCAGCTGCTGCCTTTGCAACATTAGTACATAGTTACAGGCTAGAGTAGAAAAGAAATAGGGAAGGATGGCAGAGGAAGCAAGTGCTTAACCTTACCAATCCCTTTTAGTAGCTGAAAAATAAAAATTGTCTAATAACACAAGGAGGTGTAAGGCTTAAAGAAAGTAGGTAAATGGTAGTGATGCTAATCAAAGCACAAAATTATCAGTGCTAAGTCTAGTGGGAGCAGAGGTGCTTAAATATTTATGTAGTAAGTTCTCCCCTCCCTTTCCCAATCTTCCCTACCTATGGCTCTGCTGTTGCAGCAGTGTGATGGTGGAGTGCTTAGGATATCTCATGGCTTCTGACAACTTCCAGCAGCCACCACATGAGCTGCAGCTAGCTGAAGCTGAATCTGGAGGCGGTGCATGAACAGTTCAGGTGCCATTAGGACCTTCGGTGTCAGGAAGCCCTAATGCAGGTGGCTCAGCTGGTCCTGATGATCATGTGTAATGCTGCCCAGATGGCTTTGGTCAGCTCATGCCAAGGATGGACTTGGCATTTGCCCAGAAAATCCTTTATGGTAATTCTGAGGTCTTTGTGGTACCTTCCACAGCCTCCTATTGACTGGAGTGGCAGGAGGAGTTGCAGGCAGCTGTGGAGCAGCAGGACCCACTGTCAACAACCAGCAGAGACTGAACCACTGGGACCAAGCTGTGCATGGGGCTGCTTCCCAAGGCCCATCTACTCTGGCAGTTTTATTCTGGCAGAGCTTATTCAAGGCTGAAATTTGCAGTTCTGTATATGGATGCCAGTATTGTTCATTCCAGTTATCAATGCTCAGGAAGGCAAAATACCATCCATAATGACAGCTGCAGATGACAGAGTGATTGATGGCATGGTACACATGGAGCATTTACTGTTACAAAGCAATCCAAATTGTTTTCCTTAGTCACAGTCCAACATATTTACCACTGTCAACCTTGAAGTACCATATATGCTAGCAAAAAAAGTAGGCTACATCTGCAGGATGTGTTGTATGGAGACCTAAAAGTAGTTTAAGGTAACAGATGGCAACTCTCAGTCTGTTATATAAAATTATTTGTAAACGTCAGGAAAAAGATAAAAATAGAATTAATTCAGTCAAAAATTCCTGCAGGTTTAAAGAACATATTGAGATTATATCTGATGGATAATAGGAGTGTTTGACAGGAAAATTATTGCAGTGAACCCAGTGTTTTGAAATAAGCCTAAATGGTAGAAGAGGAGGGCTTCCCCTCTCTTTGTCTCCTTTGGAATTTGTTGATTAAGTAAAAAGATTTGCAGCTTTTACCTTCAAAATCAACACCAGTGTGGGTTACCACACTTCACGTTTCAATCATGATGCTTTGAAATCCCAAAGGTCTCAGACTAAGCCAAGGTTGCAAGAGCTGGGATGATTTTACTGTCTTTACTGACTGAGCTAGTCCCAGCCATTATTCAAAATACCAGAGACTTCACTCCTTTTGCCCCTTTGTGCTTTTGTTTTTCTTTCTTTGCTAGTCTTCTGATTTTTTCTTTTATGCTGATCAAATTCCATTTAATTAGCCAAAAGTTTGCATTCTGCAACCTTGTGACCAGGTACAAGGCAGTGACTTTGATGTTGCAATAGTTTTGGTAGAGCTTGAAGTGACTGAAAGATGAGACCTTTTTATTAATAGTGGCTGGTATGGGAGAACCTAGTAAGACCAAATGGCACTTTCTTACTTGTTTAGAATTCAGTTTTTTTTCCTCCCTCTCTTGTTATGTTTATACATCCTTTTTGGCTTCACACTGTGAATCTCTAAGCTATTTCAATTTGGTTTCCCATCCCTAAAAATACCATTAACACTATTACCAACATTTTGGTTTCTCAAGACTGTGAAAACAGGAGTGTTATTTCTGTTCTATATTTTGTATATCTAACATAGTGAGAAAGGGATACAACTGAAGATTTAGGTTACCCTTCAAGTACTTTAACTGGGTAGGACTAGTACTGCCTCCCCCACGTTCTTTTTAAAGTGCTTGCATAGTTCTTGTATGGTAGTCTGCAGTGGAAGTAAGCAGCATGAAATTGCTGGGTGCATAACTTTGACATTTCATACAGTGCAAGCAGCATTGTGTTAACTCCTTTGCATGGATTTTGGCAGTGTACAAAGACCAAGGTGATCACCACAGGGGCTATATCTCATTAAGCAAAGATTTAGAAAAGGGGCTGGCATAGTCCTCTTTCCTCTTGAAGTAGGCTTATGTAACACAGCTTCACTGTACAGAAAGAAAGCTATAAAGCTAAACAAAGTGATCTTCCCAGTATGCAACACTTGATTATTGTATATTGATAAAGTGATCATCTTAATTCAGAAAGAAAATGGGTCTGTTGGAGAGAATTCAAAAAATGAAGTGTTTGGGGAAAAAACTATCAAGATGCATGCCATATATGTAGTGAGCAGATCAAAGAACAGGATGGAAGGTAATATAGCACTTACATATATCAAAGATTGTGGGCAGCTTTTAATAATATATAGAGTCACAGAAAATGCAGCTGTATTTTATGCCATTAATTTCTGCAGTTTGAGTTGTAGGAGTGATAAAACCTTTGAACAATTGACTGGGAAGAGTGGTAGAATTGAAACATGCTATGGCTCTTAACATCTGTGTCTTTAAACAATGCACACTGTCCCATGTTTGACATTTGAAAAAGTTATAAGGATGTTGTATAGAGCAAGTGACAACAGCGGTACCACTAGGCTAGAACATTATCTGGGACTGTCTTCAGCATCAGACTCCATGGGTACTTAATGGATAAGCTTCTGCAATGATTTCAATGCCTGGTCTTCAAACAGTCAGCTCCTTCTTCCTGGCAGTCTGGGCCCTGGATTTCTCTTTTTCAGGAAGTGGTAATCCTACCATCCTTACCATACTTAAAGTCCTCAGCTCCATTGAGTCCAAAAGAGACAATGACTGTGATAATGGTTCTTTTCTTCTTCCTGTCGTATAAAAATCTGCAGAATGCCTATGCTATTAATTAAATATTCAAGTCAGTGATTTCCTTTCTGTTTTCCTCCTTGGGGCAGGGGGGGCGGATGGGAAATCATTAACAATGTACTCTTGCAGTATTTATACACCACTGTTTCCTCTATGAAATAGCTATTCCATGCCTGTCACTAGTGTTTCCTTGGTTTCACATCCTGCTGCCTTCAGCATTCCTAGAAACCATGCTTAAACTTATGTTCCTGATAGTTCACAAGGCATCTCTACCTTAGACACATTCTTTCAGTCTTTAGAATGAGTTGCTTCTTTCTGTAATGACTTTGCATCATCTTTAGTGTTGTCCTTCTGCATGTAGCTCTCTCATGGTCATCTAAATGCTTCTGACAGCTATGTTGGTCAAGGAATGTGCTCAGAGCTGTCCAACCACCAAACCCACTTCTGTATCCTGGCTCCCTTTCATCTGGACATCCTTCTGCCCTCCCACTGGGAACGCCACCCAGCCCATAGCTTTGTCAAGAGAAGCCCATCATAGCTGTAACAGTGTCTGCCCATCCTAACCTGTACAAAGAGAGATGTTCTATTCCTTCCTTGAGCAGCTACTGAATTAAGTTTCCTCTTCCTGTTGTGAAAAGCCAGGCTTTGCTGGTAGGGTAGTGAGAGAAGCCCACTCCCTGCCATGCTTGGTCAGCTGCTGTGAACTTTGCCAAAAGGATACATAGCTACTGCTGTAGTGACCTGGGAAGAGTCAGGAGCAGTGGCTGATGCTGAAAAGCACTCCTCTTGTGCTTTTCTCACAGCTCTGCAGCTCTTTTTGCTTGGTTTTATATGCTGGAGTGTGAACAGACTCAGGAGTTGTTATGCTGTCACCTTAAAGGAAAAAGGCTACTCAGAAAATCTCCACAAGTCAATCTGCACTATTAATTGGACTGTAGATGGAACTTGTTGATTTTACTAGTTTGGTTGGTTGGTTTTGTTGTTGTTGATTGGGGTTTTTTGGTTGTTTATTGTTTGGAGGGGGATGTTTAGCAATCAGTGGCAAATACCTAGTAAATACTTGTTGGTGTTACAATTTAAAAGTACTGCTTAGAAATGGAGAATTTCTATGCTATGAGATAAAGCTTGTCAGTGGGACTATGTTGGCAAGTAGGTTACAATAATTTTAGTGTTGTGGCATGGCTGTAACAGAATACTTCCTTTGCTTTCACTGAAGCTTTGCTTCCTTTGCTATCATCATTGGCTCTGGTTGTGAATAGCACATTGCTTCTCTTGGGGTGCTTATTCAAGTACAGCTGCAAAACCTCCCCCCCCAAACAAACAGACTCGAGTTCTCTGCTTCAGGAAGGTTAGTCTTCTCAAACACTTCCCTTTTCTTTATTCTCACCTTAATTCCAGCAGGTTTTGTTTTCCATATTATTAAATATGGATCTTCATTCATCAGTGGATCTTCCATGTATGTCTTTTTTGGCTACAGAAGGCAACTGGGGAATTGATGGATCCACTGCCAGTATGGTCAGTATTCCTTTGAAGTTATACAGGTCATATGCTCTATTTGTGGAAGCATCTGAGCAGCTGTTGCAGCAAGAAACTATCATTTAACCTGGGCCATTAGATCAATCTCCATAATGGTCTGCTTTTCAGTTAAAAAAAAGAATCAGAAAAGCTGTGATAAAGGCTAATTCCTTAGATTCCTCTTTCTTTTATGCAGGAATGATACATTTAATTTTAAGTGTCTAAGTGCCAACAGATTTTTCGCTTAAGCTAGTGCTGAGAAATTGCTCTTCTCTCTGAGGACACTCCTATGTGTTCTACTACAGGATAACCAGCTAAACCTAATCTCAGCCTTTTCCAACACTGGAAAGGAGCCATTTACAGAATTTTCCAGGAAACATAGATTGAGATTTTTTCAGCTGCCCAAAGTGAACTTGGGGAAGCAGTGAGAGACCAGGGACTCAAACACAGTGATACACAGATGGGTCTGGTGTGTTGGAAGTAGTCTGAAGCTATGCCAAAAATGACTAACCTTTTCTGTGAAACCTGGATGTACTCATATGAGGAGTCTGCAGCCACCTGCCATGGTATTGTCACCTAAACCACAGACTGGCACATCCACTGCATTGTTAGGCAGTGTTCTGAAACCTGGTATCAAACCTGACACAGAACATAGTTTCCTCTTTGTAGTTCAGGTGTGTTGCTGTGTAATACAACTTGTTCAGCTGCCTTTGAATTTCTAGTAAGAGCCTGCAAAGCTCAGCTTGTCTTAAAAGCTACAGGAAAAAGGTGAAGGAGCAAACAATCTCTATCTCACTGTCATGTCGAGGTTATCAGAAATGCCTGTTCTTGGTATCTACAAAAGAAAAGAAGGAGCTGTTTGAAAAGCAACACATGTATTTTTATTTTCTCCCACTCTCAGCTCCTTTTTTTTTTTATCAACTCTAACCTGAACTTGGCAAACTGCAGGATGGGTGAATTATTTTATTTATGTTGATATTTGCAAATGATGGAAAGAAATTGGAGTTCTTACACTCTTTGACTTGATAGTGCCTGCTGCTTCATGGAAGAACATGCTATTTTGTATCAAAAAATATGAAAATAAGCAGGTCCTTAAGAACTGCACAAATTTAAGATGAAAATATGATCATTTTCTCCAGCAATAATTCTACTTCTTTATTGAGATTTCATTTTGGCTGTTTTTTTATTTTTTGCCTTTAAAAAGTAACTTCCATTCTCCCTCAAGTGATTTAGCAGTTTGAAAAAAAGACAGATCTTTACATATATGTGGAAAATAATTTTCTTAAAATGAATGCATCTATTCAGGCCCTTTTTCACACCTTTGCCTGACAGACCTTTTTTCCTTTTATTTTTTTTAAATTATTTTGACCATTCCCATGTGACCATTTTCATTAGCTTTTCCCAAAAATACACTGTACTAGAGAGAATCCTAGGCCTGTGACTGAAATCAAACTAGTTTCAAACATAAACTAATGACCTCATTTGTCTAGCATAAAATATATGTTTTTGTTGGAACAGTATAACCTTACCATGTAATGCACATAAAATATATCTCCTGATTTGATGTTCACATAATTTAACCCTTTCCTCCTTTTCTGAATTTGGTTACTTCTTATCAGAAGAAGACTTCACATCCTCATGATGTTTTGTTTATTTAGGGTGACTTCTTTTGTTAAGATGACCCCATACAGTCATCTTAAGACCCCCCCCTACAGGCCTGAGGAAGACTGGCTGGAAAGCTGCTCAGTGGAAAAGGACCTGGGAGTGCTGGTCAGCAGGCAGCTGAACATGAGCCAGCATGTGCCCCGATGGTGAAAAAGGCCAATGGCATTTGGGTTTGTATCAGAACCAGTGTGGCCAGCAGGACCAGGGCAGTGACTGTCCCTCTGTACTCGGCAATGGTGAGGCCACACCTCAAGTGCTGTGTCCAGGTCTGGGCCCCTCACTATAAGGGGGACATTGTGCTGGTGCAAGTCTAGAGAAGGGGAAGGGTCTGGAGCATAAGTCTGATGAGGAGCAGCTGACAGAACTGGGGGATTTAGCATGGAGAGAAGGAGGCTCAGGGGTGACCTTATCACTCAACAACTGCCAGAAAGAAGCCAGGGGAGGTTGGCCTCTTCTCCCAGGCAACAAGTGATAGGAAGAGAGGACATAGCCTCAAGCTGTGCCAGAGGAGATTCAGGTTGGACATTGGGAAGAATTTCTTGATGGAAAGGGTCGTTAAGCATTGGAACAGACTGCCCAGGGAAGTGATTGAGTCACCGCACCTGAAAGTGTTGTAGAAATGACTAAACATGGCACTTAGTCCTACGGTTTAGTTGACAGGGTGGTGATCTGTCAAAGGCTGGACTTGATGATGTTATAGGTCTCTTCCAATCCAGATAATTCTGTGATTGTTTATCAACATGGTGTTGAGTTTGTAGTGACTAGACTTTTTTATATTTCAAATAATGCTGGTAGAAATCTCATCTTCCCTACACCAACCCCCAATTGTTAATGACTACTTAGAGAAGTGTGTTGTAGGAATGTATTCTAGTAGAACACATTTCTAAATCTTCTTCCAGTTCATACTAATAGCAGTATTTTCTCTCTTAAGATTTTCCCCTTCAAAGAAAGAAAGTTTGATTAGTTGTACTTAAGTTCTGATGACCAAGTTGATTATTACTTAATTATTGTCCTACTGGTGCTTGAAAATCTGGCAGTAAACTTAGTATTTCATAAGAAATGCTGAACTGTAAACACTTATACATGCATTTTGAAGTAATTTATGTACTTGTGCTTTCTCAAAGCTCTCTAACCGTACCTAATCTGATGATGTAGAAAACATGGTGGGTAATTGCAATTAAATATTGCCATTTTATTTACTTCTCTGTGGCAGGTAAACCTTGGCTGGATGTCAGGTGCCCACCAAGTCACTCTAACACTCCCCCTTCTCACCTGGACAGGGAAGAAAGTAAGATGAAAAACAACTTGTAGGTTTACAGTCTAATAAAGCAAAAGCAAAAGGTTGCGTGTGTACAAGCAAAGAGAAAAAAAATGTATTTTTATTCTCTATTTCCCATCAGCAAGCAATGTCTGGCCCTTCCCAGGAACCAGGGCTTCAGCACACATAGTGGTTGCCTTGAAAGGTAAACATTGTAAATAATGAATGCCCCCCTTCCTCCTCATTTTCTCAGTTTTTATAACTGAGCTAACATAGCGTATGAAGTATCTCTTTGGTCAGTTTGGGTCAGATAGCTTAGTTATGTCTGTTCCTAAGACATGATGTAACTGGTGCTCCTTTCTGAAGAAAAATGGGTAGGCTGTCATGATAATGGATCTGGAATCGTGTTTTCTAAGACAAAAATTAAAGATTTGGATCTGAAACTTACAATGATCCAGTGAACAGAAGTGTACAGATTTCCTAGAAACTTCCAGTGGAGTTTTCCCATTTCCTGAAGAAGGAAGGGTAAAAATGTGATGATCAAGAGATGACGCCAGAGTTGGTGCTAAGATCAATGAATTATCAAGAACAGTACAGAAAAAGGATCTTCCATAATGGATATGCCAGTATTATGGATACTTTCTGAGATTCAGTTTAGACCGATGCAGTGGGCAATAAAGTTAAGATACCTTTGTGTACAAACCATGACTACATGAATATGTGGAAGGGCATAGGATGTGAAGGCTCATCACAAAGTATGGCATGGAGGAAAACACAGAGAGTGCTGTTAGAGCAGCAGTCATCCTAATGATGGGGCAAAAAACCCCCACACTTGAGAAGGCTTATGTGAGACAGATGTAAAACCATTGAGGAATAAAATATGGGTTTCCAAGAGCCCCTTCCTATTGCATGGTCTTAAATGTTTACCAAGGTGATCTCTAACTGTTTCTCTTGATTCTGTATTATGACAACTTCTTTTTGTTAAGTGCCATTTTGCAGGGTCATGTCACTGTTACACACTTAACACTGCAGCTGGGTAGTTTTTAAGCATTTCAGCCTTCCTCATGTCCCTTGAAACAGAGGATAAAGTAAATCCATAGCCACATGCTTCTTTGTTGTTCTTTCTTAGTCAAAAGCTTGTTCTGCTTTATAACATAATTTCACTTGCTTTTTTAACCAATTATTTTGCTATGGCTGAACACTTTTAACCTGACTTTTTAAGAAAACAAGGTTTATGTGGTTGTGCTAATACCTGCTAATCTTTCCTTGAATTCATTGGTGTATTTCATCCAGATTTAACCAACAGGAAGAAAAACTAGAAATATTAAGTTTCTGAAAAATTATGCCTTTATCTAAACACCTCTATATAGAAGAGAGCCTGCTAGTGGAAAGGCTGTAAGATCTCAATCTCATCAGTTACATTAAAATACACACGAGAAATCATCCTAGAGGCACAACTCCAGAGGAAATGGCAGTGTAAGAAAAACACAGGAAACTCTAGAACTTTGCCAAACTAATGGCATACACACATGAATCATTCTTGGTCCCAGTTTTAAAGGACTACTGCTCATCCCCAGCTAAGTAAGTATCTATGGAAAGTGTGCTAAAAACTAGCATGGGTTTCTCAGCAGTGGTGCATGATCAAAATACATACAGTCTATTTTAAAAATGAAAATTCTGCTGTTAGGAGAAAAGAGAATGTGTTGAGAACAAGACTGTTTCATGGAGGTTCTTTTATGAAGTGCAATTTTTAAGAACATAGGGTAATTATTTTGACATTATGACTTTGCAAATTTTATTTTTCTGAGTAATTTTTTGAAAGCTCGCTTGTCTACCTGTGCCCATCAGTGCAGATGACAGAAGGTGACCCAACACCAGCCACAAGAAATTACTATGAATACAATGATGGTAGCAATAGTAACAGTGTAGATGAAACATGTTTCCACTAAAGGCTGAAATTTAAGTTAAATAACTCTGACTGTATTTACCACTGATGATAATGAGCAGTTAGTTCCTTTCCATAGGAGGGAGGCTGAAAGCAGGTAATACAGTATTCATGATTTTTCTGTTACACAAATCATTCTACTTCCTTCTTCTCATCTACAAGACTGTCTTTATGCATTAACTCACACATATATTCTGTACCACTTTTACACCTGTCAGTAATAGCTGTAATCCAACATACAGTTCTTTGCACATGAGGTGGAGTCAGCACCTTTAACCTAAAAATAAGCAAGGTTGATCATACATCTTTGACCTCACAAACCCTCACTTTGCCAATCCCACGCCAGTTGTGTACTGCAGCATCGTACGTTTTGCACACAAGCAACTGATGATTTATACTTTCTCTAGCAAAGCTTCTGCTAACCCCTCCTATCATAGATCTATGGATGGCAACCAAGTTGCCAGTGGGAGCAAAATGGAGCTTCCCAAAGGACTTTCCTTATGGTCTTGCGGCTTTAAAACTCTGCTTGGAGGCTTTCTCTTACCTCTGCGTTTATAAGCAATGTGCTGTACCCCTGACTGATAATTAACAGCTTTTTTTTTGAGGACCAAAGCAGGATGGAAGTTACTGGGCCTGATTCTTACTCCAGGAGATCTCAAGTAATGTTAAAACTTCTGCAAAGGTAAACAAACAGTCCCCCACCCCACTGGTGTCCTAATTCAGTTCCATGAGTTTCTTTCCAGCAGTTTTCTTAGCACTGAAGTGAACGCGCGCACAACGTTCACTTCAGCTGCCAGAGTTGGCTGTAGGCATTTGTACACAGAGCAGCGCACCCACAACCTGCTCTTCCAGGCAGATTTGTTTTCAGTTTCTGTGGCTTCTCTGCTGCCGGTGCTCTGCCCCCATGGTGGTGGCTGGTGTCCCACGGTGGCGTTTGCCTGCGCCTCTGCCTGTGCCCTGCGGTGCTGGGTGGGCTCACGCCAGGGCTCCTGTGCCCACAGTGGAGGGTGTCACCAAGCGTCACTGCAAACGCTTCCTCGTGCCTGTGCTCCTCCACACGTCCCTGCGTGCAGTGCTTTTAGCTTGTGATTTTAATTCTCACGTGTAGGTCATGCATTTCTGTGGGCAGGATACTTAGCAGTAAGATCTGTGGTGTTTTGACTGGGGGATTGCAGAGAGGTGCTCCTGAAGCCTGTTCTGTTTGTGCTGTGCACTCCTGAGGCAGAACCAGGCTTTTCCTGGTCATGCTACATAATCCGAGCCCAGCAAACTCCCAAGCAGTGTCCTCTCCTAACCTGTGGGTACTTTATGCGACTTGCCACACCAGTTTTTGTTGTGTTTTTTATGCAACTATGTAAGAGTGGCTTTAATCGCAGCCTTGGGCAGTCAGTGATTTCCTTCTAGTGTTTTCCAAGAGAAGTCTGCTTCTGGTCTTTGTTGTTGAGACCATAAGCAGGAGAGGGAGTGTGTTGATCCAGAGCTGAGGAGGTCTAGCATCAAAGGAAGGGAATATCTCTTTCAATGTCTTAATGGTAAACACATTGGCACTTGAGCATATTTGTCTGCAGATCGTTCTTGCAGTAATTAAAGACACCTTTTCATGAAAATGGTTCTTAGAAGTTCAAAGAAATGAAGGAGGACGATGTGTAAAAGAGCACCTCATAGGGCTCATCAGTTATTAACATTTCTTTCAAAGGTTCAGTCCTCTC
The DNA here is from genome assembly GCA_020086605.1 of Lanius collurio. NCBI lineage: Eukaryota > Metazoa > Chordata > Aves > Passeriformes > Laniidae > Lanius > Lanius collurio. The sequence goes on along the minus strand of JACBWW010000005.1, from coordinate 24,694,057 downwards.
ACATTGTCTGTTTCTTGTTAAGCAGGAATATTTTTGTGAATGCAGTGAGATTTTTTCTTAAACAAAAAAACCCCAAACAGCAACAACAAAAACAAACCAAAAAAAACCCCAAAAAACTCCCAGCCAAGTGAATCTGTTTATTCTCTATTTTAGTCCTGTACTGCTAGTGCTTCAGCAGTAAACAAGTCTCATCATAGTTTAGATCCTGAGATGCCAATTACGCCTTCCTTAAGAATATTAAACAAGAGAAGTCTGAGATGAACAGTACTCCAGGATGTCATGTGGACTATAGCCCCTAAAAGAGAATGTCTTTTAGGTTGTTGTTTTTTTGGTGAAAAATAATTGTGCTTTTAAACTAACCTGTAAGATTCATTTACATCTATGTGTGCCATTGTGTCAAGGGTTAGAATAAGTCCGTGAATTAAGGGATAGGAAAAAAAATGCAAACCATTTGCTAAGAAGCAGTCATTTCTTCCAAAGTGTTTGTGATGTCTGTGCTGTCGAGAATGCTTATTTGTAATTTTCCACCAGATTTGAACCCATCCAGAATGGGATTTAGGAGGGAAGAAATACCTAGCATTATTTTGGGATGAACAAAGATGCAGGTCAGTATTCTGAAGGTTTATTTTATTTTTTAGGAGACCTTTGTCACAGGTAAAAACTCTGTGTGGAAACATTTTAGTGTGCTACTCATTGTTTAATTTTTTCCCTGTAAACTTGAATTTAGGCCAAATAATACTGTATATAATTTATAAAATTCTACTAAAGTCTCTATAGTGTGCTTTAGGGAACAATACAAGATTGAAGGCAACACAAGAAGATGGGAAGAAGATGCTCAGGCTGACAAAAAACTTTCTGTATTCTTCAGGATGCTAACATGGGCTTCACCTTTTTTTATTTGTATGGGGTTTGAGGGTTGGTTTTATAGGTACCATTGGTGCCTCAAACCTTTCAGTGAGATTTATAGCTGTTTGTGCATTTAGTCTTCAATCTCATGACAATGTGTATAAGATTTTTGTGGAAGCTTTACATTCATCATAATTTATTCTATTGTCCTAGTCTTTTCACTTCTTAAAATTACTGTTATTATTTCATATTTTGAAGGGCTGAAATATTGTTTTCTGTTTTTTCCCCTGTTGTGTGGAGATTAAGTAGACTATCTTCGTTTCAGGTCAGACAGCATGTCACCAGGACAGCAAAATGATTGCAAGCATTCATCCTCCATGGATGAAATCCCAAACTGCAGCATTTCTGTCTCCCACCTTGAAAAGACAATTACTGAGATCTCTGTAGATGGGCTTTAACGCTGGGCACAGTCCAGTGGTGAATGAAATGTGGGGCCATACAAATCAGTGCCATTTAACCCCACCACACGTCAGTCCAGGTGGTAAGAGAAATTGGTAAAACTGTTTCCAGCCCGTTTTCCTGGTTAGTGCTCCTAATCACACACCTCCTGGGTGATTTTTTGTGCAGGTGCACAGATTTGGGCAAATACACTTTATTCTGTATTCAAATTTTCTAGTTCAGGTAAACTTTTAAAGTACTTGAATTTCATTTCACACTCCTCTTCAAAACAGTTGTTCTTTCTGGAGAGAGAGTAGTCACCTTTGCCTTTCATCCTTTCAACTCTTATTTGTGTGAAGAAATTCTGTCACTCAGTTGTGACATTTCAGTAGTTGGTGCTACACTCATTTTAACCAAAAGCATATTCTTCTGAAATGAAACCTAGATATATTTACTTGTCAACAGATAAGCTCTATAACTTCCATAAGAGGACTGAATGATAAAAATAGTAAAATATGCGAAGCGTTTAGGTGTTTCTGAAATCTACCCTTAAAAAGAGCAAGAGCCAGCAATCCCTTGTGCCAACCTCTTTTATCTCTTGCAAAGCTATTTCTCATTTACTGTAATGCTTAACAATTCCATTTCACAGTGTGCTTTAGATTCCCAACAACAGAAAAAATAAATTACTTAAGAAAAAACAACTTGCAAATCCAAGACCAGGCGTCTGTTTCTGTGTAGTTCTAAATGAAGCCTTACCATTTCTTAACTAATGAGAATCTTCTCCATGTGGAATAAATTCTTAGTTCTTAGCAGCATTAGTAATGCTTTAACAAAAAAAAAAAGTATTTAAAATGGTTCAGTTGCCAACTGCCTAAGACATTGAAACAGACCTTCTGCTCTAAATTAATAAGGCCAATCACAGGCACACAAAGCCCAGGATGACCGATCGTTCTTCTGGTGTCCTCACTATCTTTACTGAGGTCAGATAAATCACTTTCAAGCTGTTAAATCAATGATCATAAATTAGGGCTCTGTTTTCACAGCACCTTGTGGGAAATTCTCATGGTTAAATTAACCTAACAGCTGCAGCAATGAGCACCTCCCACAAGATCATGTCAAAAGTTCTCCCCCCATACACCACCTTTTTTTTAAAAGGGGAAAAAGGACTGAATTATTTGTTTTTACCTAGCACACAAAATGGAATCCCTCCATCTATCCCTGCTAATTCGTGTTTCAATTGTACCCAGCTGTTTAAATTGCACTGTGCAGAGATTGCCTTGATCCCCAGGTGCTGGTACTCCATCTGTGCTGCTCTGAGAGACTATTTACAGCCGAGGTTAGGCCAGTGATTGCTGGGATGGAAAACTCATTTCTCAGCCTGGCTTTTATTTACACTCTTATTAAAGATCCTTTCACTCATGTTGGAATGGCAGCTAGTGGCTGCAGTAAGCGCTTGGCATTGAGCCAAGCAGCGAAATTACCATGTTGATGAAAGATAGCCTGCTTCCATTTTAACCTTTCACTGTTCCCCCCTTTCCATCTATATTTGCATGAAGAAGGATGATTATTGAAAGAGATAGGGGGACAAAGGGATAAGAGAATCCTTGCAACTAAGCTTTTCAAGGGATAAACCAATGGTTTGTGACCAATTTTGAAAAGTCTTTACTGCCTTATTAATTTCCTACTCCTTTTCCTGAATTGCTATTAGAGCTTATTTTCACATGATGCAACAGAGCTGCTCATGCTCTGCTCACATCCTTCCCCCACCGCTACCCTTGTGAACATGACCCTGGGTATGTCTGCAATATTGAGGTTTCTACTTCATCCCCAATGCAGGTCACACAGAGCCACAGCAACACCCTCAAAGCATTTTTCTCCTACAAATATGCCTCTTGGAAATGAATCACCTCCTTGGGAGCAAGCAGCTTGTTGCACACAGCATGTTGTGTTACTGGGGAGGGCAAGGGGAGAGTGTGACCAGTGTCTGGGGCAGGCTGGCATGCAATCATCACACCATGGCCCTAGATGCATTTAAAAAATAATAATAACTATTTCTCTAGCAACCTCAGCACATTTGTTTTTAAGAGCAATACTGGATGGGTGAAAAGCAACAAAATCCACCTCAGCTGTTGCAAGACAACAGCCAACATTGTCAAATGCCAACTATAGCCCAGTACAACAAGGTGGAGACCCCCAAAACTTCGTCTCTCTACCAAGCTCTATTTGTGAGGCAGCCCATGACCTGAAGTGCAGCAGCTGTGCTGGTTCTTGACTGTAGGCAAAACCATGCTTTTCTCTCTTTGCCTGTTTCCAGAGCAGAAAGAGAGATGAGTCATTTTATTTTCCATTTTTCCGAGTGGAGGAGCAGTGACTCTACTGAGAGGTTTACAAGGGTTGGTGTTCACACTCTTGTGCCTTGTATTGGGTTGTGTGCAAATAGAAGCATTCACCCCCTAGTCCAACAAGAAAGGAAAGGAAAACAAAAAAAGAAAGGAGCCTATATCCTGAGGGATTTATCCCTTTACTTAGGTGTTCATGTCATCTGTTTAACCATTGCTTAACCTTGCAGGTCCTCACAAGGTGTAGGCTCAACTCATCACCAGGAGGCTGCTACTTGTGAGGGGCAGGTGGCTTCACTGGCCCAGGTTGTCTGACAGCCATAGTCTGGTGCATTCCCAGTAGTTGTGGAGAGATGCAGCTTTTCAGTACAAAGGTAGCTGTTGAATCCTCCAAATAATGAACAAAATCAAGTTGTTCCCAGTTCAGTGTTCAAAACTCAATTTTGTCTCCTCTGAGTATGAGGTGCCTGGAGAAACAGGTGTCCTCTTTGTTGCTGTTCAAAGTTAGTTATTAATTTTTCCTATACATACATATGTGTGTAACTACATTTATATATAATTATGTATTTTCAGTTTTTATATTCTACAAAAGCTTATTTATTAGAACTCAGTCTATGCCATATAGTTAACCTCAGGACTCCAGGTTTGTTGGGTGTTTATTCCCATTTTCTAATTTACTGAGTACCCATGTCTCTGGCTACCAGCTTTCCTAATGAAGCCAGCACCAGGGAAACCTTGCAGGAGCAGTAGCAGAAAAGAATGACTGGGAAATTTTATATAACAGTAAATTATTTTTTTTTCCTTCTTTCATTTTTCTTTTGGCACTAAACAGACATTCCCTAAAAGACCCCTCTTAAAAAAATGTAACCACAGCAAGATTTATCGTCTCAGCATTGTGTTTTATATTTTTCCCATTCACAGAATACTTATACATCTGGACATGAAACTGAGATTGAAACTTGTGTTTTGATTCTTGTCTGGTTCATTTAAACTGCTTCTATGCTGGTGCTCAAGCAGAGAAGGAGTAAGAATGATGTTCCAGCTCTTTTAACATATAAATTCCCAGATGTAAAATTCAATTGCAGGAGTGCTGGTGAAAAACAAGCACTAAGAGGGGGCACAAAGACCAGAAAAGTAAATTTATTTTTTTTAATTGGGAGCACAGTGAGCACAATCCTCAGAAAATGCAGCATAAGAACTTTGTATTAGGAGCTTGTTCGTGGAGTACCTTGATCTCAGCTAGATGAGATGCAGTTGACATTTGGCAGACAAAGCCCTAGGGAAAGCTGGAGGATGGTAAGAAATAAGACATTTGGTGCAATTAGCTGTGGTACCAATCCAGGAATGAAAGTAAACAGGAACAACATGAGGACAAGAGGATTTTTCAGAATTAAGGCCTAAACTGCTCATGGCTGCAGGATTTCCTTGCTCTTTGTGCATTCTTTGGCAATTCCCTCTTTAAATAACTGATATATCTGCTTCTAGATCCTGGATAACTGCAAATGGGTTTGGCTTCTCCCTGTCTCCTGTTGCCCATCCCAGTATGTGCTTTGATACTGCACTGCACCCTGAAAGAGCTGCCTCAGCCCACATCTGCCACAAAGGGCTGCAGGATTAAAAATTAAACTAATACACATTTTAGAGATCTGGATGGGCAGGGTCAGTCTAAATTCTGTACAGACTGAAATGACTGCAGGGCTGTCAGCTGCTTTTACATCCTTGAGTTTTATTGAATATTATACTGGGCAGAGAAATGGTCTCCATTTAGGAACAATTTGTGCTATTTCATGAGGTGACTGCCTAGTCATTTGTTTTCCACAGCAGGAAAACAGGATCTTTCCTTGTAATTTTACTCATGGATATCTTGCAGAATTTCCACATCCTTAAGTTTTACCTTTTTGAAGCAAAAATAGCAAAATTTCAGGTTTCTTTGCTTAAGTCCCTCAAAAGTTGTAGCAATTACAGAAATACAAAATGACTGCCATATAAGAAACTAAATGCTGTATCTGAGCTTGTGTGACAACCTTTGGATCTTCCAGATAGCTCTTAATTTGCCAAAGAGAAGTAGTTTTCCTGGAGAATTACTGAGCCAAAGAATTTGGGTAACAATGGCTCAAAAAGTTGAGCCTTCTAAAACCAACTTAAAAACCATAAAATTTTCCCCTTTTAAATAGGAGAATTAAAATATTACAGGCATGTAAGTTTCAATTTTGAAGTAATGAGCAGTGCTAGAATAATGAAGACTCCCCTTCCATGAGTCTCCCTTTTAGCTACCAGCCTTCCTGCGTTGCTGGTGATGCTCTTGCTGTCAGCACCTACAGGAAGCAAGTGGTGGGGGTAGGTGGATGGCCAAGGACACAGTGGCACATCTCAAACAGCAGTTAACTACTCCAAAACATTATAAATCAGAGGGGCACAGTTAGGGGAGGAAAGGAAGGAAAAATACCACCCCACAGCATAAATAAGCGGGAAGATGCTCTGTTGGAGTATAGTCTGTTGGGAAAGTTCTTGACTTACCACAGACAAGCAGAACACCCAACCAACAGACTTGTAAATCCAGGGATGACTGACAAGCTCATGGAAAACACTAAACCATTACAACTGGTTGTAGTGCCATCTTGACAGAGGAAAACACTATGAGGAATTGATTTCTGTTGCTTAAGGAATAAATGCTTGTGGTCAAGATGATGGACACTTTGACTCTTTAGAGGCCGAGAAATTACAGACTAAAACACCTAAGAAAAACAATGTAATTCTAGTATTAGATAGTCACAAATTCATGAAGGTTCAGAGATCTTATCTGTCTATGCATCTAAATAATCAAGTCTTAAGTTAGCTACAGTAAAGATTGAATTATTCCTTCTGCTTCAGCTAACTCCCTCTTCCCTTAATATTTTGGGGCAGAGTGCTGTGGATTATTGCTACAGCTTCAAATTTATGATTAATTGTTCTTAAATTATTAAGATTCTCCAAACAGTGTGTTTTTATCTACCTGTAGAGACATTCTGTCTACCTTCATCAAACTCCTTTTTAACAATCTCACCCTCAAAGCACCATTTCCCCTGAAATAATTTTAACATCCCAAAAAAGTTATGGCATCCTTTGTTTTGCAAAGTGGAGGATTTAAAAAAAAACCCTTCATCCTTCCTCCTAACTAGAACAGGATGTGCAAAAACTTTGATTTATATAAGCCTTCCTGGAAAGCATGAGAGAAACTCTGGAACCAGTAAAAACTGCTGTGTAAAAGCACAAAGAAGTCAACTTCTGTAAAAGTACATTGCTCTACCAGGATACATTAAGAAGACAAAATTTCAGGCCTCGGTTTTATAGAAACTGTACAAAATACAATAAATAACTGGGATTGTTCCCTTATGTCACAACTGAGTACATTCAGTAGGATACATGAATGGATTATTTGGCAAAGCACTGACTAATATCTCCTACATGAATTACAGAAACTGATGTCCAAATTTTAAGAGTTGTATGGATCACCTAAAAAATTTTAAAATAACAAGCCTTATTTGATCTACAAGCTTTCAGAATTTAGGGCATAGGAAATACAAAAGCAAAAGGATGATGTGGAACAAGGTCCTTTGGTTCAGTTGGTGCACAACAGTTCCCTGTCACTGCATGCTACCAACACTTATTATTCAGCTGACACCAGCAAGCCAGGCAAAACTGTGCTGAAGTTTTATTTGCACAGCAATTTTAAACTTGACACTGAGGCTGGACTGCAGTAATAAACTGTAGGACTTTTGGGGAGAGTAGTGAAGCAAGAGTGAAAGTAACACACTGCCTCTCTCTGCACCCTCCATTGTGCTCAGTGGATACAATGGGAATGTGCAGCACTTTAAAAACTGGAGTAGCATTAAAACAGATGTTTTCACTGCTCTTTTACCAAGCATGAGGGGAAACGGGAAGCAGGAGAACCACTGTGCTACAATGCAATATTTCAAAATACAATTTAGTAGATACGTGCCCAGCTGTCATTCTCTTGCTGGGAACCCAGGTGGGCATTGTCGGTGGCTGTGCGGGTACAGGGCAAGGCTGGTGTTTGTTCCTGCATCTTCAGAACCTGCAAAAGCACCGTGGGTTGCTAAATAACCACGAGAGCTTGCTTCAGTGGAATCTATGAATTTACCCTTGTTCGAACATAAACTCAGAGCAGTGATTCCTAAGGAAGTGAGGATGAAGGAAAACTTACTCCAACCGTGTTGTCATTTCCAGAATTACACCCAATGCCTCAGAGAGCTGGTACTGGATCACTTTGCATAGCTCTTCAGTGAGTCAGAACATGGCAATTGGCAGTCTGAGCAATGAATCATGATCTGATGGCAGCACAAAGCTCTCACAGCTATCCTAGGGCTGAACTCTTCCACATCAGCCCATACACTAATGCACCTCACAGGAATTTACTTCACTAATTCAAGAGTGAGACCTTTTGTCGGTTAATCATCAGTTCCTTTCCCTTGTAAAGCAGAGTGTGCTACTTGTCCACACTGCACAATTAGTAATACACGTAAAGAGACTCAGAGAATGTTCATGACAAAGGCAGAATAATAATGATTATACATCTAGATGGATATATATAATATATAATTTAAAATTTTATTTTAAAATTTTGCACATACACTTCTTCAGTATCCTCCTCTTTTGTTCATTGCACTGAAAAGTTTCAAAAAACACAAAATATATCCCTTTACTAAACATTTTTTGTTCTTAGATTACAAAAAGATTAACATTTCACAGTCACAAAGCAGAAGTACATTGGTCCAAAATAATCTTCCTCCAGCAGGTCCTCCTTTGTTCAGGACATACAAACCCCAGACAGTTGCACAGATCTCAAATTAAGATATTAAGATGAAGTGCCCATAGAAGGAAAGAAAAATGTGGCAGGTATTAAAGAAAAAAATCAAAATAAGATGCCTGTGAAAGAGGACCAACAGCAATGGATTAAAAAGAAAAAAAAAAAAAAAGAAAAGAGAATGAGCATGGAGGTGGAGAAGGGCATCCTCCTTCAAGTACATCACAGGTAGAAATACAGCAGCACAGTTACAGCATCATTTGGTCACTCTCTCTATGACAGCCACATCACTGAGTCTTCATCTAAGACACATGGAGGAAAACTATTTACATACCTAAAATGTCTGGGAGGAACAACAATTCCACACAGTTTGCCATTCATGTTTGATAGAAAAATGCTGAAAGTATTAGTACATAAACTGTAAAATAAGAGGAAAACACCAAGGCTGGAAGAAACACAGCAGATTTGCTCAAAGCATGTAGTGTTCTTTAAAAATCTAGCAGAAGTTCAGAGCCAAAATCTGCCCAAACATCAAGAGCAGTTCTTCAGAAACACCCTGGAGGGACAGACTTCACAATACCTCACAAACCTCTCATCATATTTCAACATGGAAGTAACTGTAAATGGAAGTCTACTATTAACAGCAGATTCTGCCCACTTCTCCTTTAGCCTGTTAGCCCTGTTGTTTTTCAGAATTTATTAAAAATATTCTCTTTCCAATGTGAGGCCACTGAACAGCAGCCCTTTTGTGTTCATGAAGGAAGCATTTTTGCCTTAATGCACAAAAAAATGGTTGTGTGCCTTACAAAATCAGTTTTAAATTGAATTTCTAAACACCTTCATCAAATTAAGAAAATTTTAGGTTAGGAAACTGTAGGTAGTGCAAGAGAAAAATATCTGAAATGGCTGTTCTACTTTCTGCAACAAAATTTCTAGGAGAGTGGTAAAAGCTTCCTGGTTTTGAGTTCCTAGAAAAGGGACTGGACTAGGCAGCAGAAGAGAGTGTTACACTGCAGGTAACTGGAACTCCATTACTGCAGCCTTTCCTTGCCATTATCCAAGGAAGCCCAAGAATTTGCCCAACTTTCTAAGCAGTGCCTATGCACAGGCAAGGCAGGGCATTGTGTGCAATAGCAGTATGAATGCAGATGTAACTCAGGACTGAGACTCCTTGCTGCTGAGGCTGAAACAATTTTGGATATTAAGGGAACTTGACTGGCAAATCCCAGAGCAATGCTGGCATCAGGCAGTAACTAAGATGACATGCCAGGGATCTAAAATTCGGATTTGGTGCCTAACTTGCTCCAGTTTGAGGACACAAGCTGTCTGCTTCTAACTTGGGAGCTTCATTAAGCCCTAGAGCAGCTGCAAGTCTGAACATGGCAACACCCATCCTGCACCCATCCAAAAAATGGCATTGTGCACCAGGGATCCTCCCTGCCACCAGTGTTTTCTAATGCTGTGTATGCAAAATAATTCAGCCTTTAAAGGGAAATAGAAGTGTTTTAATTATTCTTGCTTATCACACAATACCTCCCCAATAGATGACTCCTGCCTGCTATTTCTGTGAGCCTTAGGTGTGTATATGTATTTATACCACGCCTTGAAGCAGAGCACAACCTCAGCTCAGGGATGCAAGAAGCTCGTACTGAAAGCAGGTAAAGGTGAAAGCTCCAGTACTAATGCATGGATCAGAGATGTGCCAGACACTCCAGGGAGGAAAGCACCTAAATGTGTAACAGATACTTTGCAATAAAGCAAAACAGAAAGCGTCACAGCATAGTTTTCAGTCACATACATCTGAGTAGAAAACCTTTTATTAAAGTTCTCAGAATTCACTAATTGATATTAATTGTTGATACTGTATTTCTGCCCTTTCTGGAGAGGGGCTGACACTGAACGTAACTCGACCTGGGCCCAGTCACTGCAGAGAAGCTCTGACGGATGGCAATGCCTCAGATGAACAACAAACACTGTGCAGGCTCATTCACCAGCCCACCAGATCATGCTCTGAGAAGCCACCTGCCAGTTTGCTCCCACCAAGTCATGCACTCTGCTAACCCACCTCTTCAGGTGTACATTTAAAAACACTCCTGAATGAGAAGGTGCCTTTTCCATTGCCTTGAAGTTTCACTTTCAAATTTTGGCAAATGCTACACTGGAAATCTATTTCCACCACATTGCACTCAGTGGTTTTATAGCAACTGCTATGTGTGTTGACACCATGTTAGCAAATGAAGACCAACAATGCATGAACATTGAAATACTTGACTTGGGCTTTTAGTTGGTACCAGCAAGCACCAGCATCTTTCCTGTTCAGATGATTGCACCAGATTTGCCAGCACTAATTTCTTTGTGAAAAAGGATCTGAACTGCTAGAGGACTACACAACTGCATTTGTGAAGAGACAACAGGAGTTACACAGAGCATGAAAAGCACATTTACAAGTTTATTAGGCCAAAAAAAAGTGCAAGAGAAGATCTCTTGCTTAAACTTTAAAACATATGAGGGGCCATGTGAAAAATATTCTAGATTCCAAGCCCCTCTTTTCACCCAGATGCACACCAAAAAAGAGGTAAAGAGAAAAAAAAAGGAAAGCATGAAAACACATAATCAGATATGCCATTGATTTATACTGAAGCTCTAGAATATAAACCACCTATTTTCTGCACAGCTTTATCACATGAGGCACTGGGGAATTCATGGAACAGTTTTCAGGCTAAAATCCTGCAGCTTGCTGCAATGTTTGAGCTGTTCCACTCTCCACATTGTCTGCTTTCACCCTGAAACTCTTCTGGGTCTAGAGACTTGTAGAAGAGTTGTTTAAATCCACCAAACCGTACTTCCGGATGCAGTCAAAAACAGCATCTGGGCAGCTGCACCGCACTCGGGCTGCGTCGTGTTCACACAGCACATCATAAACTACAGAACTGGCAAGCTCTCTGGGCCACTCCTGCTCAGGAGAAAGTCTGCAAAGGGCACAGCATCTCTTTTGGGAAGGACACAGCGTTTGTGAGCTCTCTGGTCAGTGCCCTACAAGGATGTCAGCTCCCTTTTTTCTTATCGAGGAAGTACAAACCAGATGAACAGCTCCACACCAACGTGCTCTGGGTGCAAATGACGTGGAAGTTGGCTCCCCAGCCAATACCTGCCTGTATGCTAGAACCTTCTGGTTTTGTTTTCTCTTAAATTCCTGCCAGTGAAGTAAGAATGCTGCCTGCATGGACTAGGTAGCCAGGTTACATTGCAGACTTGCTCACTTGTTTCTCCCCTGGACTACTGCTTTCATGTCAGTAGTGGTTTACACAAATTTTCCTTATTCAAATTGATTTCTCACTGCAAAGAAAAGAGCTGCTGAAGCTTGTATCTATCACAGTCATCTTGTGATCTTTGACTATAATTCTCAATGCCAAGAGGACACAAGTTTTAAGCTGTCCCTTTCTGATCACTGAAGTTGAGCAGGAGAAGGTATACGGAATAATAAGTGAGGCAGGAAGAAGTGAAACACCTTTGAAATAGATCATGATCTGGGGATCCAAACTGCTGATGAGAACTATATCACTACTTCAAGTAGGAGTCCAACTGAAAGCACACTCAGGACCCCAAACGAATTTACTGAATCTCAACTGATGCAAAAAATTTATGGTCAGGGATCCTTTCAACAGGATAAAGCGGGCAGAACCATTCAATGAATGTAAATCTCTGATCCCAAAGAAACCACGGCCTCCAGGTAAACATCACATAAAGCTGAGTTTGCATGCTCTGTATAATCATGGCATACACACAACAAGAAATCTTGACAAGTAGCTCCTCATACCAGAATAAATTCTGCCATACAGGACTGTGACTTCTTTCTCCTAGACAATTTGCAGGTGACTGTTTTAGCTGCAGTAAACAGGCATAGTCACACTGAAACCAGTTTCAGTCTTCCTACTAAAATACAGGAGGTATAGTCTACTGAAGAAGAGACAGGAGAGGAAAATGGGGGCTCAATGGATTACACAAGTTTGAAGTTGTCCATAGGTAAGTCATGAATACAACTTTTTGAAAGAAGAAAACTCTTGAGTCTCATATATGTATATATATATATTCTTAAATGAGATGTGACCCAAGCCCCCTTCTGAGTATTTGGGGGTGGATTTCAGGAGCCTCCTTGGCTTCTGATACCCCCTTCTACTTTCACAACTGAAATGGCTCTTCCAAGCTACATGGTAAACTGAGAAAAAAATTAATTCCCCACCCCACCTAGAGGGATGACAGAATCCATAATATGCTAGCAGCATTTAAATCCCATTCCTGTTAAGCACCAAAACCATTTCTGTAGGGAAATTGGAATCTTAAGGGTTATCTTTAATCATATACAGTATATGTGCAGAGCCCTACCTTTTGGGCAGAAAAATACCCTTCCAGCATTAGTTTTGACTAGATTACATCAATTGGAAGTGTCCTGGTCAGACCACCAAAAGCATATTGTCTCTTACAGGCCCTTCCCCAAAAGATCCTCATCCTATAACCACTCTTGATGCTCCCTCCTTTCACGACTGTTTGTTCCCGTGTATCAAAGGGATGACGTAGACAGAGATGTCATCTCCAGAGCCCAGCCTGTCGTTGGATATCCGCCAGCCCCGGTCCTTCAGCACTCCCCTGGCTCGCATCACCAGGTCCTGCGCCGCCAGCGTGTACCTGTGGAAAAGGCACAATACAGCCAGGGAGGGTTGTCTCCATGAGGAAAGGGGGTTTTCACAGCCTGCTGCCTGCCAGGTGTAAAGCTGTGACCTACCAAGACATGCTTCCCAGTGTTTTAGAAGCTGGCAGGAGAAACACAAGCCATGGCATATGCACAAAGCAACTCCTTCCAGTTCAGTGACAGTTCCTGAATAAGGATGTAAAGGTATTTGAAAGGCACCACTTGATCAAAAGTCACTGGCCATTCTGAATGCCTGGCTTCATCAGCCTTTAGAAAAATAGTAAACACACTTGCCTTAACAAATTAACTTTCTAGTAGTAGTCTGAAAAATTGAGGACCCCAAATAACACTACTTGTTGAAAACCACACACTTGTTCACTGACACACCTAAAGGTACACATGGCTCAACTGTTTCAGAAATGAACTGGAACAAAGTAAGTAATCTGAAAGCAAGTAATAGAGCATGAAAAATAAAATCCAAATTTCACTCTAAGCCAAGTACACTAAATAGTCTCTTTCTCTTGACTATAGAAATTATTCTTAAAGCTCTTTTATTCTGAAACTGGAAAAGGAAACTTACAGTTACCTTGGTCAGATCATCAGAGTCCCACAGTTCTTTCACATTTATGAGTTCAGTGAAAACTGCATGAATGTGAGTGGTCAAGTGCCTAATTTAGTGAAATACCAAGTTTTGTGTTGCTTCAAAACTCCCAGCCTGTGCTGGGCTGAGTGGCATTGGATTTATGGGAGTTATTTTTCTGTCCTGAAAAAATGCTACATGCTGCTTGGGGACAGAAGGGTGTCAGAGTCCAAAGGTGCACAGACAGTGCTCTGTCAGGTTCTCCCCTACTGCTTTACCCAAGACATGCTGTTACTACACCAACACATCTGTGTACTCACTTAGAAGTTTCCTCTGAAAGAAATCTCATTATGGGTGAACGGCTACTGTCACGTGTTTTCCTTCATCAGCCCAACACATGGCCAAGATATTTCGTATTTGACTGGTTGGAGGCAAGCTTTTCTATGATTTGAAAATTAAAATTAACTGAATAGTTAAAAGGCTGTCAAGAAAAAAAACACCAGTCTGCATGTGTTCTATTTAAAAGTGTAAGTATCAACCTGCAGGAGGATGCAGGGCTCTATGAAGCCACACACACAGGCCTCCAGAATTAAAGCACACCTCTCTAGTTTCCAAAACCAGAAAGAACAAGAAGGATTAGCATTTCAATACCCCCTTTTATAGGGAGGATCCTTGACCAGAAATTATCTGCCCAGATCTCATCTTAAGAAAGGGAAAGAAGAGTATCTCTGTTGATCAGAAGCATTGTGTGTGTGTATAGTTTGTCAGTTATCCAGGATTGTTCTAACCTCTGAACTTTTCACCACAGAATTCATTAGTAAGTTTTAATTTCTATCACTGAAACTTTATTCAGTGTCTAGGGATAAAAGAAGAAAAAAAATCCCAATTATGTTCTGCGTCTAGAATCTTGATGCCTTGAACTCAGAGGAGTCCTTTGAACCAAGAGCAGGTATATTTGCTCAACTAGAGAGATTTCTTCCATGCAAATGAACCAACTCTTGACTAGTCAAAAGGTTTGATGCCAAATTTGAGTAATGTACAGCTGCAATGCACCCACTGTTCCTAATGGTACTGAGTAATAACATTTCCAGGCCTCACTAGTTTTGACAAATGATTTACTTTTAGCAGTAAGAGAAGGGCCCAAAGACATGAAATCTAACACACATGCTTGCATACACACGTGCACTGTCCACATGTTCGGAGATCAGCCTGTGCCACAACCTCGAGCTAGAACATCAGGATGTAACAAGAACCACTGCCCTTACTGTCCTAATGCAACATGAAATCGTGTTTTCTAAGGGGGGAAAAAACCCAAACATACATCCTTGCACTCCTCAGTTCCCAAATCAGATGCAGGGCTAAGGAACAAAAGGACTCCACGTGGCAAGCAAGAAACTGAAATATTTATTCACAGCATGTCTGATGCTGAGTGAATTTTGGCAAGAACATATTTCCCAAGGATTTCTCAGCTATTGTCAGAGTTTAAGAAAGAAACACTCATCATTCTGCAAGAAAACTTTGCCTTCCTCCTTTTTCTAATTAACAAGGACTCCCCACATCTAAGGAGTACAAAGGAATGAGTATTGCTTTTGATTGTATTTGGCTTTTGCTGCTGAATGTTTGGAGAGGGGAAGATAAAAAAAAAGGAGTTTTAATAAACAAGGAATTCTCTTGTAGACAAATGGTGAAATATTAAAGAAAACCAGCACAATGAAGCAAAGGAAAAGGAACAGGTGAAGGTAGCAGTGAAGCTCCTGTGTAGAACTGTAGCAGTTCTCCTGCGTAGAACTGAATTGAAGCAATGCTGTTCAACGTGGCACTGGAAGAGACAGGGGGAGTCTCTTGTACCTGGAGATGAATAGCAGCAACAGTCCGTTACCGAATGTTTTATTCTCCAGTGCTGTGGAGTTGGGATTCAGCTGTCAAAACAGCATTAGAGAACTGCCAAAGTAGTTTTAAAGTATCCACTTCCTCCTAATGAATAGCCTTGCTGGAATACAACTTTTGTGTTTTAAGAATAAACATATGGAGGTTTTTTTCTTATGTCAAAGCTTTCTGTATTGACCAGTGTAGTTTCTGAAAGTACTGCAGGAAGTGGTGACAGTGGGGAAATCGTGCTGCTGTCTGAGCAGCTTCTTATCTCCTCCCACTCAGTAGAGCTGGAGGAGCGCCTCAGCATCCTCATAGATCTCTAGTGAGTGTGAGAGGGAAAGTGAGGGGACAAGAAATGACAAAGGGAAGGATGAGAAATAAAAGATTCCCAAGGTTGGGGTAAGCGTGCATAAATGCAGCTGAAGGAAGCTGGCAAAGAGTCACAGTTCTCCATCTTCGTACCCCTTCAGAGAGCTGCTGTATGGACAGCAGCAGTGGCACTGCCACCTGTTCCTCACTCAGAGCCCCTGTAATGCTTGTCTGCCACAATACCCATAAGAAATGAGCTGGCTAAGAAATCCAGCTCCTTCCCAGCCTCTTCGCTCCATCACAGCCCTCACACAGGAACTGTTCTCTAAACAAGACTGTGCCCAAATCTCCTGAGGCTGTGTCTGCATGGCTGGATGAAGAGAGACCTGGGGACTTTGCTCTCCCTGCTTGGAGACGTCCAGGCACATGTTACTCAGAAATGTTTTTTATGTGAGCAACAAATACTCACAGTAAATATCAGCAGGAGAGAGTCCCAAGAGCATTGCTGAGGGCTCTAAGCTCTTACCCATCAGGCTATAAAGTGATTTCTACTTCAAATGGGAGAGGTATTGTTCCCACAAGGAGCGAATTATGTAACAGAGAAGCACTCTGCAGCTCTAAAATCCTCTCTAGTTTTTTGGGTTTTTTTGAGGGGGGGTGTTTTTTTGTTTTGTTTTGTTTTTTTTGTTTTTGGTTTTTTTTTTAATTTTATTTTTTAATACACTGCTGTCAGGGCATTAGTAGGCTATTGGGTCAGGTGGATCCAGGAGCTGCTCCACAGCAGTTCTCCTGAAGACCACAGCACTACCAAATCCAGGGTGCAAGGCTCTTACATTCTGACAAGTTTTCTACATCCCTAGAGATATTACATTTTCAGCTGATCACCTCACCACAGATTATGTCACTGCACCTATCACAGAACCTGACAGTTTCTAGGATAACATTTCCTTTAAGCATAACATTTGTAATATGGCAAAGGAGATTCTCCTGTCATTGACTAGTGAGAGGAATGAATGCAGCTCCACAGCTTGAGCTCAACTGCTACTGTAAATTCATTAGTTATACCTCATTTAGACCACTGTGAAATAATTACGTAAAACCTCTCACACAGTACTTTAAAATCTTTAAATATTCTTTACAACCAAGCAGCAAGAGCAATTCCACAAAGGTAATTTTCATAAATATCATTGTAAACTATATGAGGGACTGCTCTAATTACCTTTTGCATGCCAGCATGAGAAATGTCTTGCCACAACTATTTGTAAGCCTCTAAATGATCTGGCACAAAGTTGCTTAAAAGAACAAATTTATTTTCAGTTCAGATGTCCATTTGTAGACCAGTAGGTCAAACACCAATAAATGTGTTTGTTCAAACACCACTAAATGTGTCTGTTTATAAAAACAGCAGGCTCATTTCTGGTATGTGTAGTATTCATGTTGGCACAAATAGTGACTAATTCCTCACAATAACTAAACCAGTACAAGAAAATCTAAATCAAAACAAAGAAAATATTGTTTTCTTTGGTGTCTCTCATTGCTCTGAGTGTTTTAAATGAATGAAAAATTACTCACCTAAAAAGTCAAAAAGCTCAGAGAATCCTGCTTCCTACTGCAGCAATCATGGTGGCCATCACCATCAGCTTAGTAAAGACCAAAAGGAACAAGATAGACATCACACACCTGGACTATATTCACAACAGATGGGACTGGTGAGGATGGTAGGCAGGGCCAACCTTTTCCAAATACTAGATGAGCATGGAGACAGAGCAGAACAGAGGTATTGCCTGTTACCAGGTGTCTCTGCAAGAAGAGACTCTTCTCTTCTTGAAGAGTGCAGGAACGAGAACAAAAGCACCATTGCATTTTTGAATGATGTCAGGTAACAACTGAAAGTCAGTTGGATGGGTCGTCTCCTCCTACCTTAAATTAATGGCATGTCTGCATAGCACACTGCCAGATGCCCTTGAAGTGCCCTTAACTGATCCTGTCTGATCTCCTCCCAGAGAGAGGGCAGACACAGCTGCATGTCTTGCTGAAGTAGAGATGGCCCAGAGCTGTCATTCATTCCGTATCTTATCTTTGGCATAAGGAGATGGGCAAAGTCAAAATATTGCAGTTGCAGCTTTATGATAATCATCAATCCTCCATTCTCCTGACAATTGCAGCAAAACCTCTTTTTTGCATTCTGTATTTGTGTCAGGGCAAGAAAATACTGCTGTTATTTTGAAGGTGTTCTCACTTTAAAACTCAAGTCCCTGTCAAGGTGTCCATACCCAGTTATCTTGTTTGTTGATGAAGAATAGACCCTGTGAAGATGACCACTTAGAAATATGAGAAACAGCAAGCATTCTGAGACGGGTCTTAGCTATTTCTGAAACTCCACTTTCCACAGACTGACTGGGGATGTGAAAAATCTCTTTTCCCCACTCTCAGCCGAGGGTGAGGGCAGAACACAGTGGTAGAAAGGCCTAAATTCAGTAGCAACACACACTTCCCTTCCTGAACAGTCCCTAAGAACAGATAAAGCTCTTTCCACTTTCACAGTCCCGGATACAAACAAGAGACTTCTGATCTCTAGCATAATGTTTTAATTCACAGTGACACTGAACTCAGTAGCAGACAAACCTGTGGACTCACTCAAGGCAGATAGCCTCTAGATGGTTATTTGGGAACTTGTTTGTTTGCATGATGGTATGTTTTAAGGACAGAAACTGATAATCTAGGAGGTGATAAAGATAGAAAAAAATGAAGAGGATAAGGTAGATTAAAATAGTGAAATAAAGCATAATCTAATTAAAGGAAACACAAGTTGGACTTTCCGCCTGTTTTATCACTACACCCATCCTGTAGCTGGTAGCACTGAGCATCATCTAAGGAAGGTGGGTTTAAAGGTCACACTATGACTAGGAATGACTGGGAACCACAGCGTGCAGTATTATATACATACACAGTGGGAGAGAGAAGGAGATGCTGAGGATGTCCTACTGAGAAACAATCTTTAGTGTTAAGGGACTGTCCAGAGGAGAGACTTGTTGCCATGGTCTTCCAAGACCCCAGCCTCCTACAGTTTTCACAGGACCTCATACAGCAAACAGAATCCCATGCCAAGATACTCTGATCCCACACCTATTCCTCTGAAGATGGACATTCCTGAGTTATAATAGAGCCCCTGCTCCAATTGCTCATGTTTGCTGTAGAGGCTCCATCCAACCTATAAAAATGTCTTTTTATAAGTGCTGCATGTTTCCCAAATGTTATTTATATCATACTTTCTACAAAAACATGTTACCAGAAAGTGATCTTCTATGGAGAAACTAGAAAGTCAGGGATGAGCACGAACCTGTGGGGATCATCAGGGTCACAGTTTGGTAGAAAGTTAGTGACAGCTTCTGCCACCTCTTCATTTAACAGCACATCCCAGAGTCCATCAGTAGCAAGGATCAGAACATCATCTGGCCCGTGCTCATACTGCAGGAGGTCATAGACTCGCACCTAAAAGAAAAAAACCCCAAGAGACATTCATGAAGGAGGCAACTGTTCATGAAACTGCTGAGTTTGGCTGTGAGTTTATCAGGTTTCAGCCAGGGCACTGAAATACCTCCCATGGCATTGCTGGAGTCTGTCTCCAATTCAGCCCTCCACACAGCAACCCTTCCTGCTGCAGCTCAGCGTGGCTCAGGTGCTAACTGCAGCTGGGAAGGATGCAAGCATTCTGAAACCAGGCTCTTAAAGCACTGTGCTGCCTGATGCCAGAAGCACTTGAAGCCTCCCCCACCCGGCAGCCTGGCTTCAGTGCATGAGGCTCCTCCCTAGCATTGGCAGGACTAGCCGTATGGAAGCTGAATAATTTATTTGATGAATTTTTGATATTTCATAATAAAATATTCACAAATAATTGTTTTCACTATTTGTCCAGATCCATTTAAGTCTGCCAGATTGCATGTTTGGAAATGCCTGTGTGACAGCCAGCATTGCATTCACTTTTCTAAACCTGAGGCAGCTGTTAAACTCAACTGTTCTGCCTGACCGAGTGGTTCCATGAAATGAAGAAAAACTGCTCAGTCCCATGTATCTGTTAGGATTTCAGTAGCTACAGATCGATTCAAGATCTGCACAAAAGTGAAGCTCATTCACACTATTAAAATACTGACTGACTTCAACCCATCTGTTGGCAGCTCCAGTCAGGCTGACCACTGCTGGCACCTCTTAACATCCTGCCTTTAAAACAACTTCCACTGTCCTCTTCCCAGATAGGCTGAGAGTGGCAAAGGCAGTCATGGTGGGGGTTTCTGTGAGCCAGCAATACAAGCATCAGCTGAGCCAGAATACAAGCAAAGGCCATAGAAAGTGTTTTAAAACAAGCTTTTAGTTTGGTGCAACTCCCAGCACACACTGTACTCCAGCTGAGAAATGCTGGGGAGCCATCAGGAAGCACCCACAGGGAACTTCAATTACCACAGCAACAAGCACAATTTGAAAGAACTGTGACAGCCATGGCAAGGCAGACAGGAGGAAAGGATCACCTATACTGAAATTCAGAAACGGTGCACCTCATCATGCACCCCGCTCCAGTCTTGGACTTCACTAACAGCAGTTAGTCAGGACAAGCACTTGGCATAACAAGAAAATATGAGCTGTTTTATTCTCCTTCATGGTGCACTCTCCCCCTAGGAGCCATGGAGCAGGCAATACAGATAAAATGCCTGGACTTTTTAATGTAATTATGCTTTTATGGGACTTCAACCAGTACCAGAGATAAAAAAAAAAAAAGATTTAAAAAAAATCACCTAGACCTGACTGCTAATCCTTACCAGTTGGCCTTTCACTCAAAAGCACAAGAAGGTCATTTGTAAAATGTAACATTCACTTCATTATCTAAGGTAGCAGCTGAATAAGGACTTTGGAGAGGATTAAATTCAAAGCAAGATACTTTCCTCATTAGAGCATATCTGCTTATTCAGACTTGAGTGGGAATATAGAAAAGACCCCTATATGCAGTATAGTTCTCATCTCAAGCTCATTGCACAGAAATCAGTAGCTGTCATAGTCCCTGCCTTCCAGAATTTAGTTCAGCCTTAACAGCCCACTGTTTTCTGAGCTGCAACTCAGAAATCACTGGGGTGTGGAGGGTAAGTTGGCCAACACAACCATCAATATGCAGCACACGTTCTGGTCAGATCTCTTGGGGACCAGCAAATACTTGAGAAAGCATCTGAGTTAATGCTCAAGGATGCACTCAGCACCAAGCCCCTGGTAGGGCTAACCAAGCTTCAAACATCTGTTCTGGGAAAAGCACATCCCAACCCAGGCAAAGGACATATTACACCACAGGAGCCTTTTTTGCAGCTTAGGTGGGGTAGACGGTGAGAAAGCAAAATGATGCATCACTGATTGGAATCCTCCTGAAATGAGCTATTTTGTCTGACTGAGGAGCGGCACTGGGATGGATGAGAAACTTTTCAAAGCTACCTGCAGCCAGTCCGTGGGTCAAAATGCAAGAGCAACACCAAGAAGAGATGACTTTACCAAGAACATGTTTTGTTTTAGGGGAACAGGAAAAAATGCAATTACTGGGGTTTTTTTTGTGTAATCTAGGTAAAGTGTACTTCCTAAAAGGCCAAGCTTTGTGAACTGGGCACCTCCAGGAGAAAGGCATATGTTGAGAAGAAATTAGATTTCAGAAGAGATGCAGAGGACAGCGAGGTGTTAGGCCAGTCCCTAGGCTAAAGAAAAGAGAGTGCCAAGGTTACAGGAGACAAGCTTGGGTTAATTTGAGGTAAGATTGTTGCATACAAGCACTAGTTGGACATGCAACAAAACATTCACTGAAATGCAGTTTTATCTGCCTTCCAGTTACCTTAAGTCTTTTCTTTGTGTCTTGCCTTGTATTTCTCAAATACAGCTGTAAGTACCCCATATATGTTGCTGACAAAAATGAGTTAGAGCTGTCCAGTCTATTGCAGGGTGAGGTTATGTTCACAGACCACCTAGTCCAGGAGCAGAAAGTAACCAGCTCCTAACCCTTCATTTTTCTGCCAGCAGCTTTCTTGTAGTTCTTACTTGGGCCAATGAGGGTCTCTTGCAGTAGTGCCCTGTACCTTCAGCTGGGCAAGGAGCAGTGTGACAGCAGAGCTCCTGGAGGCACACAGGCTGGGCAGCACCACCAAGGCACGTGGAATGGCAGCTCAGCCCAGCAGGGCTCACAGAACACCCACCCCACACACATCTCACACTGTGCAGCACCCACGGCACACTCCACACTGAACAGAAAAGGTGAGTGGGTATGATATGCCACAGTTTTGAAATATGAGGAGACAAGCAGGGAATTACCTAAGTGCCTGCAACAGCAATGAGCCCCACAGCCCTGGAAATCTTCTGTGACCAAAAGCAGCTCAATGATTGCAATGAAAATGACTATTTTGTTTTATTTTTTAAAATTCCAGAGTAAACCCTCTCAATGACTGCCTCTTTCCTGTAGCTATATTTCAGGAAAGTAAACAGTGAGATTTAAGGAACATTCTGTCTGGAACACAAGTTTGTGCAAAGCTGCTCTGTAAAGCAGCATTGCAGAACCTTGCTCCTGCAGGTGACAGTTGGCCAGACAATGACTGGCAGTGCAGAGGTTTCCTCAACTAGTGCAGCACCCTCAACAAATTTCCTAACAATGCCATCTTGGATCTTCTGTCTTTCCCTTGTGAATCACTGCTTCTGCAGCCAGACATAAATCCTGAGAGTGCCCCACAGAACTTGTGTCCTTGGCCCCCCATGCTGTCCTGAAAGCCTTCTTAGCAACTCCCTCCAGCCTATCAGCCCCTTCTGTGCTGCCCTGGTAGAGTTTCTCACTCTTTAAATTAATCTCTCTGGAGTATCAGAGCTGCCCTCAAAGAAGCCCAGTTTGGTCACCATGCTTCTCCCATCTGCTGATGTCTTATTAATGTAAAGCAGCTGACCTGTTAACTAGCTGAACTTGATATTAGGAACCAGAAAATGTAAAAACTGTAAGCAGCACAGGCAGCCACGAAGCCACGACAATAAGCACTGGGTTACCCTTACATCCTATAGACAGGATAATACTAGTTAACCTGACCAGTACTTACAGATCTGCTGACAGGTAATAGTGCATACACACCACTAGAGCCCATGGTCACACATCTTTCTGAACATGTATTATGCAGTTTGTCAATTAACGTCTTTCTTCAATCCAGGTACTGGTTTCTCATATTACATATTACCTTCATGCAGTCAACAGCATTGAGAAAACCACTCAGGGCAACCAATGAACAAACAGGTGAGCTGGTTTATATTTACATTTCAAACAGACCTACCCACTGGACAAACCCTGCCTTTGGCTGCTGCAAAGGACAGCAGCCCTGCGAAGGCGCTGTGCCCTGTTCGCCAGGTTTGTTTTAGAGGCAGCCAATGCAAGTCCCCGTGGCTGGAAAACCTCTCAAAACAGAGTGACATGTGAGCCTGCCGCCACCTGAGGTGCTCCTCAGCAGCCCGCCTCGGGGGAATTCCAGCTAAACAACAGCCTGCATTCACTCGCCTGCACTATTGATCAACCCAGCTACTTCAATAAATAAAGCCCTTTCTTAATTGTATTGTCCCTTTTATGTGCAGTGTTATCCAGTGCAGCTTTGCTGGCAAATGATGAGATCTTTCAATACCACCCTCCAAGTAATTTATATGTAAATAATAAAAAGTGGGTCCCAACACTGTTCCCTGCAGCATTCACCGATTAATCTCCTTTTAGCTTTTTACTGCCACCCTTTGTTTCCTGCCCGTTAGCCAATTTCCAGTAGACTGTGCCAACTTTCCACTTAGTCTGTAGCTTCATATCTTTTATATTAATAACCTGTGATGCAGAACGGTTTCTCAAATGTTTTCTGAGAAATCAAAGTGCTCATGCAAGAGCATCAGCTGAATTTATTATTTTTTAATTCTCTTATAGACATAATCTCAAGGACCTGAAGCCACTAAAGTGTGATGTTTGCTTCCTAAAGCCACCTTGACTCCCTTTGATGGTACTGTACTTCTCTATGTATTTGCCTTACTTGTTCCTTTTGATGGTGTAATTCCTGAGGATTTCTCCAGAAGGCAGATGCAAATCTAAAGCGGTCTCCTTGGACATATTTGTGGAGTTGATAGAAAGATTCTACTAACAAAATGAAACAAGAAAAATTCTTCATTATCCTTCTTAACATTTGCTGTAGTGGCTGGCTTTTGGTTCATTGCTGGCAAAGGCCAAATTCTGCCAATCAGAGCCACATCTTTCCCCACCAAATAGCTGAGCTGCCATTAAAAAAATGTTGGGATGAAATTCTGCTTTTCATCTGCAACAAGGTGGCTCTTACTAAGCTTTGAAAAGCAGAATTTCCTGCTGAAAGCTTTCAAATTAACTGTTCCATTATGAAAAATAAATATTTAATTCCATGCCAGGCAGCCTCAGCCATGGTTTGCCTGCTTTGTGCTACTTCAGTTCATTATGAGAGGTTCAAATCTCTAGAGCTCACCAACCTGCAGAAGTCCTCCAAATTTGGTCTCATAACAGCTGAGCCACTGAATACTGATTACATTCGTCATTCTTGGCTGCATGACTTCTCCTTCCATAGCCTGGCACTCTATCAAAGTATCATTTCACACCACCCTCAAATTACTATTATATGCCTATTTCTGGATGTAGTCTCATGGATGTTTACCTTTCCTTGAGCTAAATTTTGGTGGATATGGCATAGAAGAGCTTTGTCACGCACGAAGTAAATTGTTCTGAAAACTCACCACGTGGCCCCTTACTCGAGAAAGGACACTGTAATTATGGCACAGAAACAGAAGCCAGAGGACTTGGACCCTCTCTCTGTCACGACCCACTCTGTACTTTAATTTCCTGTGCCTCCCCTTTTCCAGCTCTGGAAACCACATATTGTATTTCTCTACCTCTATAGAAACAATTCAAAATCCAATGCCACACAGGGACCAAATACGACTGCTTCTTGATGCCACTGCCTTTGCTTCCAAGTGCCAAGCCTCCCAGATGGCAGAATAAAGATGTTGTTTCTTAATGCTGGTTTCTGTGCAAGGTGCACTGCCCATGTTCGGACAGAATAAGTCAGGGAAAAACATGAGTTAAAGCACTGGGGCTCTCTCTGGGAAGAGAAGGAAGAGATGATTAAGAGGAGGAGGTGCAATGGAATGCAAACTGGAGCATATGCTACTTCCTAATAATACTCAGGAGTTTTTTTGCCAGTATCTCTAAATTAAGGTGGCTGGTGCTGTGTCGTTCCTCCTCCTGCCCTCATACATTTCTGCTGAATTTAGCTGTGAAGAGGTTGTGGAAACAAAGCAAATTTTGCTTCCCTTTTGCAAAGCAGTTAAGAGATCCCAAAATGTGGCTAGCATACGAACTGGATGTCATATTCCAGAATTTGAATATGTACGGATACATTCCCCACAAATCAGAAAAGCCCATGAGAAGCTTTGGTTTACAGACACACACAAATACTGCAGCAGCAATTGGCAGAGATGATACTGTTGGGATGCTGTGCTGCAGCCATTACGTATCCCAGAAACACTGGGTCTCAGCATGCCAGAAAGACAAATAAATAGGTAGAATTGCATCATTTTTCTGGCATTAAACAAATCCATCACAGTGATGAGGGCAGAGCTCCTGCCTGCCTGGCTGAGGAGAAAAGGAGCAGGTCTCAAGCGAGGGACACCACACATTCAAAGGGGGAGAGGGAAAGTACACAATTGAGAGCAAGGCAATGTGAAAAAGGGTCTGTCTGTAGATCTCCCTCTTTTCCTCAGGGCTGGAATCTCTCAGCACTTCTTTAATTTCTATTTTTCTAATTGGAATTTTACGATACAATTTTTATATAATAAATATATGTAAATTTTATATCTCTGTTTTATAGGCACAGAGGCAAGAGGAGACCACACCGCCACTCTGTGGAGTAACCCAGATTGCCTCTACTGGTGGGGTGGATTGTGGTGGTGCATCCTTCCTCCCTGCCTCTCCTCGGGCCACTATGATCTCAGACATGCTGTCAGGCCTTGGCCTTGATGAACAGCACGTGGGCTGAGCTCCTCTTGTGCTTATCAGAAACAGCATCTGCTCCCAGTAACTTGTGCTGTCTGACGAGCTCCTGGTTTTATCGAACGGCCTTGGAAATTTATTCTTACCTGAATAACAACCCAAATGGAACAACATTATAACAAAGTTATCAAACTTTCAGAGAAAGTTACCAACCCAAATTGCAGTCAGAACAGTAAATTACTGTGACTAAAGCCAACTTTCTTGCACCTCTATAAACAGTGGTTCTAAGCGAGAGCCTTCGAGCTCTCCTGGACCACAGAGCCTGTGCACATACTCTTTTAGGTCTGAGTACCTACGAGTGTGAATATGCTATAGCAAAGGTACTAGGAATGTTGCTCTCTTAGATTCTTAAATATGTTAGATTCATAAGTAAGCTAAGCCTGTAAGTCAGTTACTGTTGTGCTTATAGTCAACTCTATAGAATCTTTTGTTTAAATTGCTTAAGTGTTGTTAAAACCTTTAGTCAAGTAGTCAAGTCTGAGGATAAGTTTGACAAGGGGGTCTACTCTGAACCTTGTGACTCAACAGAAGGGTCTTCCTTATTCTTTTTTATCCTTACCCTTTCCCTTATCCTTAACCTTTTTTTCCTCATCCCCCACATAGATAATTTTTGGTTGACTTTAGTTTTAGATTGATTGATTTTAGATTTCAGTCCAATTTTTTCTTTGTGTGCTTCAACCATCTAGTAAGTAGTAGAGTGAACCCTGCCAACAAACTGTCACGCTTTCATTTTAATATTAAACCTACCTTTGCTGATGATTCTTTGAGAAACCTGAAACACTCTTTCATGACAAATTTGCCTTAGAGATGTTCTAAGCAAGGTTAATTTAATAATTTGCTTCCTTCCTAGCAGTATGATGTTATTTGTGTGTTTGCTCTTATACTGCTATAGCAAGTGACAAATTCAAGGTCAAACGCTAGGTATGGTTAAAACTTTGGCAATCCAGTTGACAATGGACAGTTTTTAGCATTTGGGCCATGGAAGCAAAGCTGCCTCTTTTTGTACTGTCATCAGATGGTTTGCCCTTGCTTAATATTTTATGGAAAATATGTGACATCTGTTCCTTGACATAGTAACAGGAATGCAGTTACAGTGGGAGAAAAAAAAAGCTAGGCTTGCATGTTCCTTTTTAACAAATACATTCAAATCCCCTTGGAAGGCTTGATATCCCTCACTGCAAGGTCTCCAGTGGTGAAAAACTGGGTGGAATTGCTTATGATGAAGCAATTCAAAATGAAGGAGGCTTTTAAAACTATCCCTAACCTGAATACCCCATAATCTCCTCATTTCACCATCATTTGGGAATTCACACCCATTATTTTGCACAAAACTGTCAAAAGAATTAAGAACTGAAGGTTAAGGGGCAGACAGATGGAAGCATAAAGTACCCTTCCTATGGCTCTTGGTATTTTCCTGCTTAAGAGTTGATCTGCTATCCTCTGTGTATTGCAGGACATTACACTGCTGTGGAAGACATCCCTTCTGCAGTACACAGATTTACAACTCCTGTGAAGGCAGCATGATCTAGGCCTTGATGAGAGTTGGAGGAGAGATGGGCACCTGTCACACTGAATGGCAAGGCTATGGGATAACCTCAGAACAGGGAGTGGGAAGGAATCAGGGCTCTGCAGGGATGTGGAGCAATCAGAGCAAGGGCACACACTTAGGGAACTTAAAATCTACTATGAACTTAGTTTCTACTATGTGGATGTTACTATTGTGCTGCACCTTTGGAAATGGCAGCATGTTACCTGGACTGGACCACAGTCAGAGTGGAAGATTTGACAAGAACAAATAAACACACTAAGTAAATTTATTTCCCTCTCACAAATCAGACAGTTGAACCTTGGCTGTTTTACCTCAGGAGATGAGGACAGGAAAGGTTTGATGTATATATTGGAGTCGTGCACTTTCAGGTCATGATCTCCCAGCCCTCGAGTCACTCCAATTGTTGCCATAACCCGAGCCTGGAAATAAAGAAAAGCAATGGGATAAAATCTTGTTACATGGACTGTGTGTCAATAGGTAATGAGATAACGCTCCTAATCTGTAACTGCTACAGTTAGGGATTTCTATCCCAGAAACACTAGATTTAACATAGCTAATCAATATCAAAGCTTTTCACACTCATGCCATCTCTATTTTTCTCCTTCTAAGCTTTGTTTTCATCCATATCCCACTCAGTCACCATCTCTAGGGTACCGGGACTATGGAAACCTAAGCCAGTCACCTCACTGGCCACACCAGTCTATGAGAGTATAATTTCCTTCAGCAAATTATACTGTTAGTATAGGTCTTATAAAGAGGATAAGGAGCTTAATTACTCACATAAGGAATCTGTGGCACCTTCCTATTGACATATTGTTGTGTATTCCCTTCACCAGGGAAAGGTGCCAAATTGCTGAACACACAGGTGACAGCAGCACTGACCACAGTGCTCTCTTCTAGGGAGAGTCACTCTGCAGCAGGTCTGCAGTTCCCTCATGTCTACCCCTTCCTTCCTCCAGCACCTTCCTCTGTGACATCAGTGGGGTTCCAAGAGGTTCTGGGCTCTCCTTCATTAAAGCTTCTCTAAGACTGACCAGGCATCCAGCCTCCCAGGGATCCCTGCTCTCTGTGCTGGGCAGATCATTTTCCCCAAACTCAAGCTTAGCCACAGCAGCTTCTGAGCAAGGGAGCTCAGCATCAATAACAGCAAGCAACTGACTCACAATCCTTTTGCCTCAGTAACTCCTGGTTCCATAGGGCCATAAGAAAGTAAATGAAAAAGATGTGCATGAAACACTTTGCAAATAATTATAAACCTAACCAAATTCACAGATAAGCTGCAGGTCTGAACCTTCAAAACATGGACTGATTTTGAAGAATGTCTATTTTTGCATTGAGGTAAGAACCTAATGCAGCAGGAAAGCATTATTTAGAAACACAGCAAGCATACCAATATCAGCAAACTGACATCACTGCATCCTTATATTGATCCTATTGCTGCATCCAGCTAAGCTTGCTGGGACCAACACTAATGATCTCACTGTTCTTAATCACAGAGCTGAAAACAAAGTATACCAAACAGAACAGTGTTTCTCCCTTTCAACTATCAGCCTTCACACATCAGAAACATTCAACAGTGAGTTCACATACATTAGCTGAAGAAGATAATGTTAAGGGGTGCTATACCTTACCCTGATCCCTCCCTTTCCTAAATTAGAGTTTTGCATCTTAGAGCATAATTAAATATCTTCCTGCTTTGTTCTAGTTATATTGTACAATGAAACAGGAACATTTAAAGTAAATTACTTCAGACAGTCTCCTTGCAGCCTATTTACAATGAAAAAAAACCAAAAGCAAACTAAACAACAAATGACTATTTTTGCTGTAAAATGCTTTTTAGTATGTTGAGCTCTCCCCACCACCCCCCAGACACGAGATTGATTTATGACAGAACCAAGATATTCTTTCAAGCTGTCAAAACGATAAAATAAAGAGATACTGAGTGGAAAACACTGGACTGCCACGGGCTAAACTGAGTGGTAAACAGCACTGAATTCCTTCTTCCTTTGGTCTGAGGAAAGCAAACATGCCCACCTTCTTGCCTTCTCCATATATAAGGGGAAACTTCAAGTCATCTTCCTCAATGGTTTTGTACGCCCTGTGGGGGGAGGACAAACAACATTTATGAAGCTTGCACTCAATTAGTGACCCAGTGCCCTGAAACAAGCAGCTGTGATTTCAAAAAAGGGGGAAAAAAAAGATTATTTTTCCTAGGGACTCTCTCTTTGAACCAAGATGGAAATTTCTTTTTCTGCAGGAAGGTTTTCTGTAAATAATTATCCATTTCACCAAAAGGAAAAGTGAAGATGAGAAAATATCTAACATGACAGGCTGCTCCTACTGATGCAGAGAAAGAGGTGAGCTGGAATAACATACTAATCAGTTAAGAAATTGTTGGATATGGTACCAGCTATAACGTAATACAGTGTCATTAAAAACCCCAAGTTCAACCAAATAAAAAGACTCAAACAAAACAACCCCAAACCCACCAAGAAACTAACCAATGCCTATATTCACACTGTTTATGTGAAACGTGAGCAACGACAGGACATGTACAGATGGTGTGAAACAGCTTTCTGATCCTGTTCTCACCCTCCAGGACCACAGAACCCAAGACAAGCTTCATGCGCTGAAGTCTTAGGATATTTAGTGCTCATTTGACCTTGGCTGCAACAGTCAAGGTTGTCAGAGGTTTCACTTTTCACAGCAGCTTTCCCATGGACAAGAGACAAGAGAACAAAATGCTCATGCCCTGATTCTCTTTACTGCATGCCCATGTACTCTACCTTTTACACATCCAGCTGTTGACACTGATAAGTCAAGAAGGTTAGCAATTTTGCCAGTAAGAAATAAAAAAAAAAACAACAACAGAAGATGACAGTCATGCTCATAAGCTGTAGAGTCCTATGGTTTGTATAACACATGCTTGAGCTCAAGTGCTGGGGTACCTTTTTGGCTAAGGTACATTGCCTCAGAGAGGCATGCTTCCTGTCATACAACATCGTCCCTCCTCAGCCTTTCCCTGCATGTTGTGCTTCCCTGCTGGCCCATCCATGCCCTAAGCCCTCAGGTTAACACCAAAAGCACCTCGAGTGCACAAGGGGGAGGGGGAGGGAAGGTGCTGGGCAGATCCCCTGCCAGCCACTGCCAACCCCTGCTGTGTAGGTCTCCAGCTCTCTGGGATGGCTACCTGAGCTCCAGGGAGTTACATGGGATGAAGTTTAAGCAATGTTAAAGCTGTGACCTAAACCAGCAGGATATTAAAAATTAAGGGTGAAATCCTAGATTGTAATCAAAATGCCCCCTGCTTCACCAAAATATGGCACAGGCCTGGGATCAAGAAATGATGCTGTATATGTTGCATCACCCAGGCAAGCCTTGGACTTATTGAGAGTTGCATTTAAGCCCTGCCTTTACATTTCCCAGTAATCATAGGAAAGGACCATATTAGGGTTTTGGGGGTGAGGGAAGGACCAACAAAAAAGAGAAAAGCAACCAAAATGCATAGAAGAAACAGTAGTGGAGGACTCCCCTCCCATACTACAAAACATTACTATGTATGAAATCCCAAAATGAAACTAGGTAAGGTTTGCAAATTACAGAGGGTCCTTCATGTAGTCAAGAACATCTTAGAATACAGAACCCTAATATTTGGCCATCTCTCTAAGAGACAATATAGTGAAGGCATTCAAATGGCATTCTGTACTGGGGAGGGCAAAGAAATCAGCTCTTAACCCAGACAAAACCACACAAATTACTACAAGTCACCAGCATGATAATACTGCCCTGATGTTTAAATCCTGGAATAGCATTTAGTTGGGAAGGAGGAGTTAGTCATGCACTTTGCTCTTGTTCCTTCCTTTATTTCCAACAAATACCTCTGCCTCACTCATTAACTCAGATATCCTGGGTTGAATGTAGAGCAAAAATTGTGCTGTTTCTGACTACTTGTGAACACGTTTCCAAGCTTCCAAATGGACCTACAGTACTGGAAGCCCTGTAGGAGCTCCAAGGAATCCCTGAGGAGTCCAAGCTATGCTTTCATTGAGGGAGTTGTGCTCTTGACAACAAGAAAATGGGTATTAGCTGAGTCCATTGTGGGCATCAGTCAAATGACTAATGAAACCACAAGCCTGAGAAGACAACCATTCCTACTGGCTGTTCACACTGTTGTACATATTTGTTAAAATAGCAAACCAAATTGAGATGATCTGACTTAACTACTTGCAGCCCCATTTTAAAAGGAAAAGACAAGCCCATTCTTTGCACACAGACTATATCATCTGCAAGGTAACTACAAATATTTAAGACCAAAACCCTCCCTTTACATTACACTGTAAGTTGACAAAAGCATGGACCAAGCTTTTTTCCCTCTCTCCTCTTCCTCCTTATATTCTCCTGCACACCTCACACTGACTGTGCTTTAGGAAGAAGGGAAAAATGTATCATTTAGGCCAGTGTCCTTCCAAAGAATGATCCCCACTGCAGAGTCCAGCTTCTTTTATGGAACCATTACAAAAACCAGTGTCCCTCAGGCCTTCAACTGTGACACCAAGGTGTAAGGACATTGGGGGAGGCCATGTTCCAAGGGCTACAGCTAACTTGTTCCATCAGCAGATTAGGGAGAGCAGCTGGCTGGCCTGTGACCTTCTGAAGCCATGCAACAAAGTGAGGGAGGCCCAGAGAGCTACAGTGATTTATTTTGTGGTTTCTCAAAGCCTGTCACCTCTTGGGTGTCAAACTCATCTCAAACGTGCTTTTACTGTTGAAGTTGCTATTGCCTGAAAAATGATCAGTGCTTAAAAAACAATGCTCAGAACTGAAACCACAGCAGCGGAGGTAGC
>JACBWW010000005.1:24551306-24661296 GCA_020086605.1 Lanius collurio | reverse complement strand
GTATATTGTATATTATTATAATATACTATATATAATAATATAGTGTGTGGTCTGCTGCAAGAGAAGAATGAAGCTGCTTTTCAGCTTACAACTGCACTGGACAGATGGAAAGAAGATATGAAGTTAATTTTAATTTATGCCCTGTGAAACCTCACGTATTTTGTATGTGGGTTTATTTCACATAGACTACAACCTTCTGGACTATTTCTCTTCATTTTATGTAATAAAGTTGCATTTATACTTTTATGTACTGTATATAAAGATATAATACAGCAGTAGGTATATCAAACACAGACATACAGAGAACCTGAGGGGGTGGTTTGGCTCTCTTAGCACCAGCATGGCCTTATTCATCCCTCTGTGTAATTCAGCCCAGCTCACTGTTTTAACAACACAGCGTTGCAACCCTCCCCTCTTCCTGTCTTCCTTGTCCACATCCCAGGAGGTTTTGGTGGCCACCAGGGCATGACAAGAAAGGTTATAAAGACAACGCAATGCTATTGCTTCCAGATCTGAATGAGCCTAAAGCTTGTTAAGTGCTTCTGCCACGTAAGCCTCTATTTTTCCAAATGGAAAAACAGGGGGAGCAGTGGGGAGTAGAAAAGGCAAGCTCATGCCCAGCTAGATCTAGCTGCATTTTTTTCAGTTAACTTCGTTTCTTCTTTTCATTTCGAAAGAATTATGAAATGCTACTGCTGTCCAAAAATACTGAACTAGGACTTGACATATGTACCACCCACAAAGTTACATTTGGACTCAGGATCAACATTTTGGAAAACTGGGCCAAATCGCACCAGGAGCCAAAAGAGATGTCAGAACAAAAGAACTAGGACTGACATGATGTTACTCATATGCTAACTGGAATCTGCTCTAAATTCGTGGTGAAAAAATAACCAAGAGCTACTAAATGCACAACACAATCTACAGAAGAAGTTTCTTACAGTGCTGAGGTCACTACCAGTGCTTTAACACTCTTTAAATAAAAGATTATCAAAGTTATCTGCATATTGCTGGGTCAGAACTTGAAAAAAGTCAGCTCCCATATGCAAATTTAAGAGCCAAAATTCTTGATAATGTCTTACACGTGTTATGAGCTCTCCTGCCATATAAGTTGTTCTTAAAATTTGCCTTCTGAAAGCACATACAAATTCACATAAGAGTAGAAGTTGATGACTAAAACCAAAATCCACATTCCAGTTTATTTCACGGCAAACTATGTAAGGTTATTGGTCATGAAAAGTATTGCGTTGGCATCCCCAGGCACAACAGATGGTGTTGAAAACACAATCTACCCTGACCTGGAAGGTTCAGTTCTGTGCACGACAGGGGAATCCAGACTCTGTGCTCTGCTTTTTCATGGCACTTGGCTTTAGAAAGTTTGTTTGTGTTTCACATCTCTGCTTGTGACACCTAATAGTAAGATGAGAATCAAACCTAAGGAAAAGTAAAGAAATCATCTTCAAAGGGCTTTAGCTTGAAGCATAGAATAAACCTACTTGTAGCAAGCAACCAAGAGAAAGTACTACTGCTTCATAAAAGTCCCAGTTCATACTGAGTACAAGGCTAAAAGCACCTTGGAGACAGGTCTGTAGATTTTGTGTATTTCTAACACTGCTTTGCTACCACTCCTAAAAAACTCCAAACCTAGGGCCATCCCCATACACCCTCCACCTGCCCTTACTCTCACCTTCACCCAAAATAACCCAACTCACAACAAAACTACCCCAGATATCCAAACAACTTCCCTCTCAAGCTCAACTTTCTTTGGTCATATCAATAGAAAATCACATATTAATCTTTAAGCAACACAAAACTTAATAGAAACTCTTTATTTTTTTCCCTCCCACACAAGTAATCAGTGGAATGGAGCTCACCCTTTGGGTAACAGCTTAAATCACCAGTCCAAAAGGAACTGTTCATCTGTACTGTCTGTTGAACTACAGCCATCTAACCAGTGTTAAGTGCATGCTTACTATCAAGAAGATGTGTAGTGCAGGTTAGGCACAGAGCCACTGAATATTATACAATTTGTGTCTCAATTCAGCCATAATCTTAAAAAACATCCTCACACTTGTGCTTCTGCAGAGTCAGGATCTCTAAATCCAGACAGCACTGTCTGATGCTAAGTACCCTCTAGATAGATTAGCTCTAAAGTTCAGTGTCTCAGTATCTTTCCCCTATTGCTCATCTGACGCATAGTTTAAAGAAACAAAATTGCAATAAACGAAGATAATTAAAGCACACAAACTATAGCAGTGTTTGTTAAGACAAAAGATGACAGCAAAGCCAAATCAATTAAGGACTGATGCATACGCACATGTGCACAAAATAGTTTTAAGGGGAAGATCTATCCTAAGCAAGATAATCTCACGGGCCTTCTTTCAAGTAAAGAGGAAAACATACAAGTTTTAAAACACTCGTTATTAACAGAAAATTCAGAAACACCTTTTTATGAACTTGAAAGTGCAAAATTCTTCATTTTGCAAATCCCGGATCTGTCTACCAATCTACAAATCAAAAAAATACAAAGTATCTCAGCTTGACGTGTATACATATATGATCTCTGGCTTGGTCAAATCAGACTAGAATGTGAGCCTTGGACCTCCAGGGAGCCTTCACTGCTGTGTACAGTCCTAAGGCAGAGTCTGGACTTTGGAGAGCACCAGCATCATATATTCCCGTGGAAGTAATTCCTAAGCAAAATGAACTATCCATCTTGGCCAGCCTAGTTTAAAGACTCGAGCACCAGTATCTTTTCAGGCATTTCCTGGAATATGGCTGACTTTTTAGTCTATTCACCTCTAATGGAGCATTAAAAGAAAGTGGCAGAAGAAAAGTCAGGGACAGGATTGTCATGCATCTCAAGTATTTAGAGAAGTCCTTGCCCAAAAAAAGATAAATCAGGAAAAAAATTAATGAAGGTATTTAAAAGCAATCTCCCTTACTGCTTTTGTGCTCAGGAGGCTGGGAGGGACAGAGCAAGAGTATTGTAAGTGGTTTCATTTGCAGCTTGTGACCTGTTGAGCTTCCACTACTGAGCGACAGAACCTGTGTGCAGATACTGCAGCTGCACATTAAGCAGGTTCACCTTCTACAACAGCCTCAGCAGGCCGAGTCTTTCTTTTTTTCCCCCAGTGAACTTGCTTTGAACAACTTGCTGTCTTAAATGCTTCTTAAAATTTCATTTCTTCTGCTCTTAAAAGACAAACAAGAAGGTTTGTCAGCAATCTACTCTGGAGATAGAGTGTTAAGGGAAGTGGGCTGTTAACACTCTATGGGCTGAGTGCACTGGAGTGCACTCTGATGGACAGAAGCACCATTTGTAAATTTGTATTTTGCCGTATTTCTTGTTAAAAGGATGTTGTGAGGCAGACGGGATGAAGGCTCCATGTTAAACTCACAGTGCCTGCTCCATAGTGTTAGCTGGGATCCTCTGGAAGCAAAGAAAATTGATATTAAGACAGATTGACCCAGCAAATTCTTCTGGGAAAGATCTCTGTAGTGCAGGATGAAGGGGGCAGTGAGACAGCAAGCAGAGACCTCACCAATCCACAGCAGGGCTCAAACTCCTCCAAGGAGCCTCTTCTTCAGCAGAAGCAGAGGCATAAATCAGTCTTGAGTAACAAGGGAAAGAAAGAGAACTTCTTCGGACCCACCTGAGGTTATGTCAAATTTGTGCAGATGGGGAAGCCAGAGAAAGCATGAGTATGGAAAGAGACTTCACCTTATCAGGAAGAAGGAATGTTTTTGCTTGGATTTTCAGATTGAAGATTATCTTATTCCAGTTTAGTTTCCTTCTGATGAAACAGACTGGGACCCTTTTGTTTGCCCTTGCATATGTGGCACCTGATTCCATGCCAAGGCAAAGCCCAAGTTGAGAGGCATAGCCATGTAGGGACAGCTCTTAGCTGCACTGCTTCCAGAAGGAGATGCTCTTGCAGGACATGACTCGGAGCAACCTCATGCTTATCACTCTCATTTGGCCCCAGAGAGGCCATTTACAAAGAGCTTTACTCCAGACTTAAGCTTTCTCTTTTGTGGCAGCAGTATTACTTTCCTGTTTCTGCTTTCTCCTGCCCCAAAGACACTGGCTCAGCTCCTGTGGCATGTGCACACTGAGGGGAAAGAGCCATTCATCACTGTCAGGAGACGTGCTGTACACAGCCGGTCAGCTCTCACCTCCCACTGCTCCTGCAGTGAGGGCTGCAAATCTTGAAAAGATGCATAACATGCACATTGCAAACAGCCATTCATCATTGCAGAGCTGTGCCCCTGACACCCAGGCACAGCCCAGCAAGCTGCTCTAGCTGTGTGCACCTCCCGCTCCCTGCCACCTTGCAGCGAGACACAAGAGCACAGACACAGAAAGCAAGGCAAGTGACTGCAGATGATGGTTTCTGCTGCAAAAATGATATCCTCTCTCTCCTCCAGAAAGGCCCAGTGCTGCAAAGGTGCCCCATAATAATTAAATTATGAAAATGTAAGTTGCTGGAAGGAAATTAATATCAGGCATGACTGGGGAAAAGGTTGCTTTCTCATGAAGTAATTATGAAATTAAAATTTGATCTCTCCCTGGCGATTGTACAAAGGATACGGCTGAGGTCTCAAACACAACAATACAGCCAGGACTTCAGCAGAAGAAGCACACAATGTTTCACTAGACAAAAAAAGCTCAATTAAAAAAAATGGGGGAAGGATGATTTTTTTGTAAATTACATGATTTTGGCTAAAAGGCGCAATCAAGCAGGTTAGAGCACAGGGTTTGCAGACTTCCAATTACTTTTTACAAGTTGGAATCAAGCTGTTAGAAAATGCAGCTTATCTGAATAAGACTAATAATGCTAAGCTAATTAGACCCACAGGCATTAGCCAGCAGATAAATTCAGGCCAAAAAGAGGGACACTGTCACTTTAAATACTGCCTTGGGATCGGTGGAAAAGCTAATGAGGAGTGTCAGTTGGGGCTGTTTTATTAGGTGGTTCTCTAGAGACTATAGCCTGAGGTTTCTGTAGCAGGGCTTCTGCGCTTGATTCAATAAATCAATTTATATTAAAGGAGGGTGCAGCACAGGCGCCAGCTCCATAAAGCATTTCTGTGGCATTTCTCAATCTGCTCAGGCACTCCTTGAGCAGGCTACCTGAATGTGCTGTCAAAGGACATTGAGCCCAGCAATAAAGAATAAGATAGCGGCTGCATTGGCAATATTTGTTCAAATCAGCTCACACATTACCAAGCAAAACATGTACATTGGCTCTCACCGGGGTATTCTGGATCCCCAATAAGTGATTAATGAGAGCCTGGTTTTTGTGAGCTGGAGTCTGAACCGCAGACGGCAAGGCGGGCTGCACAATGAAAGCAAAAGGCATCCATCCCAAACAAAATAAAACGGCTTGAAAAGTGAAGTTGCTTTTTTAAT
This sequence comes from Lanius collurio, assembly GCA_020086605.1. Lineage (NCBI taxonomy): Eukaryota > Metazoa > Chordata > Aves > Passeriformes > Laniidae > Lanius > Lanius collurio. The sequence continues at coordinate 24,655,880 of JACBWW010000005.1, read as the reverse complement.
CAGATGCTTAGAGGCTGAAAGACATTCCCTGTTGGAAAGAAAAGGGCGAGCGCAGAGCAGGCTGGCAGCTTTCCAGGCAGTGGACAATATTGACTCTAGAATAAAATGGGTTTTGCTTAGTGCTCGCCTCAGGGCACCACCCTCCCTGCTTAGGAATAAATCATGCGGGTGGGCGACTCCCCAGCACGGGCTGACCCTCGGGAGCTGGCCCCGTGTGCCACAGCACCCCTCACCAGACCCATGGACATAGAGCTGGCTAGGGCTCCACTGCTGCTGCAAAGACGGCGCACTTAGAGTCAGTGCCCAATTCCCCCGCTCACGGCTGCCTTGGGCTGCAGCCCACGGCATGTGGTCGGCACTACACCGCCTCCGACCATTTCTGATGGGCGCAGCTCAGCTCTGCTGCTCAGCTCTGCCTCTCCTGGAGGGTAAAGGAAGCAACCAACACATAGGTCAAAAAATGTACTTGTTATGTAGGTTTCTTTTGCCATGCTTAAAATCAAGTCAAAAAGCTGAAGCTGTGAGCTGAAAATAAGCCTTTAAAGAACTCCACTTCAATGCAAACAGTAGAAGAGCCACTGTTTTTGTTCCAAGGAGGAGCAGATAATTAATTTTGAAACCACCAAAGCTGATGCCAATTGGTAGTGCCTTCTGGATGCCTTTGGTTAAGCACAGTGCTGTACAGCTACTCCAGCCCCATGGAAGGCTGAGAGGGGAACTCTGGAAGGAGTCACAGTGAAGGACACAGCCAGTCAGAAATGCAAGTTTGGAAAGGACATAGTCAAAGTAAAGTCCTTCAAAATTGTTCACAGTGGATGTACAAGTTAAGGAAATCTGACCAACTTGTGTCTTAACTTTAAATAAAAGGCAGAGACAGAGAATGCTAATTCTGTGCAGTCCTTTAAAGGAGCAGCTATCACCAGGTCTGCTGTTTCCCCCCACCATATTGTCATTTCAGGTTACTTGCCCCCCTTTTTAGCACTGACCACTCTCTGCTTACATCACCCCTGAGTCTTTCCTGATGCTTCTTTTGCCAGGACTTGTCAAAGTCACCAGGACACCTCTCTCTGATACGAGCTTAACCTCTACAAGCCATGGGCTTGAAAACCCCAGCCCAGAGACCGAGCTGTGAAAGACTGTCAGTAACACATATATCTGCCAGCAAATTATGGCTCAAGACAGCTCCAAAGCTTGTTCAGCAGGACACACTGCTCTTAAGATGCCTTGCCAGCTACAGTACATGTTTTGCAATAGTTGTTCAGCCACAACACACATGGGGCAAGGGTCTAGGAAGGGCAGCTCATGGTCAGCTCTCACCAGTGTGGGATTTCTTTTAGGTATATTTAATACAGCATTATTTCTCATTGCAATTGGCACTGCGAAGAAAGGAGAAAGGGTAGGAGAGCTGGAGTGAGAAGGGAAAGGCTGGTCTCAAAGCAGTTACAGGCAGCCTGGACTAGTGATGCGGTACACATTGCTGGATCAGTGGTTGTCCTAATGCTTTGGGGAAACTTGGCAGCTGTGCTACCACTGTGGGCTGTGGAGACAAAGCCAGTGTGGAAACTTCACATAAAAAAAAAAAAGAAAGAAAAAGCAGAAAGAAAAAATAAAGGGCCAAATGCATTATAACAGACCCAAAGACAATAATCTTTTGTAATCCAAACAAGCTGGGCAAGCCAAGCCATTGTTGAGAATCTGAAAATCCTCCGGAGCAAAGGAGGAGGATAAAAATGAAGAAAAAAAAGTCATACAGCTTCTAATAGAAAACACAAAAAACATGCTGAATTGTAAAATAAAACAGTTTATGTTCCTGAAGAAACATCAAAGCAGAGAGTGTTCTACATTCTCTCACTAAAGGATTCAGTAATTATGTATAAGAGTGGCTATTTCTTCCTACTATCACCTGCACCTCTCTACATGTATGTGCAAATGTCAACATACAGTGAGGTTAGTGACCAAAAAAAAATTCAGACAATTGATCATCTGCATTGTATGTGATAAAGTTCAGCAGCATTTTAGTGTATCAAGCTCTGGCTGGCCAAAGCACCATCTGACATTTTCAAGAAAAGGAATATATATGCTAATTTATTCTCCATGATAGATAGTGTCCTTAGAAACAAATGCAAAACAGACATGTCCTCGGCCACTGTGTCCTGATGCATCAGTTGAATCCAAGAATTAGAAAGGGAAGAAAATAGAAGCAAAATCCTTGAAGTGGAAAACAACCACTAAGAAACCTCTGCAACCTCAAACCATCAACTCTGAGGGCCCACCAAACTGGAAATCGAATGTCTTGTCCACAACCTCAACCATTAAAATTGACCCAGACTCTTAGATAAACAGAAACTGATTACTTCTCCTCTGTCTAGGCAATCACTGCACACAATTCAATGGATAACAAACACCTTGGGCAAAACTTTGGAAAAATAAATGGATCCTTATTTAGAAGGGCTCTGTTTTACACAAATGTATGGCAATAGAGCAATTTCTGCATCATTTTATCATCCTGAAGTAACCAAAAAAAGAGGTAACTGATGCACTAGTTGTGCAATATGGAGCAGCTAAAAGACTCCAACTCTTTTATTAGGACAAAAATGTAGGCCCCATTTTTCACTTCCATCCAGAAGTCAAAAGGAACAGCAGGGAGAGGTAGCCTCATCACAGTCTCCACGTGCTTCTGCTTGGCACAGGTCACGTTTTTTTGGGACAATACTGTGATGAATTCAGACTTGAATTTTCAAGTCCCAGTTCAAGCATTTATTCCAGAACAACTGCTTACAGGTAAGCATATTTGTACTGAACTGGTGACAATTTTTGCATTGACCATATTAGAATCTCTAACTAGATCAACATGTGTCCTAGACTTGAGGAAATTCAGAAAAAACAACCGGAAAATAACTATCTTCTCCTCCCTGCTATATGCTAGAGCTAAGAGACTTCACACACCAATACTGAAAAGCAACACATTGAATCAAATCTGCCAGTTTGACATATCAAAGCTCCTTACTCATTATTCTACATATAGAATTTCTGTTCCTTTTCCTAATGCCAAACAGTATTAGCTATGTAATAACCATTTTGGATAAGGTAAAGTGCTATGCACACATTCACAAGTGAGGTAGAAACTAATATAAAGAATTATCTCTTAACTTTTAAACTTTTCAATGCTGTACAAATCTCAATATTCTGCTGGTGATTTGGACTGGAAAAATTACTGTAGTAAGCAAAACTAAGTTTTTTTGACATTTCATTTGGAACTTTTACTACACATAAATAGTTATTTTTTCCTCTTCATGCTTTACTTTGTATTTATCAATACCAAATTTAATCACTGTGATGCCCATTTGTGTTAATCACCTAATTCTTTTGCAGTACTTCATGGTCATTCTTTTTAACAAGAAAAGAGCTGTGTCAAGTGCCAATGCTACAAATTCAACCATTCCAACCTCATTTCCTTTCCAGACCACTAACCAACCAGGGAAACGCAAAACAGCTCCCATGAACCTGAAGAAATACTCTTTGCCTTCCAACCATGATGACAGAAATCTGTTCTTGTCCTCCTCTCAGGAAGTTCCTATGATACTTCTGTAGCTCTTCCCCACATGTTTGTCCTCCCAATTGGCATGTCACATCTTGAAAAAGAGCTTTTGGAAGTCTACATGAAACCATTCTTTACTGGTGCCTCTAGAGACATCTGGGAGTTTAACAAAAAAACCTTTCTTCTGCAGAAACTGGGAGAGTGTCTCATGATCTTCCACATGTTTTGCTGTCTAAGTCCTCAGATGATCCAATGTTCTCATTCTGTTCCTATTCTTTTGCTCATGCCTGTAGCCTTTTTAAAATGTGAAGTCATCATTCTCAGGGTGAAACTGCATATTCTACTAGCAGCTGTTCAAGATGACAGACAACGATGGTTATTTTCAGATTTACATGTTCTGCACAAACACTTCAGATTATACTAAACTTAGATCATTATTCTGCCATTAAAACATAATTATATTTATGGTCCATAAAGCATGGAACAAATAAAAAGTTATGTAGAGCCAGAGCTGTATGTGAGCATCCAGGCTTCCAAACCTAAAACAGGCTTTATTTTTTAACCCCTCTGTTCATTCTCTGAAAGGATATTTAGTATGGATGCTAAAAGGCAAATGCCATGGAAATGAAGACCATTTGCATATATTGGGCTTTTGCCTTTATAGGTCATGCACAAAACTCACAGCAGCAAAGATTAGGGCTTCTCCAAGGAGCCTCTTGAACTAACAAAAAACAATGAAGACATTTAGCCAGAAACAAAAAAAATCCACATCATTCTTTCTGTCTTCGCTTTAAGTCCATGCTGTTCCTTCAAGTCTTTTAATTTTAGGCTGGTTCAGATAGGCCCATGTCTAAAACAATTCCTCAAGGGATATGCAAATCAAGAGCCAGCTGCAGTAAGCTTTCCTCTGCATGTGAAGGCATGATGGGCCAATGTCTTGGTTTAAAAGATAAATGTCTGACCCACTGATCCAGAATTTATAAAAAACTACTTCCAAGGCAGGAAAATTATTTAGCTTTCAGAAAAATCCCCTGGCACATCTTCCCCTTTATATGCTTGCTCTGCTTTTAGTGCTCACATGCTAAAATGAAACAAGGTCCTGGCTCTGGCGGAAGGTTAACTTATTTAAAAGATTATCTTCTAGAAGAAAGATACATCTGAAAGAAGGAAATGCCTTTTCTGTTAGTATGCAAGGGTACACCTCCATGTTTGATGCAGTTTACATTAATCAAAGACAGGTACAAAGCAGGCATTGGCTGGGGAGAAGGCTGATCCAATGCTGAGAAGGCCACACTCTTACCAGCCAGTCATGTTGAAGTCACGGTACAGCATCCTCTTCCCAACTTCTTTGCGCTGCACCCTCCGTGGAAACTCTAAATGTGTGAATTCATTTCCCAGCAAGTGGGGCTGCATGTAAGCCTGTGGGCAGAAATCAAACCACAGATACCACATAAAACAAGACGTCATCTATTTTTAATGAGATAATATTACCATCCTTTCCTGGCCTCTTCCCACACAAATTCCACCCCGTCCTCTACCCTTCTTTTAAATAAGGAAGATGATGTGCTCCATTTCAACAAACAATGCACATATACCACTTTTGACCCTGCCTGATATCCAACAGCAGCCTTTTAGGGAGCAGTCCTCTTGCCCTCAAAATCCTTCATTTCTTCTCCCTGCTCCTCAAGATTTGGGATCTCTAAACTACACTTCATCCACTGACCCTGAAGGAGTCTGCAGAGCTTTGTAAAACAGAACATAGGCCCTTTTGTAAGTCAGCAAGGGAAAAAGGAATGATCAAATACAAAGCCATAGAGAGACTTAGAGGGGTGAGTGTGCAGTGAAGCTCAAGCTTTTTGACTCCCAGTTCAGCTATGCCAACAACACAGAAAACCTAACATTGCTACCACACTTTAATTGTTACCACCTCAAGAAAAATGCACCCCATCACACATGACACTGCAAATAAACACAAGCTACAGAGCAATTTATTTTCTTGTTTTTGAAAAACTACCTCCTTCATGCAAAATAGACTTTTAGAAAAGCAGCAGCAGTTTTGTGTCACAACTGCAACTGAGGTCTTTGACGGTTTTAACGTTCAAATGCTGCTCACATCCTTTCTGGTGCACTGCTCTGCAGATGCTGGGAGGCCTCTTTGACAGAGCTGCGCCTCTGGCTCATGTTCTCCAAAGCTGACCATAGTTGAGAACTTCGCGAGGCTCTTCACCCACTTGGGATGAATTTATACATGACCACTTGACGTGATAGGTTAATCCTAAATATACTCTATTTCTTCTTTTTGAAATAAATCTCACTCCTTTTTCTTCAGTACTCAAATAAACAAGCCTTTCTCTCTCCATCCACAAAGCTGCATTGTGAGCGAGCTCTTATGAAAGACACAGCCAGATTGGCTACGGAACTGAAAAAAGTTGCATTTCTTAACCTTTTTGCAGATAACTCCTTTTCCTTATCCACCCAGTTAAAGCAATAGTCTGTCTTCTCTTCAGCAGCAGCTGCCATCAAGGGAGATGAAATGAGCTGGGGTTTAGTTTGTGTGTATGTCATAAATCTAGTGCTCATCAATGGTAAGCAGGAAGCACTGGAAGCCCCTATTGATCTACCTGGCATCTGTCATGCAGATAGTTAACAATAAAATATTTCTTGCATTTAAGAGTTGAGCCTGCTCCCACTCAATTTAATAGGAGCTCTATCAGGCTCAGCACATCACAATCCTAACTTTCTATCAGCTTGTCCCTGTTTCCATCACCAGACATCTTTCCAGAAAACACCTCAAGCCTGGTTGAAACAGGACTGAGGAAGGTTGCTGTATGTAGCCAACAAGATTGGATTCTGCTTTCAAGAGGTGGTTTTCAAGCATCCAAGAATGATCTTGACATTGTGATCCCTTTATGGAAGAGGAACTCCATCAAATTCTCTCTGTGTACAGTTAAGAGAATTAGATTTTTTTCCCTGTAGTCTACAGTCAGCCAAGGTCCCCTTCTCCACCTCTACTGCTCTCAAGGAGTCTCTAATTGGATCCCTCTCCTCATTACAGAAATGGTTGAGAAGCAGTAGTGACTTTAGAGAGGTTCAGCAGTATTAGTCCACATGAGGTTTTTCATACTTACAGAACTCTGGAACTTCTTCATTCAAAGGTACATGTAAACTTCTTATTTTATTTATTTTCATTCCAGTTGCAAAAAGGATGGAAAATTCCTAATGATTTATCGTAACATATGAACGACACTTGTTGTTTGTATGACAACAAAGAGCTAGATGTTTTTTGGTATTTTTTAGATTTTTTTCTAGTCTATGATATTGTAACCAATTAAGTCAGTATGCTTTCAAAGTGCAGTTCAATTCACTTTTAAAAATGCACAGCCTATCTTGATTAAAACACTACAAACCAGTACTAGCTAAAGACTGTCACCTGCCTACAAAACAAGGTCATACTTAAAGAAAAAAAGCATCACACCTGATATCAAAACGAAGTTATCTAACCTTCAGATTGTGAGATTATTTATGAGTCTGAATCAGAGGTCCAAAAGAAAAACATTACAGGCTTTTAGCATTTTTCACTTAAACGCAGGAATTTTCTTTATTGTACAGGTAGCGATCAGGAGAGACTGCACTGCATAAAGATTTACTCAGATGGAAAGTCTGAGGTCACAACTGAAATAAGATTAATAAAGCTGGCACCGTTACCAGTGGACTGCTAACGTTCAAATAAGACTTCTCTTCCACAGCCAAGCCTCAATGCTTGATTTATAATCCAGGAATCAACTTGATTCTAATATTTTTGGCATCAGTGAAACAGAGCGAAAAGAGTGATTTGGAAGCTTCTGGTGTTCTGTGATCTGAATTCTTATGTGAAGAAATAGGGATTTTTGTTGTGCTTTGCTTTGTTTTTTAATTTTACACATTTTTACAATTTAAAAAATATAGTTATTTTTGATGCTTCACAGGTAATTCTACAGAGAGAAGAATGTTCCACTATAAAACTTGTCTGCAACATCCAATTGGGTTTGTTGAGAACTTTCATTTACAAGGTGGGGCTTTTTTCCCCAGCTCAAAAAAACCATGCTAGGCAGCAGAATCAGAAAGTAAATAAAAAGCAGCACTTTGAGAATCTACAGATCTTTCAAATAGATATACAAGCAGACACCATAAAATGATGAATCCCATCAAGTGATCAAACAAGAAACAAAAATGGTAAGTGAACTGACTACCAAAATTTCACCTGTGACGATGCAATGTATTTTCCATTTTTAAATTTGTTTCGTCTCGCATTGCAAGAACCTCAGATCAGAAACACCAGTCAGAGAACCTGAAATTTAACAAACAGGGTGACTATCAAACACTTTCTATATCCTTACAAGGTATGTTCAGACAACATTCTTATTCTGTGTTACGGAACTGGAACATTTTTTGTATTTTCTCTTTCAGAAGCTATTTGAGCCTTTTGGCATAAATCTGGCACAGTCTGCATGGTGTGTTTTGGGTACTCTGCCATTCTATGGTGTATTTTGTGGCTGAATGCATTGCATTCAAAATTAGTTATTTAAAATGGACTTCACTCAAGGAAATATTAGTCATGGTTCTTTAAAAAGGCCATTTATTTCCTGCTATGTTTCCTAATGATTAGAAAAGCAAACACGAAATTAAGATAAACCTAGACTTACACATTAGCATGCTAATTAATTAGGTGGCAGGAAACACTGCATGTATCTCATCTGTACCTCTGTAAGGCCTGCCAATGCCTTTTCCAGCTCCTTCAGTAGGCACTGCACTGGAACATTGCTGGAACTAGTGGTTTCACTGTATTCTGTGTTATTTTCAGAATTGCTGCTCTCCCCGACACAAACTACATTTTACAACTTTATACTTTTACCATATCATGCCCTTTTCTCCAAAAGGATACTCTACTACATGGGACTAATGCTTGCAACAGCATGTGCAGCCTACTGCACCCAGAAATTTTGCAGATGACTCAGCCATTATCATAGGACACATTTAAACCAAAGAGAGATTAAAACTAAAGGACGTAGTGGTAAAAGGAAAGAGAAGAATAAAAGCCAAATCCGTCCCTTGATTGGTCTCTCATCTTGTGAAAGGCCAGGACCCTTTCCATAGAACTACACATCTCTTTTACCACAGCATCATGCACTCTGTCAGATGGTTGAAGCAATCCTACGCTGGGTGATACAGGGAGCCACAAACTGTTAGGCAATTATATCTTGACTAACTTGTAATTGAAGTGCTCACTGGACATTTGGGAGATCTAGGTGCATTTCCTCTTCAGGCTCAGGTTCCACAGGCATCCTTCAGCAAGTGAGTTACTATCACTTTTATCCTCACCTGAGCAACAAAATAAGAGTAGATTCCCTTTGAGCTCATGACTATCTGGGCTCATGAACCTTTGTCTGAATGGTGGCAAGCACAAAAAGAACCTGTGGTCACTCTCACTGGTGGCCACTCAGTCTCTACTAGCAGTGACACCTGCACTGGTAGCACTTTCTGGTGAACTTTTGAGGGGCTGCTTGGCTGCACACATGAAGAAGCTACAAACACCACTCTGACCTCACGTGACATCTCAGAAGTGCAATTTCAGTATCTAATAGAAATACACCCATCTGCAGTATACTCAATTCACCACTCATTTTAAACACAATTTTCCAAGAGAATAAGTAACAAAATCTATCCTATTTACTGTTGCAATTTAGACTATCATGACTGACATTAATAGTCTCCTCAGAAGACGAAAGGAAAATTGCTTCTGGTTGTCATTGCCTGCACAACTGCTGAATGTACCAGAGCAATTCCCAGGCAATACTGGATTTTTTTTCCCTTCAAGATACACTGATATTGTAAGACAGGACTTTTCTCAAGGGCTGTGTGGAGCTCTCCTGCTACAGTGCTAAAAGCAAAAGAGATAGGAATTCAAAGGAAAAGGAGGCTTTTGAATGCCCACCAGTGGAAGGGAAGCAGCATGGTGCACTGAACCTCTATAGAAGCCGAAGGACCAAGGGAATACTGGTGCAAAGCTTTTACACTTTACATCTTAAGAAGTGCTCTCTGATTGAAGGATTGATTGCCTTCTGCAATACTCTCACAAGTTGCCTGACACAGAAGTCTGTCTCTGCCCTAGAGCCTGCCTGAAGTCTGCAGCTGTATGCTGCCACCCTGGCCTTACTGCCCTCCTATGGAGTGATGACCATGCTCAGAGCTGCTTCAAAGTCAGAACGACTGGATAGTCAACTTGTTCTTTTCAGGTTTCCATGCCAGAAGCCTACTGCCAAGACCATTCTTGGATGCATGTCAAGAAACCTACCTGGACAGGAAAAACATTTGCTTCTCTCCCTTCTCAGTTACTCTATCAGTACTAACTGAAGCACAGTTTTCTCTAAGACTAGACTGGAGGACTTCATATAAAGATACTCACATGACCTGAGCAACACATTATCTCATGGATTTCTTTCCACACAGAAATTAAGGCTCAGAAAAGAGGACCTAAAAGAACATCCTGTGTGACTGAAGCAATCAACAGGCACTAAAGGCAGAGGAAAGTTCCTTCATCCTGACTGCACCAACAGCGTCTGCTGCACAGTGAACAGCCTGCAGGCTGTAAATCTGTATCCTCCCTTCGCTTGTGCAGTAAATTCCTCATAGTGAACAGTATCTCTGAATTTACCAAGTAAAATATTAATGCTAAAGTGACTAAATTATTTTCTTCCTATTGTGCAGGAAGAGCAGTGCAACATGTTTGAAACAAAGAAACTCAGCTCTAACTGCAAATAAGAAGATACACTCAAAGTAAATAACTTTCAGACAGGAACAATAGACGAGTGTTTTTTTAAAACACTAGAGTAAAAATCTTACTTAGGGAATGTTATGTTTGAAATGATCTGTAATTTTGTTTCATGCTCTTGCTGTCCTGCATGTATTCTCTTTGAACATGATACCCATAGACCTGGCATATTTGTTACATACAGAATTAAAATAGACAAAGGTAAAGGAATTTTCCACAGGAAACAGCAGAAATGCTTTTCAGATCAGCTACTCATTTCAAATATAAGTCAGAAAGCACATCAAAAGAGAGAAAAAAAAACCCTTTGTAGGCAATGTTTTATCTCATATTTCCTACAGAAGTAGCAGACTCCCTAGATGCTAGATACCTTTTATTTTAGAGGCAAACAAATTATTTTAAATGTAACTGAATTGTAAATATTTATTAGGCCTCTTTTCCATTTGGTTCTCTGAATATGAATAGTCCCAAAGCAGTATTTCCTCTGAAATTTACAAACCAATGAACCTGACTGAAAAAAAATCAAATGTGACAATTGAGGAAACAAAATTTTTTCTTTAAAACCTTCCACCACCACCTTCCAAACACCGGCATTTTGTTTAGTTTCAAATCACAGTGTTTGGTCCAGGTTGAAAATAGAAGACACCTTAAGTCCTGGGAACACCACTAGCCTTGGCCTGTCCACCTTGAGTCAGACAAGGCTGAGAGTGAGCCTGCCTTGGCTGAAGCTTAAATTTATAAAAGGAAAAAGCAGGAGACCAGAAGAAACACAAAGGAAATCTCTCAGCCATGTTAGGAATGACATTTTGACAAACAACTAATTGACTTCAACCAACTGATCTGTCCATCAATGAAAACCTTAAAAAGTAACAGGATGGTTTGTATGAAAATAACACCATACATTTTGACTTATATTACTCAGGCAGCTTATCAGCCAACACAACTTGGTCTATAAAGCATCCCATGTGTTCCCAGCTAGTCACCCTGCCCCAGCTTTATGGGTGCTGCTACACTAAATAAAACTAATCTTTGATCACCCATCCTATCCTGCAGCTACTAATGTTCACTGAGATCACCTCTAAGTTGGCTATCTTTCCCTTGATGGAAATACTACCGGCATACTGTTAGAGTAAATTAATCAAACTCTGCAGTATCATTCACATACAAAGAGCAGTCTGTGGTACTTTCATACTGTCACACAGCAAGCACTGGGATGGATTGAAATACATCTGTGGCTCATTAGCTCTGTGTCTAAGCTCTCAAAACCCAACACCAATGAGCTGCTGAAGGGTATGCAGCTGAACAAGGTACACGAGCGCAGCCATGCTAATCGATGGCCCCCGCCAAAGAGGTAATACTCCTTTCATTGAGATCTGCACCACCAGGCTTTTGTCCATTTGCTGATGGCTTAAAGACATACATGATCAGTCACTGTTGTTCAGTGGACATATCATCCTTCACTGAGCCACAGTAACTCAGCATAATTTCTCTGAGATATTACTGGGCAATGCTTGTCATCAGCAGCACCTGATTTGCTCCTCTGGTCTCTTACCAGATACTGAAGTCGCTGGCGTTCAGTCTCTGGAGTGAATTCTGAAGACATTGGAATGACTTCGCCATTTCGGATTATGATAGCCCTGTAAAAGTAATAAAACATCATCAGCATAGAAAAAGAAGGTAAAAAAACCCAGAAAACCATGGGCTACAGTCACGGTCTTATTCTCTTCAGAAACACAACCAATAAAGACATTTTTTTCCACTGAGGTTGTCAGCAGAACAGGATAATTCCTGCCCTGCATCCTTCAGGCTGAGTAACAAAGTATACTTGTATAAACCAAGTTCATTTTAGAGCTCACAAAAACATCCAAGCAACAAAGGCAAGAGTTATTTCAATTGATGTCTACAGGGTATCCTTATTAAGTGAAATGCAGACACCCAAAGGAGATGCTGCAAAATCACTGATTGTAGAACAACTCTGCAGGTTTTAATACCAGTTGTGGCTGACACTGTCTAAACTACTGGCTTCAAATGACTCATGCAAGCACTTTCCAATTATTGACTGGTTATATGTAATGTCAGAACATTTCTACTCCAACAGAAAATGGAAATAGCAAAGCAAATCCTATTTAACACAAATTTAACTAGTTACCTGCTGAAACTCGGCAGGTAATGGAATGATTGTAGATTAGCCAGGAGGTTTCACACACACTTCTGCAAATTGCAGAGGGAAAATTTTCTCAAACACCTGCCTGTTGTGTCTTAACAATCTGCTATGCTGCACACAAAATATGGTCCAATCTTTCCCTGGTGTAATGCCACTGGCTGGAACACAAGTCAGAGGAGGGGAGAATTTACCCAATATTTCTGCATTCTACATTCATGCATTCACTCACAGAACTACGTTCCTTTATCTTTCCATTATTTAGGCAGTTCTGTAAGTAGAGCAACGCCTGGCACTTTTGAGGCACTTGATAAAGTATGTATCATCTCAAAGACTAATGTCTGCTGTGGAACTGTTTCTCAGACATCAGTGATTAATTCAGTGTTTGGATAGCAACAGTGTACCAGCTCTCCTCTTGAATTTAGACAGAATTTGGTGCAGCTAAAAATGTATTTGCCACTTGGATTTCAGTTTGTCTATGTTTTAAATGGTCTACTTTCTCTGATTTTTTCACCCCACTGACGTCTTATTTATTAGCTAGCTTACTTCCCTTGATAATTTGATTGATTTGCTATCACTACTTCTATGCCAGGTTTCTGATGGCACTGCAATGCAACCAACAAATATGGCAGGCACACAAAGACTGAAAACTTAAACTTCTAAATTCAAAACACAGGCATCTTGAGAAAACCAACTCAAGTACAAACCTGAATTTCTGAAATTAGCGGCACTGGATAGATTTCCAAGTCTTGTGGTTAGGTCAGTGGACTAAAACTGTCTCCAGGTTATCATCTACTATTGCTAGTATGCAAAAGGCAGCAGCATTATCTATGAGTAAATGAACTGTTCAATTTCTAAGATTAACACTGCAAAGAGCAGGTAGGTTCAGGATGGTACTACAGTGGGAGATGTGGGAAGCAGCTTAGGCAATGAGGGGAAAACTGCTTTGCTTTGAAAGGTAATAAATTTCATGCTCTTGGATTTCCAGCACCTCTTTGCAAATAATCCCGTGTAGAAATTAGAGGCGGCAAGAGTGCAGCCTACATACTGAAGGTTCCCACTGGCTCTTAATTAAAACCAATATTGTGTACTTGAGACAGACATGGTAGTTGCAACTCTTTAATTTCCTAAAACAAATTTGTGCATAATTTTGGACAGATTTTTTTTCTGCTTTAGGGAATCTGACTATACTACAGGCTTACAAAAATGCCTATTCAATTAAAAATCATAAAAGTTTGTTGAAAATCGTGCTTTTGCATTTCTGAGACAGTAATTCAAATAGAAATTAAGAACTCTACCACCTCTCTTCTGCAACAACACATTTGCTTTTATTTTTGCAGTTCCTGAGGTATTCAGCTTTGAACCAGATTTATTTACTCAGACAGTGAACATTTTATATAACTTTTTTATATGTTATTTGATTCACTTGAGTAGGCCTCCACTTAAGGAGTCTGTGGGTTTAGTACAGAGTATGTACTCTGGCAACAGTCTAGACCAGACTGATCAAAGGAGATATCAGACACTAACCAAATTTTACACACTAGTTTAAGTGAGTCATAAGGGATTTTCTGATCTTTTGCTTGTCTGAAAGAGCTAATATAAAACCACACATTGATATAACTGCTAGCACATCAGGCTAATTTTCTAATTATTCTTTGCTTCCCCTTTAATCACCATTTCACAGGAAATACGTATTTTAAAGATCACTCAGACCAGTCTGGGGTTCACCTTTTTCTTTGTGCACATTGACATACTTTCTATATATGTTGATAGCTGTCATTCTCACTTCTGTGGGTAGAATTTGGCCCTGAGGGACTCACATCATATAAAAAGCAATTCAGAGGTGAGTGGGTCAACCTTTCATAGCTCAACTTATTTTCACCAGAATTGGCAGCCACCTGGGATGAAAAGCACAATCCAGCACACACACATACACACACAAAAAAAAAAAATCTTCAGAGGGGGAGGAATTAAAGCAATACTGTTGATACCTGGTAAAATAGAGTTTTATGGTTTTCATTAACGTTTTCACCAGTTGGACTTTATTCAACTTGCAAGTTACAGCTGCTCATAAGAGTCAAATGATTTGATCTGAGGAATGAGACAGCTCTAGATATGAGTAATGGGAGGGACACAGACATACACGTACAAGGCACTGGTCCAAATTCAACTGCGGTGAGCTTATAAGCCCATACTGGAACCTTTCTGCGCTAACTCCTTAGCTGTTTCATGGCAGCAAAGGGTATTCCTGATGGCCCAAGGGAGAAAAATGGACACATTTGTTGGCTGTCTCACTGAGGAGGCTGGGTGCAAAAGCCTGGCCTGGGAGCCACCCTGCTCAGTGGGATTTTCCCCTATGATTGAAAAGGTGCCAAATAAGGCCCTAACTGAGTTTGGAGAATGAAGTGCCCTTTCTGTGACCTTGCAGTGACAGACCTGCCAAGCAGCGACTGAAGGCTTTTTCCACCGAGCAACCTCCAGAGCCCTGAATTCAATAGCCCAGAGTCAATAACTGCTCACAAGGAGGGAGCCTGGCTGATGCAGCAGCTGCAAACAGCTCCAGCAACTGCTTTTAGAGACCCACTCTATACGGTCCTGCAGGACAATTAATTTTGACTTTACACTTCCTAATGGACTAAGCAGCAACCTGGCAACTAAGCAGCAGTTACTCGAGCATTACTGCTTCTGCCATGCATGAAACACATATGTATGCAAGGAAGTAGTGCTCTGAAAGCATTTAACTTCCCATGTATTGAGGATATATGAATGTATTATTTTATGCCAGAATACAGCTGTCCTATTGAACTGTCAGAAATAACTACATAGGAAGCAAGAATTCCTTGAATAGATGCGGCGCCCAGAGAGCATCTGATTCTGCCATGTTTAATAGTGACATTTTAATTTCCACCACACTGGTGAAACACATTATAGCAGAGCCACAGGGTGAGCCTGCCAAAAGCAGATGGATGATTCATGTTTGCAGAGAACAAGTATGTCAACACTAACCAAATATTCTCTGATGACAAGGTTGCTTCAGACCCACACCAATCATTAATTTATATCACCAGTGAAGTAGTAATTAAAAATAAAAGCTTTTTTTGGCAGGATTGGAAATCGGGAGTCACAGATCTGCAGCCTCCTCAGTGCATTGCCCTCCATTCTTCGATGCCCTCTCCACACACCATTGTCTACAGTGAGAAACTGCTCTGAAGTCGAGGCCCACAGAGGCCAGTAAGTCACTTATTTGGATCTCTTCTAAACACAAGCTAGATTTCCCTTAGTCCTTTCCTCTCTTTTGAACCCTAACTCCCTACCCACAGGTATTACAGGATTGTATTTGCCAGTGCATTTCACATGCTCTGCATGACAATGAAAGTATGCTCATTAATCCAGAGCTGGGATACTCACAGTAAACTGGAATATATTGAGGAAAAATATTCCCAAAACACAGCTGAAGTAGCCTAAAATGGAAGAAACAAGAATCTGATTTTGTATCTCTTTTGGCCTCTCGAGTTCTTCTGATCCAGAGAAGCCACGTCCCAAATAACTAAATTGGGAGCAAGAGATGTGCCAGTGGCTCAATGCACAAGGCAGGACTGGCAGTCATGGCAAATCCTGCAGCCGGCTATGTCTGCTCAGGCACATGCAAATGAAAAGAAACACCAGGAGCTTAAGAGGCTGCATGTGCATCTACAGAAAACAGTGCCTTTATCTTTTGGATTGACAGGACAGTGTAGTCCATAATGATCAGCTAAATTCACACAGAATATTAAGTATACGGTTATTTTCTGTATTCAGATTCAATACTTAGAAATCGTATTTGGTGCCTCAGTATACATTTGCTTTTAAAATACATGGAGGTTGAAGCAACAAAAGGATAAAAATCTGCTACTGTGCTGTACTGCTGCTGTGATGCTCAGGATGTAGCAACAACACTGGTTTAAGGAAAATATTGATATATCAACTGCTTTTGCATTTTTAATATGGCTAACAACTACCACCTCTCCTTGAATCAAGCAGGGTATGGTGTGTTTTTTTTTTTTTGTTTGTTTGTTTTCTCTTTTGTGGAAAACACAAACGCTAAAAATTGCACAGCGTCCTTTCTATGTTTCTTACGAGAAACAAATAGAGGAAACTCATACATTTTAGAGGAACTTCTTGTTGGTTACTCTCATTTAATCATACAGAGAAAACAACACTTTAGTGAACAAGGTCAAAAGTGTAATTCCACTGCTGTCACAGGTCTATTGGGATTCCAGTGTTCAAAACAAAGAGACATCTCCAACTGTTAGGAGTATTCAGGGGACACCCTGATTCCATTACACACTTTTTCAGCCAAAAATGATTTGAAACGCAACATTAAACTGCACATTTCTACAACACAGGATAAAAATCTGGTAAAGGTGACAGAGAAAGACCATTTAGAAAACCCTTTTTGACAGTGTATATCAATTCCAAGCCAGAGGGAGGATGTATCCATTTTGTCAAAAGGTGTTAAGCATGTGGATTCAGTACAGATGAAGCAGAAGTGTCTGGCCTGTCTGCAAAGGTATTAGAAATGTGTCAATGAAAAAGAAAGGGGGATTAAACTGACAGAAAGAATAAGGCAGGGTTTTATTACACTCAAAGGGGAACTAAGCAGTAGATTTTAATTAGGTATGTCACAAGATAGTTGTGGAAAAAAGAAAGTAAATCCTAGAACTATGGAATCAGTCTATATGGGTACTTGTTTACATTGGTAACTAAATGCATATATTTTAACAATCCCAGGAAGATCGATGTTAATGTTTGATAAGCTTCAAACCAGCGGTGCATTTTTTTTGTTTCTTTACATTTTCTTAATTGCTAAGAAGTGAAAGACAATGACTATAAAATTATTAAAATGAGAAATGTTTTTCTCTTTGGTAAATGAAGTACTGGAACTTACAGCCATATGATTACTGATGACTCTTAATACATTCACCATTGGCACCTTGGTTTTACGTACCTAAAACTGAATTATTCCCACTTAGTCCCACACAGACCCATTTCTCAATATTTCCTTAAAAACCAGGTGAACAAACACCTCACTGCACTGGCAGTAACTGTGGAACTGATCTCATATTCCATCCATGTATTCACTAACAACATGGTTCTATAGTGCAAAGCCTTTAAATTATTTCCTTAATTTTATGAATTAAGGCAGACTGAGGATAGTGAAACAAACCATTATGTAGGTTTTAGATGGCATTAGAACAGGTTCCAAAGATGACATATCCATCACCATAAAACTCAGGTGGAAGCAGCAACCCTCAGCAACATCAATGGAAAAAACACTCTGGCTGCTTCCCATCCGTAACACCTAAGATAATGCCCCAACTTTTTGCATCACTATCAAGAAGAAAAGCAACAAACCAGGGAAGGAGCAGAGCCAGTGAAAATTTTCTCTGTTCTCACTTTCCATTTACTGTCACTCAACAGTCCTACCACTCTGATTTCTTTGTATTCTTCAGCACAAACATGAGCCTGTTCACAGAAACGTTGTGACAGGATAGAAACACTGGATGATTTTTCTTTCAGCTGAACAAAGCCAATGCTAAGCGGAAGCAGACTCTCCCTCCTTGTGGCTCTTCCTGTGACAATGTAGTTTCATGTTACATTGTGGATTATAGCAGGCTGCTCAGACACTTTCATTCATCACTTGGGGGAACTTCAGCTCCCTCAAGCCAATAAAAGGTGTGAGAACTTGCCTTGGTGAAGTATTGCAAAAGTAATTTCCTACAGGAGCGTGCTCTGGCATTTCCTGCCGGAACAATGAAGATCACTCCCAAACTTCTGCTCAGGCTTTTTGCAGACTGCCAGCCATCCTGGCTGCTCCAAGGATTAGTATCTCAGCAGCACAACTGCCAAGGGCAGCCCTTGCTCCACTAGGACAGTGACTAGGCATTCCCAAGTACTTAATTCAAGGTCCTTTCTTCATGTCTTTGCTACAGCATGGAGCCAAGCATGCTATACTTCTCCTGCAGCAAGACAAGAACCTCCTCCTGCCTTTGAAAAGAAGCAGAGAAAGAAATTATGAAATCTAGACCCTGCAAACCTCCGTGAAAAGTTGTCTTTCAGAGGCACCTGCAAGCACACAAGCTGTTCCTGCTCCTGCACACACGTGTAGAGCTTTATGCCAATTCCAACTACCTGACTCATTCATATTTATATTTCTAGTGCTTATTTAGTGATTCCTTTGGAGAAGGCCTCTGGGCAGAATGAGGCTGCTAAAATACTCTAAAGGCACTGTTCTGGTGGTCTGATTTTACTGAATTAATTGTATTATTTTTAATAAAGGGTCACAGATAGGCAAACAGAAGCTGTTTCTTTAAGTACAATAACAGATTTCCATGGAAGGGCTTACTTCTCATCTACAGTAGCATCTGAACTAGTCAGAATTTTTCTTACTGCCACCAAAAAATAACAGAAATCAGAATTTTTAGAACTGATCTGGTATTCCATCTCATGTATTCACTAACAACTTAGTAAGCAGCCGTTAAAGGGATTTTCTACTACTGGCAGCCTCCCTCTGCCCTCTATATTGCATCCAACCATGAGAAGCACCTGGCTGTCACCAACAATGGAAATAAATTACTTCAGTTGTTTCTGCATCACCACTGTACAGTTTTAAGTTAAATGTAATGCTGAGCTTGCAGGCTGTCCACAGAGGAGATAGCTTGGAGAAGACATGTTGCCCCATCATTTTTGACCCCTGGAGCGGTATGCTTCTAGTTGTCAGTGCCTCTTTAGTAGGGTGCAGCTCCATTCCCATGAGACTCTACTGTGAATTCCCTGCTTTAGTTTAGGTCCTCAAGTGTATTGCCTGGCTGATGAAATCTAAGTATGGAGTTATTATTAGCACTTGGCTTTATTAACGGTGTTTCATTTTAGGGCTAATTATATATATTTTTGTTATGCCCACCCCATCACTAATGTGATGGCACTGGCTATCTGAATGCAATGTTCTTCTTTGATTAATTGGGAAAATAACTTTTGCTATTGAATCATTAGTGACTTCATAAGTTTACCTATACACTCCTAGTATCATCTACTCCAGCTCCAGTAGTACTAACCCAAATGTGAATGAACAAAATGCTCTGTAATTAATTGTGTGTACTCTCCTGGTGGTTTACATCTCAACACATCAATCTTTCAGAAACTGCTTCAGCTGGCAGCTAGAAAGCTATTACAAGACAGTTTATAGTGACACTACTAGTACACAAAAACTGCCCTCCATTGGCTCCAATAGCCTCAGGTTGGAGATTTACTGCCCTCTTAGGATTAATTTCGCCCCAATGATTTCAGTGTATTCTTCATCTGAACACAGCTAGGTACAAGGCTGCAATGATGACAGACCACCATGTTTCTGTATCGTGGCTGAACATCATGCCACCAATTACTCAGGCCGTGCCAGGGAAATGAACAAAGTGCAGTCACGTCTCTGTGGCCAGCTCTCAGCCTCAGAACTGGTATCAGTGGAATCAAAGTATTTTTCCCTGCTGTCCAGGATATCACATTCATCTCCAAGACAAGTTACTATGGCAACTAAACCTGGACTTTGTGGATGAAGGCATTGCTGTGCAAGCCAGTGTTTATTTTGCCAGTAATATGGCTGGGATAGGCTGTCTATGTAAGATGGAAGAAGTAAAGATTTTTTACCTCTCTGCTCTTCACTGTCATACCATTGACAAAGAATGAATTCTAGCACCTAAAGTCATATCTACTTTGATCTCAGCTTTTCTGCTAAACTCAGTACCAGTTGCAGGATATTGGAACAAGGTGGATTGAGATGTAAAAGCAGACTGCAAATCACGATCTCTGCTTGCTCTTCATCTGTGATTTTTTACCCAAGCCCTGCTTCATTCAACCACACAGAATTGACCAGAGCCAATAGTAAAAGTCTCAGGAGCAGGGCTCAAGCGGCATTGCATAGCTGCTGCTGAGACTGAACAGCCTGGGCTGCCTTGAGTTTGCTGAATTCATGTGACTTGAAAAGCTTTTCAACATAGTAAGGACCACAGAAGACTTTGAAACATTCACCAAGCAAGCCTGGGGTGCTCCCTCTGGCCCCCCTCCCAAAGTACAGATGGGAGCTAGAGAACCAAGGTGCCCAGTGTAGAAAATAAAAAGGCACCAGGGACAGGGTGGTTCGGGTGATCTCTACAGTTGAAGGCAGCTCCTGAAACATGCAGTTTATTTGCAAGGGTCATGGGTGCAGTAGCTCTGCTTAAGCTGCCAGCCACAGCTTAGAGCGTGCCCCAGAGAGAGCGAGAGGTAGAGCAGGAGATACAGAGGTAGAGAGTTAAAGTCTAGACAGTGAGAGAATGAGAGAGAGAGCGAGCGAGATTGCAAGAGAGTTAAGGTCTGGTTACATGATATTATATCTCTTCTTATACTGAATATGGTAATAGTACAACATCCAATCAATAGACGACAGAAATCCTTATAGAATTTACATACAACCTATCAAAACTACTACATTACCATACTGTGTTACATTTTAACTCCTAAAAACTACTTTCTAAAACTACTTTTGTCTTCCCTGCCACACTGGCAGGGTTTCTCTGACCCTTGGACTTCTCTGTTTGCTGAAGCATCCTCTTCTCTGCTAAAGACATTGTTCAATCAAGAGGGATTCTCCTTCAGCTGGCTAGCCCATTGTGTTTTGGTTGTACAGTAACTAACAGCTTGGTATTTTGTATCTCAAAGCTAGCTTTCATTTCTATTTTGCTTACAGGTTTCATATTTTCAGAATCTTTTGCCAAGCAGTCATATTTATAAGGTTTCCTTATTTCATCCTCCCCAAAACCCAGCTTGCTTTGCATCCTTGGCCCCGGCCCTGCAACACTGCAGTGAAGAATTTGCATGTCTCTAAGGTCAGCTACAAAGGCACAGATTAAAAAGATAGTTTGTTTGGAGTTTGTTGGCTTATTGTTTTTTGCCTTTCTTTTTTATTTTAAAGGTTGAATCTCCACAAGAATTAAAGGTAATATAATTCTTTATTCCTGGAAACCAATACCAATGAACTGTGGCTGTACAGTTTACTGGTGTTACTCAAATAGCCAAGATTTTTCCCTTCCTCATTATCTGCAGCATAAGATAATGTCCGTGTGGTAAGGACCAAAGATTTAACTGAATGTATTCCTCACTGAAAATGTTTTCAATGGCTTCAATACCTGCTAATTGCCCCAGGTATTGCTAAGGCATATGCTCTCCCATGAAAAACAAGAGTTTGAAAAATAAGTAGGACATTTGTTTTGTCTTCAAAGCTTACAAACATTTGCTACCAAATGAGTAATTTCTACCGAGACAGTGCTGGATATGACAAGCCAGTAACCTGGAACTTGCCTGGAACTGGATAACTAGAAAATGCTCTTCCTTAGCACTGCCCTTTGAGTGAAATGACTTCTTTCTGATCCAACACCTTTTCTTCACACCTCGCCTTAAAGTGTTTCTTGAAGTGCCTTCAAAAGCTTTACCCAGCACAAAATCCTGCAGTATCTGATGTTGCTGCTATTCCAATGAATCTTGTGCTCTTGCTTCTCCTGGGAAGGAGGCCACGCAGAAAAAGGGGAGAAGGGCTTTCTGCAGGCCTGCAAATTGTGCTTCTAAAGAAAAGAGACAGGGGGAACAGAAATAGAGGACATGGCCATGTCTCCTGAACGTGGCTAATCTTTTCCAACCTTTTGGGCTAGTCAGGCTCAGACTTCTCCACCTATCAAACTGCAGTCAGTGAAGGAGAATGTACACATCAGAGACTTGCTTTGCTTTGAATTCAGTCTTTCCCCACTACACAGACTTAGGAGCAAATCAGATTAGGTTATCTGTTGCCCTGAAATGATCTAACATTTTTTATTTTCAAGTGATTCTGTCACAGAATTAATAATAACCTAAAAAGGGGATGTACCATAGATTGGCCAAAATACATTAGTAAGTGTTGCTCTTGCCTCTGGGGAGGCATCTGAGAATTTGGAGGAATGAGAACTTCAGGGGACAAAAAGAAATCCCTACTGATTGCATGGCCCCTGTGTGTTGTTCAGTTTTGCAACTTTCTTTGCCCAATCTTTAGAAGACAGGAAAAAGAATGCTTTTCCAAATACTGCAGACTTGAGAAGCTTAGTAACTGAGTTAGTCTTTCCCCCAGAGACCTCTAAGTCTCTAGTATGAAGCACAGTTATTGCTGTTTATGTAGATACAGATGTAAGAAGACAGAGAGGGCTTAGGCAGACCACTCACAGAAAACAGGGGAAATACACACCATTCACATTAGAAGATGAGTACTTATTAAACAGAAAATTAAAGATTCCTAGAAAAACAGTAAACCCAAGACTAAAGTAAACTAGTTTTACAATAGCAATATATAAGAACACTTTTTAGTTTCCATCCTTACACAATGTTAGCACTTCTGGCAAAAACAATCTGGCTGGACTGCCTCAAGGAAGAGGTCAGATACCATGTACCACAAAAATGGCTCAGAATCATCAATACTGACTTCTCAGAAATTCTATTTAAGCTACACTGCCAGTCAGCAGACACATAGCTGTTTCCATGCCCCTCTCATTTACTTCATAAAAACAAATAAAGCCCCAAATCTGACTTCCTGTAACAAGAACTAACCATGAGGGAAGCAGCTGACAATCACCATGACAAAAAAGAAGAACTATAAATGTAGTAAGCTTCAACACAAGCAGCAAATCCAGAAAGAACTGACATGGTAAACAAATTCAATTTTCAATTCACTATTTTATTACACTGGGAGAAGACTGTGTTATAAACACACTCTCCCACACCTGGTCTCTTGAAGTACCAATGAAGTTACTTTACCTGCACGCAAAACCATCCCAAAAATATTCACTCAATGAGCTCCTATCATTTAATAAGCCCAAATGCCTTAGCATTAATTTTACACTTGCAAAAAGGAGGAGAAAATCTATTCTGGACATGAGGATGTATGTTCAAGGAGAGTGTGAATATGCCCTGAAAACATAAGTACTGGGGAGCAAGAGCAAGGAGGCAAAAAGATGATAAAAAAGAGCTGATGAAGCAAAGCAAAAAATTCAGTGACCCTGCAAGTCTGTGAAGCCTTCGAAACATCAGGCTCTTTGCTTTGATGCCTTGTTCTGCCAATAAATCAAAAAAAGCCCACGAACCCATCTGCAGATTCAGTGAGGATTTCAGGGTGTATGGAAAAGTCAAATCAACTTGTGATATTCTGCTTCTTGTATAATGATAAAGGCACAGCTACCCTACATGGCTCTAACACAGCACAAAATGGAAGTGCCTGCAGTCTCCAAGCAGCTCCTTAACCAGATAACACAAAAGCCAGAACAGTGCTCATGCCAAAGATGGTTAATATGATCATATTGCATTAGTCACTGTAGTGATATTGGACAAATGTTATGTTGCATGAGGCTATACAATAATTGGGCAGTAATCAGTAAAAACATTAAGTCCCTGTTTTACAACTAATTCATCAGTACCTATAAAACAACATCCTAATAAAGAGCATAAAACTAAAAAGAACTGAGATTAACAAGGCGTGTTAAGGCAGTTTAGAAGTAAAAGTCACTTTAGCAATACAGAATTGAACAACACTATTTAAAACAATGACCAGAGAAGATTTACTACTCCATATTAAAAAAAGAAAAGAAAAAACCAGCAGCTATTCCAATGGCCTAGTTTTCATAGCAAATATGTCATGCTGGTGAGCAAAAAACAGCGCCTCAATGATCACCAAAAAAAGCACTATATATTGGATAGCTGACTACAGCACTATCAGTTCCTAATCAGATAACCTTGCATGGACAATGCTAATCACTGAAAAGAAGAGCAAAAAAGAAGCATTAGAAAAGGCTTTGGCTGATATTCAGATATGAATTTTAACTGTACAAGTAGGTATATTTATGGCAGAGTCCAAGAATGATCAGATAAGCCATTAGAGAATGAAAGCCATTCCTTCCAAGTTGTTTTTATCAGGCTCTGAATACATCACCTCATTTTTAGTAGGGTTCTGGTATCATGTGCAGTTAACATATAATTATTACAAAACTGTGATTGCATCGTTAGCAGAAGTTTAATTATATCATTGACATTAGTGATGCCATAACATCAAGCTCAATAATAGTTCATAACAAAACCTACAATTAGCACAATTTTTCCTCCTTTTTACACCAACCAAAAGTGTTCAGCTTGGAGAAGCCTAATAGTCCATACAGAAGTGAGCTAGGGCTGAACCTGAAAGGATTGCTGGCTGGTAATTTAGTAATATGGTAATTAAAGTCTTTTCATGATGTAATTACACATCAACTACAAAAGGACAGCTGCTATACAACACTGCCAGGGTACGTGGCATGAAATGATTAGATTTGAGAAGCTTTGGTGGATAAACTGAATACCACAGACATAAGTCTGAGGTATAGCTGGCACCACACAGCACATCATTATTCAAGTCTCACACTTAATGTTTCCTTAGTCTCATTGTGATAGGAAGAGTTTGTTGCACATACCTTGGTCCTCCAACAGCAGAAGCTGTTCAAAATTCACCTTTAAAAGCTTCTGTTGTTTTGAAGTTCTCTGAAATTATAAAACCTAGCCTTCACCTGGAGAGAGGAGTATAACTGAGGTTTGCATGAACCCAAAATGTTTATTTCCCACACTAAATCTTCTCTCACAAACTCCTATCTGTGGGGAATTAAACATGATTTATTTGCAGGCTTTTTCCAGTGGGGTAGCAGAGACAGAAGGAGGAGAATGAGGAGAGGGGAAAGGCACAAATGACATGAGGAACTAAGAACTAAGGGTTTTGGCATCTAGTTCCAACAGCAACAATAAGTCATCCCCTACTTGAGTGAAAGAACAAACCTACCCTTCTTCTCAAAAGCAGATAAAACTTTTATTGAAGTAGTTTCCTGATTGTATTTCTCACTGCCCTCTCTTTTATCTGTACAAACCACAAAGTTGACCACATGAGGCATGAGACAGCAAAAAGGACCACATTTTTCCAACACAAGTAAAATTTCTTGACTACATAACTGGGCTCTTCAAAATACAGGAATGCACTGTGCACCCTGGCAGTGGGCACACAACCTCAGTGGCTTGTTTAGTCCTAAAATGTTTTTGTTATGACAGCAACTCGGATGTTTTGCAATAGTTGGTTCTTCCCCTGTAAGTGGGAAAGGGATTTGGTGGGAGAGAGACCCAGACCAACTGATCTACACTTTAAAGCTTTGAATTTCTTTTGTGCTAGGAAAGTCTAGGAATGGACTTATCTGAAAATGAAAGATTTTGGGATAATTCTCCTCAGCATAAGAGAGATCTTCAGTGAGGCTCATTTAGAAAGTGCAAAACCAAACTGTTTTGAATCTGAAGGGACTTTATTACAAGATAGTAGGAATGAGAATTTGAATCCTGGTTCAAAAAACACCCAGTCTTGCTGATAGTTTTCTTTCTGATTCCTGCTCTCCCTCTTTTTCTGAAGAGATGTTTTGGGTGGACTTAATGAACATGCAAAACTCCTTTAAGACAGTATATATAACTACAGTTACACCAGTACTCTGGCACCCACTGCAGATCACTGCCAATAGGACTGTCTTGCCCTTGGGTATCAGAGGCTGCAATTGAGCTGAGGCTGCTCTCAGGGAGCACAGGAGGAATCCTGAGGGAACTGGAAGCAGCCAGTTCCAGTCATTTAGGAACAAAGATCTTAGAGTACTAGGCTACTCAGAATTAAGTCCTGCATGGCCAGTTTTACACAGCACACTTTTAAGAGGCAATAAAGCAAATTAGCCAACTCGGATTCAACTGTACTTCAAGCACAATAGCAAAAGAAAACATGATTGTTTCTAATTTAATGGCAGAAGAGATAGAAGATCATTCAGCTAGTGGTTCTGTTGATGAGATAGGTTATCACTTCAAACATGTTTGCAGCTACCATGTGAGGGCTCACTTGATACTTGATGCAAAAAGGAGATTTAAATATGTCACTTGTCAATAGAAACTGGGTGCACAACTTGCAACGTATACAGCAAATTTAGCATCTTAAAAAAAATCACCAAGGTGAAAAGAACAGGAATTTTACACACAAAGGATTTACCTGACTTCCTACACGGTTTAAACCAGCAAGAGGCAATAAAAATCTTAGGTTTAAACTACAAAACCCTTCACTTTTGAGTGTTGTCTCTGTAATTAAGTACTACAAACATGAACTGTGTGTGCACAAACCTTAAACACAAATGCATAACCACAGCAGTCTTCACCTATAGACAACATGGTTCAATACCTTTACAGATGTTAATTACTTAGCTGTTAATGAACAGAATACAACAGTGGTTCGTATCACATGGGAACTATTCTCCCTGCCCTGTTTATACAGTGTACTGCCAAAAGAAACATGTGAAGTCTGAAGTCTTGCAAGAAGAGCCACATTATCTCTCTCCAATGGCAGTGAGGGCAGAGTTAGAGGTGGGGAAAGAATGTAAGTGAGAGATTTCCAGTATGCTCCTATCGTCAGCAACATCAGAAGACAAAGAAAAGGTTTCTGATCATAAGTCTTCAAGCACCCAATTTCAAAATGAAACAAAACAACAGCTCCTGAATAACAGCATTCAGTTCTGAGAAATGTTCAAGTACACAAGCTAGAAGAGGAAAAGCAAAAAACCTATACTGTGATAGTCCATCTCCCTCTCCTCCATCCCCAATGCAAGAGTAGCAGCTCTTTGCTTACTGATCACTACCTTCAATTACATGAAAATCTGAAAACCAAATAGCCTATATCAAGACTAAGCCTAGTAACAAGAGACACAGGACTTCCTATGGAAAAAATGCAGCCCTACCAGCTGTTCTGAATGCAGTCACCTTGTCAGTGTTCAACACACAATTTTACTACATGCCCAATATCTCTTCTGTTTCAATGGCTTTTTAGCACCTTTCCACTTCTCTGCAACCATCAAGTCACTCAGAAACTGCTACAGGAGCAGAAGTTTCCCTGACTGCAACCACTGCTCAAGATACTGGAACTCTATTCCTGGCATTTGCATTCACTTCTGTGAGAAGTGCTAAGTGTCCAGACAAGAAACAGAATTTTGTGATACTGTCTGCTTTTAAGGAATTCTCTAACACCAGGCCTGGGGAGTTTGGGAAAAGATGGGGAGGCAACACACTTACCTGCTATCACCAGCATTTGCCACGTAAAGCTTCCCCAATAAATACACCACCACTAGGGCTGTGCAGCCACCAGAAATGTTATATACGGTCCTCTCTCGTTCTATTTGCAAATCCTGTGGGAAAAGAGAACAAGATTTATAAAGACAGCATTGCAATTAATGTTTGAGAAAATGAAGTCTCCCCTAAAGAATAAAAATACAATAGAGTCTTTATTAAATTGTATGTCCCACTGGCTGTCTTTTATTGCAGCTATGGCCACACGAGCTGGGAGAAGAACAGAAAGTTGAAGAGTACTCATTACTTTATGTAAAGATGTTTGGGAAAATCAGGTCAGGAGACTGTAAAACATCAGGTACTAGGGAATAAACAGCAACTCTCAGGGATGCAAGAGAATTTGCTATGGCAAAAGCACAATGAAGGCAAAGATAAATGAAGCTTAACAACAGGTACCTCGTGGTATAATTGGAGTGTACTTTACATAGACAGCAAATAATTAATGAGACTCAGCTTCAACATGAATAAATACCTGCTCCCCTAGAGGAATGCTAGGATTGTGGGGCGTATGCCTTTAGGAACAACAGCAAGATACGCTCATGCCACAAGGCTACCCCTCAGAAACATGGAGAATGAGTGGATGCTAAACTGATTCTGAGTGTAAAAAATATTAAATATTAAAAAGTCCTCCATAGAAGTGGAGGACACAAATTATACTTATCACCAACAGTCAATAAAGTCCTGGAAAGACAGAATTACATAAATACACACACATACACACACATAAATACATACTCATACAGTGCCCCAAGAAAGCTTGGAGAACATAGAGTAAATAAGTAAATAAGCTACTTTCATCCATACATTTGAAACAAATGTTGAAGTGTATGCCAATTAATTAATTCTGCTGTCTGTAGTTTAGTTTCAGGTAATAACAGGCTACAAATTACCCTTCTCTCTTGTGTCCAGAACCAAATCCAAATTCAAACTGGTCTGTCCTTGTAACACTGGATTCATAAGGAGCATCATTTAAGATCACCATTGCAAGTACTGTCAGATCTTTTCCAGTTAAACCTTGCCTACTTTTATGTGGTTTTTTTTATTATGAATATATGTTTGCCTCTATGTGTGTGCATATACACAGACCTATACTTCAACTATTTTTATATTTGCACTGAGCAACAAACGGCTCAAATTGTTCATGCCTTGGGGTATGGAATTTAGAATTTTATTTCAGAGATAAATTTACTGAAGAAAAGCACTCCAACAAATGCAAACCATGACAGCTGCAATTTGATTGAAAATCGGCAGAGTTGTGAGGAGGTCCCTGTCCCACACTTTATCTCCTGCAAATTTCAGGGGAGGAAGGTGACCTGGGGCAGCAGTAGGGATGTTCAGCAGCACTTGGGCGCTGTCCCGAGGGGGTGGGCAGAGGTGAGTCACAAATAATGTGACTCCTCTCAGGCCGATGCACGCACACCCCATTTGTGCCATGAACACAGTGCTGAGGTGCTGTCCCAGAAGGCCATCCTCAGCTGTGTCTGGAAACTGCACGTGGTTGCCACAGGGACACGAGTTCTGCTGCACTCACTGACTTTTTGGTGGGAAAGCAGGGCTGGTGGTGGTGAGCACCAGGAGGAAAACAACCCGAAGCTATAAATCATATCTTGTGGAACCTACAGTCACAGACATGGGTCTGTTATAAATGCCTCTTTATCTAATCTTGCCATGGAGCTGTATTCTCCTCCCCATGGTTTCTATATATTTTTAAATTAGGCTGAAGCGTTCAAAGGAAGCAGACATTTCTAACTATCTAAATAACTTAAATTTACAAATACTACAGTGGATTTTCCAAGCACTGGCAGGAATTTTAAGAAATCTTCAGTTCCACAGTTTAGAATATCCTCCAAGACCTTCAAACAATGTGCAATTCTTCATCTGGTTTCAGCTCTGTCATATATATACTTTGCAAGTGCTGGAATGCCTAAATCAAAATTTACGTCTTCCAATAAGCAGAATTCAGAAGCATCTATTATAGGAGGGAAGATGGATAATCCTTAGGGCCTCTTTTTCAGAATTTTCTTGACTTAAACTAGATCTGTGTACTGGGTTTTCTCAAATCACTGCTGTCGTTGGACTCTCCCATCTAGAACTTCAATTTACTACTGTGACTTGACAGAGTACATTCAGTGCCATGTATAATTTGATACTATACACTTTGCTTGACATTTTCTTTTTCAGCAGCAAGGAGAGAGGGCAAGGCTTTCTGACAACTCAACAAGATTTGAGGGGAAGAAATAAAGCAAAACAAAATGAAGCTCACCAATGCTACCAACTCATTCTGATGTACAGACATTGGCTTTTAACGAAATACTTTACAACAGCAGTGCTGGGAAAGTAGTACAAACATGGGCAGAAGCCCCAGAATGTCTCTAAAGCTTTTATGAGTGTAAAGGGGCTCATTCTAGACAGAGTGTATACAAAGCTTTCCTCGTTTTCCACCGGGAGAATGATTTCAGAGCAAGCTCTTACTTTTTGCCGAAGAAGCAGTTAATTTAGCTGGAGCTGAGCCCTCCGCGCCGGGACGTGCCGTGGCAGATGCTCCCAAGGGCTGCCCCAGGCCTGGTCCCCGCTCCCTGGCGCTGGATACGGGAGGGCGGAGCACAGCCTGCAGAGGACACCGCGACGGACCGAGCAGCGGAGCGGGAACGGAGCAGGGCGGCTCTCTGCACCGAGCCCGGCAGCGGCGGGGCGGCAGGACAGCCG
This sequence comes from Lanius collurio, assembly GCA_020086605.1. NCBI lineage: Eukaryota > Metazoa > Chordata > Aves > Passeriformes > Laniidae > Lanius > Lanius collurio. The sequence continues at coordinate 24,625,433 of JACBWW010000005.1, read as the reverse complement.
CGGGCCGGGCCGAGGCTCGGGCCGGGCTCCGGAGCACACGCTCGGGCTCCCCACAAGAAGGGCCCGTCTCTCGGGGGCACGGCGGGGCCGGGCCGGCCACAGCCCCGGCACGGGCGGCTCCTGCCACCTGGCGGAGGCTGCGCGAAGCGGCCGCCGCTCCCCGCCACCGCTGGAGATCGCCCACCTACTCGAGTCCCCTGCCAAAGCAGCGTCACCTACAGGAACCAGGGGGGGTTGGAATGTCTCCAGAGAGGGAGACTCCATGACCTCCATGAGCAGTCTGTTCCAGTGCTCTGCCACCCTCAGTGTGAAGTTCCTCGGGTTGAGGTGAAACTCATTGTGGTTTAGTTTATGGCCATTGCTCCTCATCCTGTTGCTGGGCAGCACTGACAAGAGTCTGGCACCATTGTCTCGACACCCACCTTTGAGATGTTTATGTGCATTAGTGAGATCCCCTCTCACTCTTCTCGAGACTGGGCAGGCCCAGCTCCCTCAGCCTCTCCTCCTAAGAGAGATGCTCCAGTCTGTCAATCATCTGCATTGCCCTCTGCTGGACCCTCTCCAGTAACTCCTTCTCTTTCTTCTACTGAGGAGCCCAGAACTGGACACAACACTTCGGATGTGGCCTCACTAGGGCTGAGTAGAGGGGGGAGGATCACCTCCCTCAACCTGTTGGCCACACTCTTTCCATCTGTATTTATCCTCAGAGCTGGGGCTTTTCCACCAGGATCTCAATCTTGCTATGACAGAAAGCAGCTTTACAGTACTAGGTATCTGCTTAAAATAAAAGAGTTTCAGAAAGCATAAACATAAAATTAACTCCCTAGCATGCTTTATATCACATGCCTGTAATTCTCTTTAAACTCTCACTTCTACTGGTTATTTAATGAGTGAAAACTTTTAAAAAAGAGAACCGTCACAACACATGCCACTCTCTCAAGACTGCTCAATTGATTAAAATGGCACCAATCTAGAAAAAGCATCTGTCTAGATTTTGTCTAAGTCAAAAAATCTCAATAAAAAAGGAAATCATCACACAATGAATGCATATTTATACCTTCCAATAAATCACACAGAGTAGCTCTGTGCCTTTTTTCCCATTTAAAATTGAATGGGGTTCAGTGTAGAATAGGTGCTCTCTCCCCTCAAACTTTCTTGCAAATACATAGAACATCACACATGTATACACGGTTAAATATAGGGAAACAACTATAATTTGATGTTCTTATCCAGTATGGAACTGCACTTAGAAGCAGTCCTCCTGTCTCTCCTTTGAGCTGAATCTAATAAATGCACATTTTAAAGCTCAACAGATGAAAAATAGAGGATTTGACTTATGACACCTTCAGAACTTGAGCTTATTTATTTCTTTTTAACTGGAACAATTGTGATACTGGCAATTACTGACATTTACTGTTTTTTAGACAGGGCACTAAATTATCTGAAAACACAGCACAAACTTGCTAATCCCAGTTTCAACACAGAAAACGTCATTTAGATGTACTCCAAAATGGGGACAGTTTGATTGTTAAATGTCTAAGTTAGGCAATGACTTGATCTGTGTCAGCTTTCCACAGTTTTACTGCATGTAGCTGTCAGACGAGAACTGTCCAAAGAAAACCACACCAAAAAAAAGGAAAAAGTAATATTTAAAAGCTTTTTGAAAGCCATGAATTGCATTTTATTTGAGATTTGAGGCAAAACCAGGGAGATCTTAACTAGAATTCAAAAGGAAGTTGAGGAAAAAAATAAGGGTATACTAAATGCTCCCAGGAAAAGAGGACAAAGCCATCAGATAAACCTGTCAGGTTGGACTCTTTAAAAAAAGGTATCTTCATCTACTCATTATTTTCACTTGGTTCATAAGACTCCTTTGCAGCAATGGGTGTTTCAGGAAAAAACACCAGGAAATCTGCCAACGTGTCCAGGAAACTTGAGCTTTCACCAAGTGCCAGGTAAACTGATATGCTCTGCTGGCACAAAACCCTTAAACACGCTGCACATCTCGACTGCACTGACCTAACTCAACAACATCCAGTTCCAGTACAAACAAGGGCTGGTTAAACAATGTGCAGTGGAAGAGGCCCAAAGTCTTCATGCCAAGTCTAAAAGGAGTATAAGCTAGCAGGAAGTTAAACAGAGGCAGGAGGAAGATGAAGTATTGCAAGCACAGATGAGACACAGAAGTGTTGATTTTATGAATCGCTCCCTTACACAGATGAAAGAAAACACTCTTTTGCCTAAAATAATTATAAGTACAAGATTCACCCCAGAGCTTAAAGTAGATACAATTCAATTCTCTATTGCTTTCCTTAATCAGACCATTTTTATAAGATTTCTTGTAAAACTTAATGCTGAAATTACATTGCATTGGGGTGGTCATTTGTTTATCAAAGATGATGAATTTCAGCCCTCTAATATAAAGTAAGTGGGAATGAAGATATTGGATCTGTAGCAAATGAACAATGACACATGGAGGAAGATGTTCTGTTTAGTTCAGTTTAGAAACAGAGAGAACAGATGAGTATGAGCTACACAAGGAATACCTAAACACCATAACTGGAGCAAGTTATCCAGGGTTTCTGTATTTCTAGCCACAAAAGCCCTCACAACCAGTCAGATCTCTGAACAAAAGCTGAGATGGTCTTCTGTGTGAATACCTACCACAGATGTGAAGTTAAAATAAAGCAGGGCAATAACAGCCCTGATCATTCAGACACATTCAAGAAGGCAGTGACAGGTAACATACACGCTGCTCTCACAGGAGAGGTAGAGTGTAGGGTCTGACAAGCCCCTGTCATGGCAGGAAGCCCTTGTTTAGATAAAGGGAACTGCAGCACCTCCAGACGTGGAGTCTGACAGGCCCCTGCCCTGGCAGGGAGGCCTGGAGATAAGGAGGTAGCACAGTCTCCCTCCAGGCCCCTCTTGGGGAAACAAAGAGCCTTTTTAGTTACGGCGAGAAAAGACAGACCCATGATCCTCTAGGAAACTGTATGTAAAATACCCTAATACCCACTGGTTTCTTACCCTTGCACACCCACCTCTGTACCCCCATAAAAGAGATCCCTCTGCCCTGAGTCGGCGGAGGATTCGTCTCTGGTCACCCCTTTGCAGAAGATGGAAGAATAAAGCTGCTTCTGTGGAACCACCAGAAGGACCTCTCCTCTCTCTATCCGGGCCTGGCCATGGGGGTTTGCCTTGCAGAGCAGAGCTGAAATCACTGCTGAATCACTAAGAGCTGATGGCTGCTGAGCCAGGCATCTCTGCAGGCAGCCCCGGCCGACGGCTGAGAGAAGCCACGACCCCCTGGGAGATGGTTCCTCACGGGATCACCTCTCCGGGTCTGCTACGGCTTCTTGGGTCTGAGCATCAGACCCCGACCAGCACAGGCCGGGGGAACCCCCCGAGCATTAACAACTTTAGTAGAGTACATGATACAGCCCTTCCTATGCTCTGTTACCTTTACTGCCCAGTCCCATAAAACTCCTCTTCTCTCCTGCACCTAGAGACAGTTTCAACGGGAGAGAATCACACCAGGCTCTCAGAGCCTGGCACTCTTCTGGCCTCACAATTACACCAACTGAAGCTTGAAATTGGTGCTTCTCTTAAGCATGCTCTGAACCCACTAGGGTGCAGTGGATGGGCATGGTCATCTCCTCCCTCACTGCTCAACAAAGAAGGGAGCAATCTAGTCCTCCCTTTCTGAAAAGGTGTGCTAAACTGACAGATTTTCCTGCATCCTCCTCTTTCTTTTCATCTAGCAGAATCTGAGCCCACTACTCATAGTACATAAATCTGCCTGCACAAACCTCACTGAAGTTCGCTTAAGCCATGGTTGTGAATGTTGCTCCTGGGACCTACCCACCTGCAAGTCCAAACCCAGTTGGTGGATCTGCTTGCCTGCACTTCCTTGGGAAGAAAGAACAATCCAGCAAAAGATAATTGTTATTCAGACTCAAAGTGAAGTACTACTTCTAACAACAATTGCAGTCTAATTAAATGCATGTACTGAACAAAATTCCCATACATCAGGAAAAACAATGATCAGACATTTCTTTTCAGACAACAAATAAAACCACTGGGAAACACTGAATAGTTCACAGTCCTTCAAGAAAGACATTTTTCTGAAAACTACAGCAAAATTTAAAAAAAGAACAGTATCAGACCTCCCAAGACCTGATCAACACGTACTCGCTGGCAGGCCAAACCTTTGCTCTGCCTGACAAGAATGACTTTTAATAACGTGGAGAAATGAAGGGGAAAGATGTGGAGGAGCTACATCAATTACAGAAGAGAAAAAAATCAGCTTCCATAGGGAAATGGATCGATATTCTCTTTCCATAGGTTCATGATTTCCTGACAGCTGTTCACGCTGTACACAAGTCAAGTGGATGGTAGGAATGTACTTCATGCCCCACTCACCCATAAAACCTGCCTCAGTGAAGAGCTGCAGACACTCTACAGTTGCTACTCCAACACCAATGTGAACCACAGGTCATTGGACCAAGCAGCCTTTGCTGCTGCTCTGGTAGGGCAGCGAGGCTTTGTGAAGTGCACGTCCTTATATTCAGCCTGATAATAACTGCCAATGCTGAAATCTGCACTGTAAGGCAATACTGATCTTTATTTTATAAAAGGAGGGAGAGAAGAAAATTAAAAATGAGAGTGTCATACATCTAAACACCAAGTAATTCATGAACATTGCCACAGTGCTGCCTGGGACTTAAGATGCAGCTCCTGCCTCACAGGGTACCTGGTAAGCTGTGGACGCTCTTAAACAGTTCTATTCACACTCAGATGGTATTAAAGCAATGAAAGGAAAAAAAAAAGAAAAAAAAAATCTAAATCTTCATCTTCTCCAGGTCACGGGACTCATTGTAATCAACAAGGACTTCAGAGCCCTAGGACATACATACCATTTCTTTGAATGCACTTTCTATGGCCCCAATAACCAGGCACTCATGTGGGATCTTCTTCTCAGTGAAGAAACGTGTTGGAGGGGTGCTGGGTGAGCCGGGGGCTCCCACACCACCACGCAAAGAGGCTGCCCGTGTCAGTGTCCTGCTGTTGGTGGATGGGTTGTCGGGCTCCTCTCCCAGGCAGGTGGGCGGGAGGACGGCTGTGTTCCTCAGGATGTCCACGATCTCCTGCAGCTGCTCCAGGATATGGTGCTGCAGCAGTTTGGAAGCGACCACAGCTGCCCCTGACCCAGCATGTCCATCAAACAGGGACCAGTAGTACAGGTTGATCCCATCTGTGTCCTGGAGAAGCAAAAAGGGAAGAAAAGGAAGGAAAAGAAATAGTTACTGTTACACAGTTGTCAGCAGGGTGACTGGTGGCACAAAGGCAGCAGGTGAAACACACATAACTTTCCCAGAGGTTACATTCTTTCTGAAATGCAGAAATACCCAGCGTCAGTGCAACTCTGGTAAAAAGAAGAGATGCTTATTTTTACCACACATCCCCACCATGTTTTTTTCTTTTCTTTAACCTCTTAAAAAAAAAAAAAAAAAGCCCAAGGGAAAAAAAAAAGGTTGAACTTACAATCTTTCTTATCTTACAGCCACCACAGCTTGTAGAAGAATAGCATCTGAATATAACATAGACCTACTACCACAAAAGACCAAAATTCTGCACCTGATACTTTTGTGACAGAACTTCTTTTTTCACTAGGCATGAGACAAAGGACCTCAGTTTGACATCCAGCAACAAGATGTGAACCCTACTTCCATGACTGGTAGATTAGGTCCATCCATGCTGGCAGATGGGACAACTCAGGGTGCTAGCCCATGCCAGCCCAGGAAACAGCATCAGCACAGAGGTCCTCAAGGATGACAGACACAGGTGGGATTGGCTGCACTTCATTTTGTTCTAGCCTCTACATTCACTGCCTAGTTCTTCACACTCCCCTAAAAAGTTTCCTGTATAGTACTGGAGATGGTGGAGTACCTATCATTGAGACAGGGCATTAACCCAGGGCTGGAAGCAAAGTAGCTCTGAGCATCACAAGCTCCAATATGCCTGGAAAATACTAAGGAGCCATACTCCTAATAAGCTCAACATTTTTGGGGAAGAGAAATTCACCTAGCAATCCTTGGGTAAGCATTTAAGGCATGATGATATCCATGACAGCATATCTGGCAGCAGCATGGGGAAAGAGTCTTTCCTGTCTCTCCTTTCCCCTCCACTTATTTTAATTCTGCACCTTCTCCCAGCTATGCAGAAAGTACTATCAGTGGGGCTGCAAGTCGGATGTGGGTGGACTAATACAGATTTAGAAAGAAACAATTTTGCAAGGGACAGGAATGAGGCTATAATATCGTAAAATACCTTGTAATAACAAAGCCTAACCTAGATCTCATTGCAGTCAAAGAACCTCAAGATTACATGTGCATGTTGTGCTGACTGTGGTCTAATTTAGGATGACAGACGTGATTTGTTTTGTTCACCTGAACACTGCTCCCTTACACTACAGATCAGCATAAAGTCTAGGCACCACCTGCATCCCAGCACCTCATGCCCAAAGCACTGCCTATTCCAGATTTATGGACAGGGCTGTGAACTGCAGCTCCTTTTACTTTCTGCTGTTCCAGCTGCTTCACTAAGGTGCCATGATCACAAAAACTGCATAAAAGTTGAGGTGCTTTTTTTTTGTATACAACATTGCTGATGTAGTAAAGTTCAAACATATTCTTAACCAATGTATCAACAGCATAGCCATCCATACAACAGAGAGGTCCTCCAAGAGGAGGAACTGATCACTCTCATGCATTCTTCACTTCATTACTGAAATGCTGTGATAAGGGAGTATTGTCCTAAAGTACTGTTTACTTACCACAGTAAGGCTCACACAGGATACATCCCAGTGGTTCCTGGAAAAACCAACACGTGTCCACGTTTCTGAACACAGCTCCTTAACCAGACACACCCCCCCATTCCCCTCCTCCCCCCACTTATCTAGCCTGGTAAATTCATCAAAAAACCTGTTGTGAAATTTTCCCCCTGAAGGCAGGATTGGCAGTTGTACTACCTTGCTCTGGGCTCAGAGTCTCTTCAAGTTCACACAACAGTTGGCTGTAAAATTCTGCGCGGGTAATTTTTAATGGCTAAGGATTAGCAATTTAAAAACCTGCTTGTAAAAATAGATTGCTATTCATGTAAAATGAAAAGTGTTTTTCCAACAGAAACAAGTTTTCTAAAGTGAATGTATTTCAGCGGAAAACTGAAACTATTTATCCAAAATGACAACACTGTGCCTCCTGGGAATTGTGTATCAAACCACTTCTGCTCCCATTCTTTTCTTAAGAGTTTGTCTCCCTGGCCAAACTCTATGTTATGATGCACCATGTGTAATGCTTCCACAGTTTTTGTCCTCATGTCCTTTAAAGGTGTTACTCCTTTGGAAATGTGCTCTCTCTGGGGGAAAAAACCCCAAGACATTTCAATTCTGACTGAGATTGAAATATTTTACCTTCCACCAAAAGGAGGAAGATATTTTGTCATTGTTCTCCCCCTGCCCTCAAACTGGAACAGAAACTTACAATTAAGAACAAGTTTGACCCACACTCCATTTTCTTAAGTTCTCCAAAGCAAACCCCCAGAAAAGTCTGTGTTACAGCTTTCAGAAGATAAAGGAGAACAGTTATTAACACAATTTACTCTCATTATTATGATCTCAACTCTGGATATGACCTACACTGAACAAGCCTCATCTAAGTTCAGGAGTTAAATAAAGAGGAGACAGGGACATTTTAAAACAATAAATGAACAATAGCCCATGACAAAAACTGAAATTGAAATGTTACCACTTATTTCCTCTAAGCCAACGGGTGGCACAAATTTGGACAGAGAAGTTCACATGAGCCAGAGCCGTATTCTCAGACTGTCAGTGACACATGTCACTGTGGCACGGTCACATCAGCTGCGATGGTTCACTGATCTTGTGCTTTTTGGACTCATAATTCTTGAGCAAAGAGGATGTTGCTACCAGTTCAGCTAAGTTCAGACATCTACACTGCCCACCTCCAGGATAGTTCTCTCAATTGCCCTTATGTTGGGCAGACAGAAAAACTGCATTTTCAGAACATGCTCATCTCATTCCAAAGTAGATTCATTTCTCCCTAGCAACAGCAGAAGCACCCTAGATAACAGGAAAGTCTGTATTCTAAGCACTCAGGGGAGATGACTACCATCATGCTGCTCTCATACAGACATTATGTGTGAGATGCTCTAGGGCCTTTACTTCAGCTGGGATCTGCAGGCATTACTGTAACCTAAATATTAGTTCTGAAATACTTCTATGTATTTCTAAAAAGCTTCATTTACTTTTGACCTAGCAAAGAGGAAAACCATGGTAGCTGTCTAAAAAAAGGAAAAAAAACCCAAACTCTTTTTCCCCAACCTAAGAATAAAAACAGCTCCTCTATTTGAAAGAAACTAATTCCCCAAACCCACACCAATTCAAGGAGAATTAAAAATATAATGCAATTAAAGCAGTGATTCAGAGAACAAACAAGGGCCAGCAGTCAGGGCATGCAGATGAAGCAAAATGCACAGAAAGGTCCTTGCTTTTCCTTGCACAGCTGAGATGACCTTTGCAGCCACCAAGTGATTACCAATTTTGGTGTGCATAAGCTTTGCTGTTCTCTCTCTTCTACATTTGGGAGCTTGAACTTCTTCCTGAAAAGAACTGACATTCTGCAAACTCCGAGAACAAGACATCTATTTATACTAGCACTGGCAGTATTCTGCCATAAGTAGTCTTTCAAACACCAATCTTCATTTCTTCTAGTAACTGGACAGAGCCCTCAAATAGAAGTGTGGTCAGTCACCACAGTGATTTATTTTAGATCTTCATTCAAAAGATTCCAACCTAACAACAGGGTGAATAGCTACCAGAAACATGAAGAGAAAACAAATCCTTCACTGCACTGACCTTACAATTAATTTCCAGAAGGTACTAGGAAATTTAATAAGCTTAAGGCTCCTCAACTGCTGACCTAGCTTTCAGGAAGGTTCAGCAGTCTCCTGAGTTTTGCAATTGTAAAATATAATTAAGACATGCAAAGTTTTAGGTCAAGCAACGGACAAGAAATCGTGAGAGAAATTGCATATATATACACACACAGTTTGAGTTCAATGATATGAAGAAAAAAAAAAAAAGGGGGAAAAACCATAGCAATACCTAGTGATCAATTTGGGGTATGCTTTTCAGGTAAGCTAGACAGTAGTCTTACATTGCAAACCTTCAGACTGTTGTTTTGGAGCCAGTTGCAAACAGGCAAAAAATCATGTTGCCACTAATGATTTATTTTGGGAATTACAACCTACCCTGACTACTATTGTTCCAGATATGAATTAGAGTCATGAAACACATAAGACAGCAACTTGAGTTCTCACAAAATCTGAACTGGGCCAGCAATTGCCACTCTAATCATCAGAGAAAAGCCTCCTCATGTTACCAATGATATGCTCTGCTGCCTGTGGTAGGCTACCAGCCTTGTGTAGCACAAAACATGTACACCATCCCAGATTTGTGGCAAAGAAAACTACAGAATTAGTAATTATATATCCTCACATTACAATGACAATTACTAATGCATCACATTAAGTCCTTTAGCCTGATTGTCACTATGACAATATCCTGGCACAGGATTTCCATTTTGCTTGCTGATGGTTTTTGACATTCATCATGAAGGTACTCAGTAGTTAAAGGCATTTAAAAATAGTACTAGAGAAAAACATGTGCAATTTAACATGAATGTTCTTGAATGGGGACCGACAGCACATAAGATTAATCAAGCAGCAATGAAGTGGGGTGGGGGGGAGGGGGAGAGCATTACTTAATTAGGGTTAAATTTAAAGATTCTTTCACTGCTCTGCTCATTTTATTACCCACCCTTTCAAGAACAAAACCATGTGTATACTATTTAATAGCTTCTTGGGATTTTTTTGTGTGTCAGAGTTAAAGAAATGTCTTCTGCATTTCTGGCCTACCACCCCCTCTTTTCCACCTCTGGAAGATTGCAGAGTCCACGACAGCGTCACTCAACTTGTGTGGACAACATGTGGATCTCTGACTCTCCTATGCTGCTTTGTCAAAGCACAGGGCTGGATTGATGGGGTTAGCATTAAACAAAAATAATCACACAGTCTCAGATGTAGCTGATGTTTCATAAACTTCCCAAAAAGGAGGATAAAACAAAGATGGCATGTGGCATTCTCAAAGGTTCTGCGGAAAAAAAGAAAAATCTGAGGATGATGAAAAGGACTCTTAAATGAAGAGACAGTTTAAGTTTCAGTGTCTATTTCCCTTGTGCTCCACACTTTGAAATACAGAACAAGAACAGAACTCTTTCCTTACCATAAATTTCTTCCCTCATTTCTTTTTCCTTCAATATTTCTGTAAGGTGCTTCACCACATAGAGACAATTTCAGATTGTGTCTTACAGTGGGAATTTTCCTATGAAACATTTACAGTATTTAATCTCTGGCTTTCTTACTAAGTATTTCCTGGGATGATATTCTATTGTTCACTGTAGTTTCTAAAGCCAGCATTTCTAATTTTTATTCATACAAATTAAGTTGCACCCTCATCACATTTAACACAAAACTCATACACTCCTTAAAAAGTATTTGCCAACAGTGTTATTTGAGGGATATTATACCTCACAGTATAAAAATTTGAAAACAAAAATACCACATGTCATAGAAATGTGCTTTCCCCCCCCCTTTTTAGACATATTCAACCAACAAAAGATGTAGCAAGGAAAAAAATCCTACTAACTGCTAGTGTAAGACTGCCCTCTAGTAGAAAACTTTCTCCAGGATGCCTGTTTTGGGAAAATATACTACAAATTTAAATACACAAGCTGTGGTCTAATAACATGGTAGAATAGGTTTTCCACAACTAAATAATGAGTGTGACAGCACTTATTCCAGTGCCATGTAGAAAACAGAAGCAAATATGTAGATACGAAGAGAACGTATAAAGAACAAGATAACAAATAACTAGAAAACAGTATACTCTATTATTTGGAACAGCTGGCTCCGGACTTTCAATGTTATGCTCCTTTCTGGTCAAAATATGTCAGAAATAGAAGGAAGAACAGAAGACTTTAAACAAAATTGTTTCTCTCAAGGAACTGGAAAGGGAGTGGCTGTTTCTTTCAAAATCAAGATGAAAGATACAGAATCAAACTAGAAAATACACTAGTGAAGAGAGAAAGAAAAATTAGAACATTCCATGAGATACTTCTCATAAACACTGTGTAAGAAGATACTTACTGAGGAGACATTTACTGACAATCAAGACATTTCAAATGGATAAAAAGAACCACTTTTAAAAACACGCAATTAATTAACTCTACCGCTACATTACCATAACACTACAACAACTGTAACAATGGATAACATCAAGGTTAGTTAAGATGCCTTTCCAATAACAAAACTATTTTAGATCCCTGTATTTTTAATGCAATCTAATCTTATTAACTATGCAATGTTTGGAAAAAAGTTCCTTCTGAGGAAGTTGATTAACCGTGCAGTGCATGGCTTTTGCTTCTGGGAAGCTTTTGATACTAGAAGTTAATCAGACTTTGTGAAACAATGCTACAAAGATTTTTATGTCCCATGCAAGCCTCCAAATTGTGCAAAAGCAGGCAAATTCAGCACAGTTACATTCACCCACATCCCAGGCGCAGAGGCACTTAACCACGTACCTCACATGGTAGGTCTGGAACTTAAATGTGGTATGAGACCAAACCTCGTATCTCTGCACAACATCAAGATGTGTGTACCCAGGCTGGTGTGTGCACAGAGGTCTTTGCACTGTGCCCACATGCATGGCACAGTGATACCCTTAGGGTCAAACAAACCCATCACCTGGACCAAGGACACCAGTGCTTATCTTGTTGTGTTTTCTATACACAAACAAGTACTTCGGCCAAATGTGGCTTCATTAAACATAATTATTGCATACAAAAGTTAAATACACTCCGGAAACCAAGCGCCTTCCTGAACCAACAGAAGGCAGTTGCAGGGACCTCGTAGAAAAGACTTTTAAAACCACAGGTTATTAAAACAAATTCTGTTTTGCCTTGCACAACTGCATGAAGAACGCTTAGACCCAGCAAGTTTGGGGCACAATTCTTTATCCAGGAGTTTGCAAAAATGTACTTGAAAAAAGAAAACATGACTGTCTGAATACAATGAGGAATACCAGCATACAGGAAATGAAACGTGATTTAAAAAAAGGTTTTGAAGAGGAAAGTAAAGGGCAATTTCCAAACCCTGAGAATCTGTCAGTTTGAAAATATTGCAGGAATAATGAAGTATGAAACAGAACTGGAGGAACAAGAGGTGGGGAGGAATGCTTGTTTCTCAGGACCCCAATGAACCCTGCAGCCATCAGGTGTACCAAGCCATGGTATTCTGGGAGAGAGACTAAAGCAGGCTGGTAATCACCACATGATTTAAAAGAAACATACACACCACCCAACAAAAAACCCCAAACCACCAAGAAAGGCTACTTACAGTCCACTGAAAAATTAATTATTGCTTAGGGACAATGTGTGTTCTACAGCAGCAGGAATGCAGCATATCCACATTGTCTGACTTAAACATTCAGACAGGGCATTTAGTATTACATGGTGAAATGCTGGAATTGAACACACACTATCAATCCTGCTGGAGGCTGAGCTCATGCTTAAAGAGCAGATGAAGTAAATAGCCAGTCAAGAAAAAAGATAGATGAAGAATAGCAGACGATTGCCAGTAAACAAGTGTACAACGTACATCACACGTCATACAAATGAGAGAAGCCATAGTCTGCAAAAATCACCGAATTCTGTGTGCTGGATGACCTTACCCTACCTGCAAAAACCAAAGATTCTCTTGCTTTAGTAGTTCATTAAACTAGAGAACACAGGTATCTTTCCAACACTGGCTGAAGATGTGGTTTACTGGCTTAGATATAAGACCCATTTTAACAGACTATATGGTTCATATAGGCCTTTATTTGAGCCCTGTGTAGGCACAGGGGAAAACAGCTCCTAATGCAGTGTCCACAAAGCTCCATGTAGTGGAAGTGTGCCTACAAGACAGTGCAGAAGCTTAGAAAGAGCAGATGGAGGTTGACCTATGTTTTTGTGGCACTATGAGGCATCTGTGTAAATTGTAAATCCATAGAATGGTTTGGGATCAAAGAGACCTTAAAGATGATCTAGTTCTAACCCCTCTGCCATTGGCAGGAACACCTTGCCCTAGGTGCAAGATGCTCAAAGCCTCATCCAACCTGGCCAAACTTCTCTGGGCAACCTGTTTCAGTGCCTCACCACCCTCACAATGAAGAATTTCTGCCTAATATCCAGTCTAAACCCTCTATTAGTTTGAAGTCCTTACTCCTTGTCCTGTCAGTACAGGCCCTTGTAAAGTCACTCTCCGACTCCCTTTAGGTACTGGATGGCTAGTCTGAGGGCTCCTTGGAGGCCTCTCTTCTTCAGGCTGAACAACCCCAACTCACAGCCTGTCTTCATAGCAGAGGTGCTCCAGCCCTTTCATCATCTTCAAATTTCTCAACATTATAGTTCAGAAATGAAACAAAAAGAAAAATCCAGGAGCATCCCCTTGCCCATCTTTAAACTAAAATATCTTCAATGCAAGGAGCCTTTTTCGATGCAAAAAATTAAACATTAGAGCTAAAAAAAAATATAGTGAAGTGCTCTGCATTTAAACAAAATAATTAGTAAGAGGTAACTGAAAAGATATGAAATATTCAGAAAACACCTTTTAGTGCCATATTCTCACAATTCTTTTGTCTTTATTTTGTATTTCTCCACTGACAAGATACAGAGATTTGCTTACTGAATTATCTTTCAGCTGAAGACCTTCTCCATTGGGCAGTGATGACCTCCGTTTTGTTGAGTTCTTGTTTGGTGTAGAATTACTGCCTCCAGCTTTTTTCTTGACAAAGAGGACTTCACAGCTGGCTTGATCTTCATTGTGCGTGCTCTTCCCTGCATTTATTACCCTAAGAAAAAAGCAAAACAAAACAAAGAAAGCAAAGACCAGATTAGCGAAGCACAGAAGCCCCCATCTGTATCTCATAATGTGACTCAAGATGTATGGACCCCGAGCCCAGCAGTGTTGCAGGTTCTGACTGCCTTACACAAACATACACACAGGCATACTTGCTTATTTCCGTACCCATACACATGATATAACAAGCATTTTCTGCAGAACTATGTGAATAAGAACCAATGGTGCCATGAGCATATTTCACCCCTAGGCACACCATACTTTTTCATAAAAGAGCCTACTTTAGGGATGAAGTCGATAACACGTATGCCTCCCAGCCGAAAAATGAGACCCCATTTGCTTTTCTACTTGTCAGTCTCTGCTATAAATAATGAATCTGCTGGCTAAGAGTGTGCATTCTGTCAAGTTCCAAATCTTTGCACAAACAAAATACCTGCTATAAATCTACAAAGTTGTTAAAGGCAGTCTGTTCAAATGGCATACATTAGAAATGCTATGACAAATACAAAAGACTTTGTCTCTGACAGGCAAGTTAAGCTTGCTTGTACCACAGTGATACAGTGATGCATAAATACATCCCTCTTGTACCACACAACATAACCCCCTGCCCCCAGAAGTCTACCTCAAACCATCTGTCCCACCTGCCCTGTAGAAAACTGAAGATTTGCACTGAGCTGCAGGTATACAAAAACCAGCACTAAGAGCTCAGTACAAGCTTTAAACAGCCAAAGGTACCCTGAGACTTGTACCTCAGCTTCCTTCCTTTGATCAGTGATGAGGCTGAAGTAACAGCTATTCCACCAACAAGTTTTTGAAATCTTAATCAGAAGTCTGCATTATCCAAAGTAAAATGGTTACTATCATCAGCCTCAGAACAGTCAAGCTCAAACACATTTTCCACCTTCTACATGAAAATCTCATCACAAACTGACCAATTTTGCACCAAGTGACAGTCCTGAGTTCACATGGGGAAAACCTGTGCAAGCTGGGATTATGTCTTGTTCCAACCAAGCAAAGACCTCAACTTGGATGCAAGCATTTGTTCTTCCACGAACACTATCCACCCACTCCTCTCTGCTGTGAGGCTTGGGTCAAGAAGTTGACTGATACTTAGAGACAGTATTTCCACTACTGGACAAGCACCGAGTTTCACATCAGGCACACAATGCCTTTAGAAATAACTAAAACAGCTCGAAGGCACATCACAGTCCTGACAGCAAGTTCAAGACATACCTGACTTCTTGATCTCTAATGTTTTCATTACAATAAAATAGGAAAATACAGTATTTACACAATAGGAAAATACTTGCTAAAGGTTGTTGAAATGAAAACAAAAAACAAAGGAAGGCTTGAAGGGAACCCCAGCTTGCCTGCTCTTGCTGAAATGTCAAATCTGTATAGGATGACACTTGCTTGAAGATAATACATTCCTTTGACTTTCAAGGAGCAATATGATGCTGTGACACGCAAATGAGCATTCCTGCCTCTGAACAGAAAAAACAGTCTTTTTTAAAAAGAAAATGTACCTCCACTGCAATTACCTGCTTTCAGAAATGGGAAGTTTCCTTACAGTGCCAAAGGCCACACATTGAAGTCTATCTGTATGCACAATAGCACCGTTTGTTTGCAAGTATGTCTTGTAACTAAACACTAATTGTGGATAAAATTATTTTGCAAAACACACAGAGCAGAGATGAAGGAGCAATTAGTTGCAAGGCACTTGTGAGCAGTTTAACCACTCATCCCCTGTAGTGCTTAACCTTTGGGCAATTGCAGATGAAATAGAGATGCAGTAAGCTTCTAGTCTGAAAACTCTCATTTTCTTGACATTAGGAAAACTAATATTCAGAAATGGGGGGGAAGTGTCCCAGGGAGGAGGGCAGAACACACAACACACATGACAAAATCATAAATACCGAAGCATTTGAATCAGCTTTCAGTTTGAAATGCCACAAACATGATTAAAATACTGCAGCAGCAGAGAAAGCATAGTTTTATCATATCAGGAATTAATCAATATTCAGTTTAGCCAACCAGTGTCCTTACTGATGCTGCTGTTTTCAATCCCATTTTAAAAAAGACAAGTGAGAGACAAAAGTTACTCCTTACAAAAATCACTGCTTTCCTACCACTTATTGTTCCGTACAAAAGTCATTGAACTCTTGGAGTAGCTCTGGTTTCTGAGCTTAGTGATGGACTTCAGGACTTGTATGGGGGAAGACGTTCTGATGTTTAATGACACGTCAAGTTATGTGCAATATTAGCGTTTTATAAAGCTCTTACCAAGAAAATTTGTCATTGCACGAACACATTAGAAAGACTATGAGAACAAAGTTTCACAGCCAACATGCTGGCTTGACAATCAGCTATCACAAAACACCTGGAGCTGAAATTGCATACCAAGCACCTTGCTAGAAGAGGATATGATCAAAAGGAACCTGGCAAGACTGAATACTGAGTAGACATGGGAGTTGGGATGTCAGTATCTTGAGGAGGGAGGAGTGGGGCTCTGAACAATGCATTTCATCCCAGAAATCAACTGTCTCTTCCAGAATTCCAGTTTTTCTTTCGTCATCAGAGGATTAAGTGCATTTTATTCTTTGTGAAGGCCTGGATTTCTCATAATGTAAAAATGGTGCTTATGGATAGTACCAGGTAATACAGGGTCTAGATACCAAAAGCCGCCCCTTGCTTGACACAGGCACTCTTCTACTCTCACATTCCATCTCATGGGCAAACCGTGTAAAACTGCTGCAGTGAAGCCCTGTGATTTTTAATCTCAAAGCCTGAACTATGTGTTGGGGCCTGATGCCAAGCACAGAAGCTGGCAATATCTCAGCTTCAAACAGCTCTGTCTTTGCTGACTTTTGAAATCTTTTTCTTTCTGCAGTTTCCCAAATCCCTCCTCCAGGCAATTCTTTCAATCAGCTTTCCAATGCTGATTTCACTGTTGTCTTTCCTCCTTGCTCTCCCAGACTGCAACTTACTAGAACAAAAATCACATCTAAGCTGCTTATACAAATAACAAAGCAGAACTAACAAGATAGTCTAATCTCCAAAAGGTAACTCTTAATTAGACCTCTGGAATTTTTTATGGAAAAATCTGCCCCTCCTTCCACAGATGAAGTGCCTCAGCTTCCAAAGATTGCCCCTTCATATCTTTTTCTAATTTAAATTATAAGTTATGCACCGATAAAGTCACCAGAATGAGATAAAATACCTCCAATCATTTCAATTCCATTTTACCATTAATATTAATAATAATGCAAAGAAGAAAATAGTTAAAAATTAATTAAAAGAAGACTGAGGCCTACATAATTCTCTAGCTTACTTAGACACACTTTTCCAAGCTAATTTCTCCTTTTGTTCTCTCCAAATTTTTCAAGACACTGATTTGACCTATTGATGATCAACTGCTTTCCACTCTTTCCCCCCTCCCCCAATACCCATATATCTCCTATCCAATCTTTTGCAATGTTCAACCTAAATAATGTATCTAATTTGGATCAGAAGCCCCTCTTTTTACAGAATTCACCGTCTCTACTGTGTCAAACGTATTTCTCAGTAATAAATAAATAATCCTAAGGTTTAGTTTGAGGTATAGTGGCGCTACTAAAAACCCATCCCCCTTTCCAAACAGGATCTTCCTGAAGCCTGCACAGTCAGGTGGTGGGGTTTGGTCCCAGCTGAAGTATCTGCATCAACCTTTATGGACACTTTCATATTTCATGAGACTTGATCTCATACATGTCCTCAGCTAAAAGCAAATCCACCAGATAGGAGCCAGCTAGTTTGTCTGGCTCACAGTTAGCATTCTGCTGGTATCTCATGAGACCCCAAAGCCCATTTGACTGAATGGAAATGCAGATCACCCCATGCTTCTATTCTTCATTCCACAAGCAGAGCTTAAAGTCCTGTGCCAAGATCACTGACTGCAAAATCCTAAGTTTATCTTAAGAGATCCAAACCAGGCCTGGTGAACAAATCCAAAACAGGCTTTGATATTAGTTTCAAAAAAACCCCCAAAACAACCCAAACCAAACCACAAGCAAACAAAAACCCACAAACAAAAAAGATGGCTTCAATCTTTTGAAGCATTTCTATTTATCCCTCAATTTTTATTTTTTTTTTTGCATCAATGCCAATACATATACTCTTTGGGTGTTTTAGTCCCTCCTATACCGTGCTCTTTCATATTACATTAAGTTGTAATCAGACACAATTCCAAGCTGTGTTGTAGCAGGAAAGTTTCACCCACCAAAAAAAAACCTCATTGAAGTTGCCTTACCAGCTTGGAGCAAAATATAGTCCACAGCAAAAGCTTCAAACTGTCTATGAGCTGCAGTAAAGGAACATTGCTTGTAAAGTGCCCAACATGATGTCTTTAATTGGGGAATCTGTGCTCATTTTCTGCACAAATATTAATCCCACACAAATGCAAAAGTTTTGCGTCCCCTCCCTATGGGTTAGCAAGAAAAAAGGAGCTAGGAAAAAAGAGGATATATGCATAGGCAGCTTGTTGTACACTGCAATTTTCAATTCTACCTTCCTCTGGGGTTTCAGACTAGCAGTGGACACCTGTAGTTGTTTTGACTCTGAATGAATCAATTCATCAGGAAGCACAAAGCCCTTCTCTCCCTCGCTCACAAGTGCTACAGCCAGCCTCTCCTCTTTTCAGCTGTGGCACACACATGCCACTCCACAACTGCATGGCATCAGCTTGCATCCAACCCAACTAATAACACAGAATTAACCCAGATAAATGAATACCATAGCTATAGACAACAGACAATACGTTCCTAACCATTTTGTGTTATAATTTCAACAGTCTTAGAATGACGAGTAAAGATCCCATAAAAAACCAACTTTCATATAAGTGTTGCTGGCTTTACTTTCCCCTCCCACTTTTTTTTTCCCCTTAATGGATTAGCATGCGAGTAGATGCCCCTGCTTTTTTCTGTGACATCTCACTTACAGTCTTAGATTTCCAGGTAGGTGTCTGTTTCCTCCCTTTCACCCACATAAGATTTATTTCTGCACTGGGAATCAACTTGAAAGAGATTTCCTTCTAGCTGTTCACCTCCTCCCTCAGATGAAAGGCAGCTTTTCAAGCAGCCTAAACAGTTCCATTCATTCTTTACTGTAATTGTCACAGTATGCACATCAAAACCAAAGCACTCACTAGTATCGTCCACTGTGGGCAGAAATTGAAGCCAGCCCTGAATCAGTTCTCTAAATCCATGGGGCTAAATAAAACTTTCATTTTTTTAACCAAGGAAGAAGTGAATATTTAGCCATAAAACCTTGCAATGATGTCCTGTGAAAATATGGTTTCCCCTACCAGCAATTACGCTGGTATATTAGGCCAAGTTCACTTGAAGGCCCAGCTAGAAGCTGTGACACCCATCAAGTTAATAAGGACTAAATATGGGATGAAAGTAGACAAAGCATAAAAGTAGAATACCACTGAAAGCTAGAAATTTACCACAAGGTCAGTGTAAATAATCATAACCTGGTCTTGGTTATGAACTTGTCTTTGGACTGAAGCCCCTAATCTTGGAAGGGAAGTCTACTCTGATGTTATTTGTTTGGACTTCCCAAAATGCTATAGTGCAGCACATCATCCAGCTACCCTTTCCAAGAAAAGATTAAATGCTAAGTGACTACAAGGAACAAACAGTTGTAGGTTACTGCAGGAATGAGCAAGCTCTGTGACCACTACACAGGGAGAATCAGCTCTTTTTGAAAAATAGCTTGCAGGTATTGCAGAAGAAAACCAAGGGACAGTGAGCCCTGAGCAGATGCCGAGCCAGACCAGTGGGATACAAAGGTGGTTAAGCATGATCTCGCTTCACAGCTGAGCAATCTCAGCCACAGTTGGCAGTACTACTTGCCAAATTCTTCTTCCTCACTCCTGTACTAGCTCTCAGAATGGGGTAAGAAGAGGTTACAAAAGCAAAGATTAATTTGACACTGTAAGAGAACCATCATTTATTTCCCACAAAGCACAGTGAAATTGCAGAGAATGCCAGGTCAGACTGCTCACCATCCATATTTAGAGTAACTTTGAGTTACTCTAACTAGAGTAACAGCCTGGCTGTTCAACACTTGCTGAAATATAAGCATGAGATCCAGAAGACAATAAGAATAAACAAATTTGTGTTGGCCAGTGTCCTTCTAGTCCAGTTTCCACTAACCTAGACCTTTTTCTTCTTCTCACCAACAGTTAAGTTCTCAAACTCCCCTAATCTGGGGAAAATGGGCCTGAACTTATTTCCATGGCGTTCGGGAAGAAGTTGCCTTGAAAGTTCTTCAAATTATGCTTCTTATGTGAATAGGGCACATTCAATCTGGTGAAGTCAGCCTCCAGATAAGTATATTTGCACCAAAACATTGAGATTTTTATGTATTATTCGATTTTTCTAGATTTTTGTTGTTGATATAGCTTACCTTATGTTATTATATTATGCTCCCTTATTACGTTATTATGTTATAACATTATTATATTGTTGATAATGCTTACTAGTTTTGGCTGGTGTGATAAGTTTTCAGCTTCAAATTGAAGCAGAAAGCATTAAAAAACCCCTAAACTGTACTGAAAAGAAATGGACCCTTTCTACAGGAATATCCTTTACCATGTCTCATTAGCCATGTGTGAATAGTCCCTGAGACTTTGCACATTAGGACTGACAACTCTTGAAATTGAGGCACCTGGTTCAATCTAAAGAAATCACATCCTGATAGTAACCTTTTTTTTTCTTTTTTTTTTTTTTTTGTTCACAGTCATTTTATCACATATGATTTTGCTGTCATAACCTTTATGGGTGATCCTGAAAGTTCACTGATGAGCAATACTTGATGTTTGACTGCACACCAAGAAACACATCACTGGACAGTAGTTATGAGCTGCTTTTTGATGAAAAACATCTTTGGATCTCTCCTAGAACTCACATTCCAGATGGGAACCAAAGTTCTGCCACTCCTTTCCCTCTAATGCAAAGGAAAAGCAGCCACTTGCATGTTTGTTCCTGTGAGCTGTACACCACCTTCTGCCTGTGAGGCTGAATATAGTCCTGACCATGACCATCCCTCATAAGGAGGGTACCATAGCTGAGACACAGTCTAATAAAATGGTTGCCTATGAGGTTCAGTTGTGCCCACAGAGCTATGTGACAGAAATACAGAAATGACTCTAGTTAAAATGATGAAAAGGCAGGGAAAAGCAACCTGCCCCTAATCACTACAGCAAGGGGCATCTGGGCCTCAAATATTCACTCTGTCTACAAGCTCAACACTACTACTACACCACCAACTACTACTACTATGTAAAACTCCAACCAAAAGCTCAATTTGAATTAAAATATTTTTGTTTTCTTCTGGACTTTTAAATAAGTGTCTGCACATGACAAGGATGCATGAAGAAAACAAAAGACTACTTACCCTTCCTCCCCAGTTTCCTTCTCAAAGTTCTACTTTGGAAAGCATATCTAAAATAAACCCTTTCTTCCTTACAGAAATGCCAATTATATGGAAATAAAAGTTCTCCTTATGCTTACAGTAAAGCAAGTTATGTCTTTAAAGTAATGCAGTAAATCCCACAGCTTTAGATTATGATGCTGTAGACCGCAGTCTCAGCTTCAGGGTTAAGAGAAATCAAGATAAATGGCTTATGCAAAACTGGTCCAAGCTTCCAAAAAAAAAAATTATCTCTCATATTTAGCATGTGTGAAAGTTAACCCCAAGAGATGAGTGGTGACAGTACTAATCCCTTTCATACAGCTGTCTACTGAAATTAGCCCCAAGATAATCTCTGCAAGTGTGACAGAGAAGGTACACATTTCCCCAGATATGCACTAATGCCTTATTCACAATACCCCTCTACGGCAGCAGGTACTTGAAGCCCCCATAACCTGAAAGAAGTCAATCTGTTAATTTATTTTTAAAAGTCATTATAGAAACTGTATATGCATGGAAGCATACATATGCAAGGCAAGCGGGAGGAAAAAGAAAAGAGAGAAAACATTACATACAGCTTTATTACCAAAAATCCACAAGTAGGAAATTGATTCAAAGCCACTAATATGCTGGCAATTTTTAATAATTAGAGAGAAAAACTACACCCTACTGCTGGAGTTTTACATCCACCACTTTTCCTCCGGGAGAACATCAGCTGGCAGATCTGCAGGAAGGGGACATGTACAAAAAACACTCCAATGACTCTTTGCCATAGAAACATGCCTCAAAACCCAGTCTTTTACTTCTGTTACTAAAATTGCATTCCTAGACCTCATCTTTGAAGCTGTTAAAATAGAAGCTAGACGCAAACCAATGAAATGTCAGCAATCCTGAGCCTGAAAAAAAAAAAAAAATTACAGAAAAATGGCAGCTCCCATAGTCTTGATAGACCATGATTCATCAAAACATTTGTAGCAACCGTTCATTTATTTCTCTTGGGGCTAAGAATCAATTCTGAAATTAGCTTTCCTAGATTCAAAGTATAAAAAAATTACAGTAATTAATGCAAAAGAGGATTATGAAACTTTTGGAGTACTTTTACATATATTTTATATACACATGTATACACACCCCTCCCAAACAAAAACCTGTAGTGTTTCTCATGCAAGTTATACAAAATTCAGTTAAATATTATGTCATTGAAAACACTTTTTTTCATGTAATATAGGTCAAAGTGCTTAACATATTTGCTCAGTTGTTCAGCTATCACAGACAAAATTTTTCAAGTGCAATGATAATTTAGAGTGAAAGTCAACATAGAAACTCTGGTAAAATCAGTGCCAGTGAAAGAATGACAGCCAAATGCAGAATTTCTACCCACGAGCAGGCAAATAGCAGTGAGCAATGAGTGTCTGGCTGTGTGCGTGTGGGCACAGCTTGGAGACAGGGTGTCCTTTTCAGCCCCATCTGCCACCTTTATCCAGAGGGAAGGTACTGAAGCTCTGGGGTCTGCACAACACCTATTAACAGGATATGCCACAATCTCAGGGTAAATTATCCCTACAGGCTCCACTTGTCCTTGTAGGGGGTGGGATGAAAAGATACGTTCCCACCCAAGAGCAGAGGAGGCTCAACAAGGTTATGCAGTTTTGGAAGGTACAAAACCAAAGAATCACAGAACAGCTGAGCTTAGAAGTGTCCTTTGGAGGTCATCTGGTCTGAACTCTCTGCTCAAGCAGGGTCACCTACAGCAGGTTGTCCAGGACCATGTCCATATGGGAATGCAGAGGGAGCAAAGTACAAACCAAGAGACCTGTGTTACCTGGTGTGTGCACAGGAACTGGCCCTGAGCAGGAACAGCTCACAGAAACCCTGTCAAGTCTGAAAGGTCACACTTCTCAAGCACTACCATTTCCTCTACTTGTGCGTGCATCTGCCTCCACCATGAACCTTACCCCTTCCAAAGTCAACAGCACAAGCACCCAAAAATCCTCAATCCAAGTTCTCACTTGCACACGCAACAGGCACACTGGAAAGCCTACAGACTGGCTAATACTCAGCAAAGTAAGGAGGGCCAACACTGAATACTTAGGAAAGCACTGTAACTAAGGAGAATCACTTATGCCCAAAGAGACCTAGAGGAGATGGCGTAGCCTGGCACAAACTTAAGCAGCCACAGTGGTGTAGATCCTACATAGTGTGACCAAAGGCCAAAGAGGTCTCAACAAGAACAAAGTCAACACCAGAACCAATGGACTACTGTAACTTCCACATAAACCTCTCCATGCCTCTCAGACCACTTGGAAATTAAAACTGTGTCAAGATATGTAAAAATATGTATCAGGATATAATAAAGTATTAGAGTGTCCCTGCATCCTGCTACACCAAGGAACAACTCGCTTTGTAAGTTGCACAAATGCACAAAGGCAAAGAGTGAAACTGGAAGTTTGAATTTATAAACTCCTTGACAAGATTCTAAATAAATACTAAACAACCTATTTAGACTGAAAAGAAAATCCCACAGAATTCAGCAGCTGAACAAAAGGTAAAATTAGCAAGAGAGGCAAATACTCAGGCAAAGGATGAAAGGTAAACTTCAAGCCCTCTCTTGGTTTTCCCAATATAAGCAACCTCCACCTTCATAAGCCAGTGTGTTACCCCACAAGGACACCCGTGCAATGAAATGATTTTTTTTTTAAATCCAAATCAATATATTTCCACAAGAAGACTGATGAGACAATATGGAGGTATAAATAGCAGATGATAGAGAGGAGAAGTCCTGTCTAACATTTCTGAAAAAGAAAGCTATGAAGTTGTATCTTAGGAGTCTAGGAAGCTAGTAATGAGAAAGAGATGGTGCACCCCAGTTTAGCAGCATGTAACTGTGAACATCATACACTGATATGTCTCTTCTCTAGGAAAATCCACTCAAGTTTGTCTTTGGTTTCAAGAAGATGATCCCAGAGCACCTTCACCTTGGCACTGGCAGTGGTTTTGCATCAAGAAGCCAAGTACTTTTAATCTTCTTACATGTCTACATGTGTCTAGTCACCCACATGTGACTGCTGCTACAAGTATGGTCCCCAGAGGTGAGATCTAGTCAGATGTCTACCGTGCAGACAGCTAAGTCTGCTTATAAAGTCTGGGTGATTAGCTCAAAGAGAAAGAAGACATCTGGGGGCATGATTCATCTGACCTATTTTAGTTGTTTACATAGCATGAAACGTGTCTTCCTCTTCGTGGGTGATAAAGCTGAGCCTAGACACTGACACAGCAGGTTGTCAGCATGTGGTCAGATGATTCCCACTTATATGCCTGAGCTTATGAGAGTGGAGGGAGCAAACAAACAAAAAACAACAACAAAGAAGCCCATCAACTTCTTTAAGTTTTTTGCAGTTTGAAATGCATTTTCCTCAAAATGCATCTTTGATATGTAAGTCCTTTGGGATGACTAATAACGCCACTCAGGGCAGAGAATCAGGGTAAAGGGAAGCAGAAGAAACAGAAATAAATGAAGCAAAAAATTATTTTTAAAATAAAGCCCAAGGACATATTGGCATTATAGCTCCTGATGCAATATGCGAGTTTAACGTGGTCTAACTATTTAAATGCATCTAAAACAGTTGGTAGGATTTTTAGACACAAAAGGAGATAATTGTCAATCTCATTCACAGTAATTAAATCTGTATAGGCTAAAATAGGATCTATTGTTCCCCACAAATACTGGGACTGGAGCCAGAAGTAACTTCAGTGGAACAGAAAGTTGGCAGCTTGGAAAAAGGCTGAGAATTGTGTATTCTCCAGCATAATAGGGAAAAAGCCCAACCTACAACCAGGGACCAAAGACAAGTTCAGACATTTTTTCATAAAAACAATTTCTCCTCTTCTGAAAGTACCAGGGAGATGTCAGAAATTAATACTGAAACAGACGTCAACATAGACTTACCTCAGTCCATACTCCACACTCATGGAAATGTATCCAGCAATTTCTTCCGGTTATTGAAAAGAAGAAAGCTAGAGACTATTATTGCTATATTTAGACATTTGAACAGTACCCAGATACATACCTTTGGAGTCACTGAGCACAGGATATTTAGATAGGCACAAAAAGCCGGATAGCTGTTATTAAAAGGCCAACACTGCCAGAAGAGAAACAATCATTAATCTGCTCTCAATTCAGAATAATCAACAAGTGGCAGCAAAGGATTTGCAAATCATTTGCCAAGCACAAAAACCTCCAGCAGCTTTAAGTCATGGCTGTTAGACTGGGAAAAGGCACAGAGCTGGTGCATGATCTTTAAAGCAGTGCAAAGGCTGCCCCGCATTCATAAAGTGTCCCAAGGAGACCTGAGTTCATCTAGCTGGGATGGGGCACTTAAGGCAGCATACAAGAAATATGGTTTCAAGATAGCAGGAAAAAAAATCTTTCTAACCCACCTGAGAAAATGCCTGTCTCCTTCAAAAAAACTTCAAAATCCAGACTGAGGCTGGGACACAATGTGGGATTATGACTAAAAGACTCCTGCTTGGCAAGTCTGAGTACAGCCTTCAGCCCCTCCTTTAGGGACAGAATATTAAAAAAATTAAAAAGTTAAATCTAGACTTTAAAGAATAAAAATCTGTTTAGATCTCTGACAGAACAGCCTACTGGAAATGCAAACTTCCCCTAAATATAGGCTGAAAGGTGGACCAAAGCTTCCTCTCCATCTAGCAGTGCTGATGACCCCATGGGCAGCTTGTTAGCATGTTTGGTCCCATCCTCTGCCTCAAGGTCTTCCCCTTTTCCCTGCCTCAAGGTTTTCCCCTTCTCCCTGCATCAGGCCCATTACCTTCACTTTTTGCACTTTCACCCACCAGACAAATACCACTCCTTCTCCCCACAAACATAATTAAAATGTTCAGATCCATTTCCTGATGGTTTCACAAGCTGTCAGGCCAGCAGAAGGCTGGAGACCTTGAGCCTGCTGAAAGGGATGCACCATGGCTGCCCCAGACAGGCAGGAGCAAACTCTGCAGCCTGCTCCACTGTGCAAGCCTACTCCTGGCTACATCCATTACTACATACAGGTGGCCCTCACCCTGCCTAGGAGCCAAGGTCATGGGCTACTCTCTTCATCCTCTCCCAGAACTGAGTCTCTGCATCCAAACTGCCCAACTCTGCCCAGGCTGCTCCTGGGTATCATCTGAAAAACTGCCAGATTGCACAGGCCACAGCTGTGCTGGGCACACCCTAGAAAAACACCCATAAATGCATGACAAACACTGAAGCCAACATTTGCTTCAGCAGCATTTCCTAGCACGAATGTTGTTCTGGCAGCCAGAACAGGACCTTCAATGAAGGGCAGTTTATCCCAGCCTGCAGGCTCAGGAATTCCCACACAGTTCTATAAGGTCTCCAGTGCTGGACACTGTCAGATGGTTACGCCTTTCTACTTGACAATTTCTCAGGAATCTCAGAGAAACAAAAACAAATTATGTTTTTTCCTGTACACTTTCCCCTGAAAAGGAAAACAAACCCCTCTTATTTTACCATATGATGCACCTGAAATATAATTCTGTCATAAAAGATGAGTACAGATAGCTGTTGTTTTGTACCATGAACACCATAATTAAAAATCATTCATCTTCAAAAGACCTTTCTCCAAACCTTCAAGTGTGTTACATTATTCACTGGAAAGACTTCTTATGCACTCAAGGAAAAAATGAGGTTAATCACTCTTCTGCAGCAAGAAAATTTACTAATACCAAAGAGTGTTTTCCAGAAAAGCCCACATAATTTTTGAACTAACTGGATAATGTTGGTAAAGATGAGTGCCAGGAACTTAAAAAGGATGGTCATTTGGCAAATCCCAACTCTGTGTTGAGAAAACAAGCACAGCATCAGCACTGCAGTGTTGTGGCAACAGCAGGATGAGAGCCATTCCTGTCTGAGCACCACCCTTTTGGATAACAAAGACACTGCAAGGGATGCTTGAACAACCTTTTGATCCTGGTCATCTCTGAGCCATGGCTGTTACCAAGTCAGCACTGGCAGGTGTTTTCCTGGCTGCTGCTCAGCTCAGCATGAACACGCTCCCAGCACTGTGCCCCAGTTCTTCTGCAGGAACATGCAGCACTAAGGCATCCACAGAACTACTGATGCAGCCTAAAGGATTCTCCACGCCAAACCTGATAAAGCCTAACCTTGCCTCATATCACAGTCCTGAGTCACCTGGCAAGTTCTTCAGAGTTCAAGCACATTTCTCCTAAGCTCTTCTCTTCACTAAATACAACCACAATGTTATGTGAAGTCTTTTTTGGTTTTTCCCTCTTTTTTTTTCTTTAAAGTTACCCTGTCTCAGGTTCCTCCTGCCAGGCCCCTTGGTTAAAGGGATATGCCATAGTAAGGCTACATCCCTTCCCCCAATCCTCAGGATGGTATCAAGCTTTTTGACCCAGTTCTTCAACCTTCTCTAGCTGGTTCTTGTCCCACCACCAAAAAAAAAGACTTGCTTCTTTTTTCTCATTGCTAGAACTCCATAGTCCTGCACCACCCTCCTTGAAAGGAAGCTGAAGGAAGTATTTCCTACTATCAGTCAGCACTGCCCAAAGATACTGCCACTAAAAGAAAGAAAAATAAAAACTCCCAATCATCTAAGTTTTATAACCAGCAACAAACAGAAACTTCACAGCAAACCAATATACACATAACTGATTCTCAAGATTATCCTCCAGCTCTATAAGATTGTCTCCTAATATAAGGTAATAAATACAGCAGCTTAATATATATTATGTCTTGCCTTCAAATTCCTTGATGCACTGTACAATACAGTAGAATAACATCAAATAGCTTTTACATACAGAGCAAAACAACCTTGGAAGCATCTACAAAATAAGAGAATAAAACTAAAGAAAATATTTTCAGCATAAGAAACAACAGCTTAATAAAAAATAATGTCTATTTAATACTGCATGCATGTCCAACCACTAAGTTGTATTTTATCTTATACACAAATCTATAAAGACACACACAAAAATATTTTTAAAATAGCTAATGAAACATCTGGATCCTTCCATCTTTACACTGGATTTCTCACTTTTTACTGACATCAATATAATTTTCCTTCATTTTCCCCATCAGCCAGCTCAGAATACCCATCTTTTCTCATCAGAGTGCATGTTTCAAGGGTAGGTGCAATTCTTCAATTGAGAAAAAGGAGATTTTTTACTCCATACACTCAAATAGTCACAAAATATGATCACACCACCTACTGTACAAAATGAGTGTTTCCTGAACCAGTTCAATCACCATACTTCCTTTACGCTTTGGAGACACACACATGTATATATATTTATGTATACATCTCCTACATGTGTATTTTAAACAGGGATGAATTTATTTGATTAGGACATACTTTATTTACTATGCAAAGATTAAGAAATACAGTCTCAGAGTGCTGAAATGAACGGCCCCATTGAATACAGGAGTAATCAGCCAGCAATTAGAAAAGAAATTTGAAACACAGAGAAGCCTTCCTCTACTGGAAAGGGAAAGATAAAAAATAAAAAAAAAACCAAGAAAAAAATTCCAATTCCTCTGAAATATTGACTACATCAGCAAGCACAGAATTCAGTCTTACAAAGAAATGATTTGGATTAATGCATTTCTGAACAGAAGAAACAGGCTCTTCCACAGAACGAAGAGTGGTGGCAGCAGGGGCAAAGGTGTGTCCTGCTGTTACACACCTCTCTCCTTTAATACGTAAATGACAAACTGTGCGGCCTCACAGGAGCAAACAAGGGAAAGAAGGGCACCTGAGTGAAGGCACACTGACTGACCTCCTCCACAGCAGGATTACACACTCAGGGGTGAGCACGTTGCCCATTTAGATCTGTGGAGAAACCAGCCTGCAGCAATGGCAGCAACCATGTCTTTCTGCTCCCCTACCCACTGGGGGATGGTGGTGCCAACAGGAAAGAAAGATGCCAGCCTTCCAACCCTCCAATCTGACAGCCCATAGTCCTTATAATCTGCTTCCATTCATAAACTGGAACAAAAAAAAATAATTTCCTGAGGCATCTTGAGAATAGCCTTAGCACAGCTGTACAGTCCCTGATGTGTCAGAACTCCAAGGTAGCATTTTGGAGTAGACAGCAGGCAGCAAACAGAGCTATTTACATACTTTACTGAGCAGTTTTTAAAGGAATGTTACTCTCCTGCCATACCACTGGGAGCAGACACCTCCAAGTAAATGCCAAAACAATGGTCCGCTTCCTGCTTGATGGTTTTCTAGTGTATGTGGTGGCTGCTCCAACCTCAATGGTTGCTCCAATCTCAGTTAATCACATTTTATCACTTGAGCTTGGACGTCTCTCCACGTGTGATTCCTTCTCTTCCAGTCAAAGTTATTCTGGCTGATGCTTCTTCTCCCTTTTATGAAAAGAGGCTTTTCCAGGAGGTTGGATGCTGAAGGAAAATTGCATATCTTTTGTTTTGCAAGCAGTATGTCTGCTTAAGAAGGCACATTTTTTTCAACTACAGCAAAAAAAATTACTAAAATTGCTTAATCCTCTTACTTCCACATGCATGAAACTTTGTCCAGTCTTCTGGGTTTACTCTACTTTTTAGACCATAACTAGCCATTGAATATAAAATTAATTTCTGCCATAACAACATCAATGGGAAGATTAAGCAGTAAGTATCTCATCTTTCCCATTTAAAAATGCATACAAAAACTTCACTGCACTCTATTACTTTATTTTCTTACCTCTATGACAACAGTACTGCCTTCACCCCGATTTATCTCCTGCCTACCAGCACAAACAATTACAAGAAAAGCAAAATAAAAAAAAAAAAAAATCTAAATGCCTAATTATGATGGTTTTGAGGGGGAAAGAGATAATTTGCTTCACATAGCCCCTAGTATGGGGCTATGTTTGGGATTTGTGCTGAATAGAGTGATGATAATAGAGATTTTGTTGTTGTTGTTATTGCTGAGAGGTGTTTACATGGCACCAAGGCCTTTTCTGCTTTTTGTACTGCCATGCTGGCAAAGAGACTGGGGGTGCCTGGGAGGAGACAGATGACTCAAACTGGCCAAAGGGATGTTCCAGACTGTATCACATCATGCTCAGCATATTAATTGAGGGAAAGAAGGTGTGGGATGTCTGAAGTGGTGTCATTTGTCTTTCCCAGTAACCATTACATGTGATGGGGCCCTGCTCTCCTGGAGATGGCTGAGCACCAGTCTGCCCATGGGAAGCAGTCCTTTAATTCTGTGTTTTGCTTTGCCTGCATGCACAGCTTTTGCTCTTCTTGTTAAGCTTTGTCTCAGCCTGTGGGTTTTCTCACTTTTACTCCTCTGATTTTCTAGCTGGTAGTTGACAACACTGTATACTTTCTCTTTTTTTTTGGCATTTCCTTCATCAGCTAACAAATAATAGTACAATGTGCTGTGAAGTATACCAACTAATATTCTCTTAGGATATGGTCTATTTTGCACATGACTCAAACATTTAGTAGATTTTTTTTTCTCTAGAGATGAAACTTTGTGTCCAATTACATTTTGAATAGCCTCAATAATTAGTGCAAAGAGTGCTACAATGATAATCTTATCCATTAGACTTCTGAGCTTCCAGCATCTTTATCTGCCTATGACTCCACAGGGGCCTTCAACTGGGCTTTAAATATCACAATAAAAAAGTCAAACAAAACCACTGTTACAGTTAGTTCTCAATAGTACCCAGACTTTCAAAATTGTCTTGATTAAGATAATGTGATCATTTTTACTACATATTAACAAAGAAATCTATTGTTTGAACATGGGAACAATACTCCCCAAACTGTTTAAATCATCTCAGGCTTTGTCCTCTACAAAGTGTCTTCAAAACACTAAGAGGGTTGTCTTCTGTAACAAAGGCAGCATCACTTCATTAATAGCCCAAGAAAGCAGTGGGAGAAGGGGATCACACTCAGCTTGTTTGCTCTAAGAATACTCCCTGCATCACCACCACTCTGTAGGCATTTATAAGACTCAATGGAAAATACAGTCAAATTAATATTCAGATGTGGAGCTGTTTTGCATATCATTTAGGTGCATGCCATGAGCTGAACACTCCTCAACCCCATCTATACTGGTTCTCCAAAAAACATTGCAACTCTACTAAGCTTATCTACCTGAAGAATTGCTCTTTCAAAAATAAGGAGACCACCTTTGCTTTCAATATATTTGATAATGCCTGTTTAATCAGAGAAAGAACTATTTTTGTCACCATGTGAGGAAAGAGACTATCCAGACTACCCATCTTGTCAAGTAAAGAGGCAGGCATGCCTTTAAGCACTAGCACTTTGGTCAGAAGTTAATGGAAACAAGCAACAGCTCAGAGATATGAACAGAGCTTGAGACATCTCAATCTCACACTTATTCCTCACCTTTCAGGCAGTCTGATATTCATAGCTTTTTGTATCTTTAAAAGCAAGTCAAAAACTGCACAGAAGCCTGAAACAGCCTAATGGAACAAGCAGCTTTTCTTTACAGCTTTGGCAGATTACAAGAATAATGAAGTTTCCAAGCCTTTGGGAGCAAAATAAAAACAACAAAAATCCATAAACTAGCATGGGCAATTCTCTAAATGAGGAGATGCTTAGAATGCTATGTAAACAAAAACAGAAATGAAATTTTTCCCTTCTGTTGTAGCTTATTTGTATCTACCTCCAAGTCATGCACGTCTATAGTCTATAATATATTCCTGGTGCTTTGACGAGTGCAGGATGCAGTGCCACAGGCAGAACTGCTGCTCATTAGAATATACCAATTTATGCCTGGTTTCAGAATATATTTCAACTACCTCTCACATATAAAATCAGCTTTGTGCAGCTTTGTTTATATTCGTTGCTGAGAGAAGGTGGCGAACACCAGAGGACACAGCTGGCATGCACAGACAACTCCAAGACTATTTGTGACTGTGTGAGGCTCCTGTAGGAGCTCATGTTGCAGCCTGGGGTTGGTCCCTCACCAGCTTTGTTCCTGCACCTCAGATGAGCTTTACTGATGACACATCTACAGGGATTTCCAGTAAGAAGTGCAGTAATGCTTAGTAACATGCATGGTAACAAAATCTTCCCAGTCAGATAAAATGCAGCACAGCATACGCAAACCCACTTTGCTGTGGTAAAATCACCCTTTAAATCAAACTTTCTGACATAATCCCTGCACAGTAAGGATGAAAAATAGCATGAGGAATGCTAGTCTGTGGAGAGAAAAGTGACAGATGAATGGATCTGATATTATGTTAAGTGCAAGGAGAGAAAGTTAGGTTACTTTTTCCCCTGCATGTTCAACAGTTGTCTTGAAGTGAAAAGTAAGTTCTATAGACTGGAGCACACTATCAGCATCCCAGCAATTAATTATAAGTATAGTTCTTCAAGTGTTTAATCACAGTTTGTGATTTAGAACTACATCTCTAAATCTGAATTTTGTATTTGACAACAGATATGTCTGTTACTTTTCAAATACATATCATTAATTACAATGTAATTCCTTTCTTCACATCTCCCAGATAAGACAGAACGATAAAAAAACCTATTTTTTTCAAACTAAGAAACAGCCTTGTGCACCCACACAAAGGTTACATAGCCCAGGTCAAGAGACAGAATATGCCTTTATTCTAAATCCAAACACCCTACCTCCCCTCCCTTCTGACCTTGTGCAAAGCTAGCAAGGCTGCTTTATAGTCCACTGAGGTTCTTGCACCTGTGCTAAGACCTTCAGTCGGGCAGTTTAGCAAATATATTCTCCTTATATAGATATCTTCTGAGCTAGATGACCACTGACTGCTCCTATTCCCAGTGTGTTTGTTGGTGAAGTCAAGTCAGGAGAAGAGTTAGAGGGTGTAACTGGGGGTTTGCTTCCCAGTGGCTTAGGCACCCACACTCTCTGCTATCTTAAGTTGGTGTCCCCAGGCTGAGCAATGACATTTCTCAGCCAGTGACAAGGTGCTGATATTCAGTAGCAGTTTCCCAAATACCAAACGCAGGGTTTGCTGCTTTCCAGACCAGGAAAACCAGCTCCACAACTGAGCATTAAAGGATGATTCTGCAGCTGAAACTGCTGAGGACTGTGGGTTAAATCTTCAGCAGTCTCAAAAGCAGCAAAGAAGTGGACATGGGATACTTAGGCCTACATTCCAAGTATTTTTCCTACAAATAACCAAGAAAAATAATTTTTGCTCCTTAATATACAGTTACTTGGCCACGTACAAGTTTCCTTTCTCCCAACCATAACTAAAAGTAATTACAACATCAAACATAAACAGCAGGTTCAAACAATCCCATTTTATAGGGACAGTTCATCACCTCAGAAAAGATCACCCCTAGGCAAAGGACCAACAGAATCAACAACTGCCCTCCCAAGAATCCTTAGTTCCCATTGGACTTATTTTTGCAAGAAACTGAAAGACCAGCTTAGAGTTCCATATCCCCAAGATGTTAACTGAGTTAACTGTTTCCCTCATCTCTCCAAACAGGGACTTCGTACTCTGCACCCCAGGAATGACACATGGTTGGTTTCATACAGTGCTTCTTCTCACCCCCCTCACCCTCTTCGCCTTTGGGTAAGCCAAGGGAAGAAAGGATTACAGTAAATTTTTTCATCATCCAGCTCTATCTGCATACTCAGGACAGACTCCAATGCAGTTGACACCAATATCAGCACTATTTTTAAAAAAGGAAAAGCTAGTTCCTACCTGGTATCTCATTTATTAGATGACAGATGTTCTTAACAAATATTGGTAAAGAAGGATAAAATCAGCAAAATTAATATGTATTTGCAACCAGCACTGCACTGAAAAAAGGCAACACCATTTTTTTAATGTCATATCAGTCAGGCCCACACAGGTTTACCAATCACAACCTGCAATCACACTGAACATATTGGTTGCCTTAGGCCACTGCATTTTTTGCCTCAGCAGAAGAGATAACTCAGGTATTGAATCAGATAAACTATAATTTTTTGGCCAGTAAAAGCCTATGTGTCTGTCTTTTATCATTTTAGCATATCTATGTTGAATCAAAGGCTCAGGATTCAGCTCAGGCAATAAGCCCTCATAAAGAGTTTTATGAACCCAACTCATCAGCCAAGCAAACAGGCAGATGAGGCTTGATCATCCTCCAGGTGTCTTTGCCATCTTCCCCAACAGGATTTACTGTGCCTGTCAACTCTCCACAAGCTGCCTCCAGCCCCTCACCTATCCATTCAGAGCCAAGCCAGCCTCCAGTGACCAATGCCAAAGCAACAGTCGACAGGGCTGAGCCACCGACACCACACTATCTTGATGGGCGTTACAAAAGAGCTCATCTGGTGGAGAACAGAGGCAGGCAGCTGAAAACAGGCCATCTTAAAACAACATTACCTGGATAACACCAGTTTTTCCAGGGGAGATACTTGAAAACTTCTCCCTCCCTCATCAAGGCACAAAGCATCAATGCAAGTATGATGCTACAGTGGGGTGTATCTATTCCCAAATCCCTCATACATTGGTTGTAAGGTCTTGAGAAACTTACTTTCAGTTAAGACAAATGTCCAGTTTATAATCTTGGCAAGAATGGGCAAAAACTGCATCAGGAGCCTCCAGGAGCCTCAGGAGCCAGCCAGTCACAAGAAGAGTCCTGCTCCCAGTAAGGGCTCTTAAGACCTTTAAGCAAAAGTGTCAGCAGACCAAATACAAAAGCCTCCTTTTCATTGCCTGAAAATTCATGCTAGGATAACAGCTTGCCAGTTTGTTGTCTTTCTCTTTTTGTGCAGTAATGTTTGCATGTACCACAGGAAGGGGGAATTAAGGAAGAAGTGGTTTTAAACTGTTGTTCCTCCTTGGAGTACTGCCCTAACCTGGTTTCAGGAGGCGAAACTACAACTTCCGTGTATTGTCTCTAAAGTTCCTTCTCTACAGCTGCATTCAGTAACAGAAAACACCTGTGTTGGTCTGGTGAGATCTCAGGATGTGAGATGGTGAACTAGACTATTGATAATGTGAACTCAGCACTGATCAAAGACTCCAAGAGCAGAGAAAAGTGCATGAAGAAACAGAAATTAAAGATGATATAAAAGAAAAGAAAGCTCCAGATTTGGGTTGTGGGGTTTTTTGTTGTTTTGTTTTTTAGGCTGAAACTTAAGGCTCAGATTTATTACATCCTTGTCCTGAATGCTGTCCCATGTCCCAGCTTACAGTCCACAAAATATATTGCACATGCTAGTACCTCAGCTCAGTGTAGATGGTTTGTGCAAGTCAACAGCTTTGTCCTGGCTTTGCAGGCAGGTTTTTCAGCTTGCACTAAAGCTGCAGGCTGCTCTAGCCACAAACATTTATCAGGTTAGCTTTCTGCCCGCCACACTCTGCACGTGATTGACACCTACCTTGAAATAGCTTCTCCACTCAGCAAAACACAGGTGGAATGTTGAACTCCGCAGCAATACTGAAATCAGACATAGTTATTAAAAAGCTGTTCTATGCCATACAAGATTTCTCATGTACAACTTTTGTATTAATTGACTCTCAAGTTATTTTAAAGGAAAACTCTTCAATACTTGTAGGAAGAAGCAAATTTGAGAAAGAAGACACTGAAGTGAATAGAGAGTCTTTTTAGCTTTAAGCAGCAGCTTATTTCAGAGGGTACTTTACAATTTCCAGGAGAGGTGACTGAGGCAAGGGGACATGGCAAGTGGCTTTGCCATTTTGCAAGCTAATGAATTTGAACAATTTATCAAATTAAATCCAGATCTGCGTT
This sequence comes from Lanius collurio, assembly GCA_020086605.1. Lineage (NCBI taxonomy): Eukaryota > Metazoa > Chordata > Aves > Passeriformes > Laniidae > Lanius > Lanius collurio. The sequence continues at coordinate 24,589,180 of JACBWW010000005.1, read as the reverse complement.
TTGTCAACAGCGTCCAAGTAACAATCTCTCCCCCAAAAGGCTGTACTGATGAAACTCCAAAAACCTCAAAGGCCCTAAAAGCCCAGAACTGAAAGATGTGACATCTCCAGCATTTCATACCTGCTGAGTATTAGACCAATAAGCACTCCCTACAGTCAGTATTTCCCCAAAAAGTAATAAATGTAAAACTTAGTTTGAAACCTATTGACTATTTTCAGCTGAGTAAGGAGGTGTACAGAGGACATGTGCACAGATCTTGTTTCCACAGAAGACAGAGTAAATAATTGACCAGAATAATGAAAGAGATTAAATAAAAGAAGTGCAGTTATTACACACCAGACTTTAGAGCTCAACAGGAATGACAAGTTGGTTTCTTTGTGGTCACTTTTAGGGAGTTCTATTTGTTTGCTTTTAAGAACTAAGGGAAACCATGAGGTGTTACCCAGTAGATAACTACAGAATGAAGAATCATATAAAACTGCACTGTAATTCCAATGCAGCATAACATACACAATGCCCAAACCACAATTTTCCATGCTTTACTTTCAGCTTCACTGGAAGCTTAAAAAGGTTTTAATCAGAAATCTTATGTCCACACATAGTTACACATGACCAGTGTTACAACAAATTCAGCATGATGTGACATACTTCTAAACAAGTACAAACTTTATCTTGTACCTCAATTAAATACACTGCCCAAATGAAAACACATTTGTACAACTCATTAAATAAAAATTGCCTGAGAGTTCCACACTTCTTTCATGCTATCAATTTTTTAAAATACTCTTAAGAGTATCGTAGGATATCCTCTTCCTCTTTTCAAAACTAACACTGCACATGACAGGAAGATGAAATTACTCAATGCTCAGACTCAAATTCAGCTCTACAATAAAACGTTTGGTTTTATATGATAAAAGAGCTATAGACATAGTAAATTGAATTTCATATATTCAGCTCAAATACATAATCTTTCTCTACCTCTACTATACTGTTTTTCATTCCATACAATTAAAATATAGCAAGTTATGACAACATTAAATGCACAACGTGCCTTGTAAGCATCTCAGAGCCACAATAGGACATGTGTGGGGTAAGATACTCAACAGAAACTTTAATCAAGAGTCTGAGGACACAGAAAAATTGCTTCATCTCCCACAAGATAATAGGCCAGTGTCTAGTGAAAGAAATGAGGCTCGAAAAGTCAGGACACTCCTCATGTTTTAGGCAGGGAGAGGAAAATAACTCAGAGCAGCTGTTCTGACCAGCTCCAGCAAAATTGCCTTCAGGACACATTACCTGAAAGGATACAGAAGGAACACATAGCTTTGGTGACTTTGGGACATGTCAGCCCATCTGGGGGCTCATTAGCCATTATCACAAGCTCTTTAACATGATGAAGTAGGTAAGAAAGGATCTTTTAGTACAGAAAAACCCAAACATACAACAAAGAGAAAACCCAACTAAGCATAAGTCTAAAAATACATTTTGATGTGTCATCTTTTTACACTTGGAAAAGAAACTGTATTTTTAACCCTAAACTTTTAGTTTGAACCAACCTGACCTCAGGACATCTGGTACACAAAAAGTACTGCACACAAAGGACATGAAGTGTTCTTGTGAAGCTCAACTCCCAGTTGAGTTCAAGGGTTCTCAGAAGATAATAGCACAATCCTTTACTAAACTGCATGGGTCATGCAGGAATTGCGTGAGTCCCAGCAGGGCTCCAGGTGAAGAAGGGGTTTGTGTGACAAACCTTGGGCAGGCTACTTCCTTGGTACTCAGCAATTTATTCTAAGCATGCCCAAACCTTAAGAGTCCTCAAGGAATTCTGCAGTGAACATGAAGATGGCATATGAGTCATCAAAACACAGGGCAGAGGAAGCTTTGAAATTCAGCTACAGACTGATTTGAGCTGACAGAGAAGCCATTGTATTTCGGCTACCATAGAAAGTCATACTGTACTTTCAAGCAAGATTTACATCTTTTTTAAGAAGAGCTGTATGTTCCCAGTGGGTTACTGCCACAGTCTAGAAATGATGGTCAATTTAGAAAAAAATTAAAAGGAAAAAGGGAAATTTTTTATTTCAAGATAACATTTGGATTGTAGCAAAAAAATCATCCCAGAAAGATGAATTTACATCAGTGTACACTGATGAGATAAATGCAGATATGCCTTTCTCCAGTCATATTTAATCTTGTTTAACATTGCTTGCTGAGGGGAATGACACAGCAATTGCAACAGCAGAAAAAAATCAAGGGAAGATTTCCTACCCCTGCCTCCAAGTTGTTTTTTTACTGATCATTTGGACCAATACTTGTCTTTAGCACCAAGTTCCTTTCTGGGTACATAAACAATTTTCCTCCCTGTAACGTTTAATACACTTTCTAGAGAAATTTAACAGATGTTGGCATCAAATGTTCAAGGACTCTGTGTAGACTGGTGGAGCACAGTGTACTGTTTAATCTGCCAGAAGAGGAAAATATCCAAATTATCCTGTTCTTGGTATTCATATCACATGCCTGGCAAAGAGCAAACCCATTAACACACTCACTTGACACACTCACTACTCATGAGCAGTGCTTAGCTTCCAACAGCAGATTCACATCACAGCTGGTGAGGAGTTACTACCCCTCCCCTAGATGATTCCCCCACTGCTAGTCAAAACTCTTCCCCTTGATGTGGGGAAAGACTTGTCCCAATGACCTTGAAAATGATTATAATTTGAAATTATAAAACCTGGAGTTAGAACAATGCATGTTGGAAAAAGAGCAAAGATCAAAAAAGAACACATTGCTTATCAAAAGAGACAAGTGAGAAGTTGACCATTTGCCATTCCTCAGGAAAAAAACACCCCACCACAAAAGCAAACAAAATCAATAGGGTCATCATTGAATCAAGCCCTGGACAAAGATAAAAGGAGTTTTCAAGATTTTTGCAGTGTGTAGAAGCATAGGAAGAACCCAGTGTAATAACCAGTGCAAAGAAAAATCACTGAGACAACCAAAGTACCTGACTGCTACAAATTTCCACAGAGATAACACCATAAAGTCATCGTTTAATTCTTATCAAAGGCCTGGTCTACAGAGTCCCACACGCAATACCAAGGCACCTGAGAACAGACAGGTCACACCCCATTAAGGAAAACAGTCATAAGAGAAGGCCCAGAAAACCCAGGGAAAAAGAACAAATAAAAGTTGGGATTTTTTTGAGTGCCCAATTCTTCTACATAGGTGATTTTCTTACGTTCTGACTGGAAAATTTTTTATGCACATGTACAATCTTGCTTTCAGTTTTCCCTATTTCTTGGCTTCATTGCTCTATTCAACAGAATTACTAATACACAAATCATTTATAGTAACATACATAAGTGGAGTAACAGCTAAAATTAGGGAGTAATCATAATGCATGTTATGTATCTTTTAAACCAAAGTTTTGTTTGGACAGTGACAGAACTTGCCATAATGCTTCAGTCACCTATATCTGAAATCTGTCCAGTAAAAAAAGGATGCCTCAAATCATTAAGACACTGCATACTGCAGAATATAAACTAAAATTATTTTCACTCACCATCTGAGAAGTGTTTGCTATTAATACTGCACCATCATTCTGATACATACTCTCCACCTTAAAAACACATAAATATATTTGGCATTGGAATAAAAGGGATAAAAGGTTGCAATGTTCCAACTCCTTTAATAATACTGATGAGATCACATTAAAACAAACAACCCCTGCCAGGCAGACAGGGGAAATTATTAGCACTGTTAAATGAAGCCTTGATGGAGTAGTTCTTCGAGAAGCTAAAAACCTCAGGACTTTTGAAGGTGATACATTGTCATCCACCCGCCAAACGTTCAGAACAGCATCCTCCCAGGCAAGAATTCACAGCATTGAACTGACAGTGTTGAAATATGCTTCTATCCTGGACGTTGTGTTTGCTTCTTCCTCATCTACAGTGAAGAACACAAGAGGCAAAACTATCACTGTGATCCACACATGAGAAAAACTTACTTTAAACACAACTTTTTTCTAACATGAGCTTTTGGAAACTCATTGCAACTAAGCCCAAATCCACAAGGGTGCAAGTTTAATTTACAACTGCTCTTTTACCTTTCTCCTCCTCCCATTCCCTATTTAAATCAAATAAAGCAAACTGCCAGGGCCAGAAAAAAACCAAAGACATCAATTTGCACAAAAACATCTCACTCCTAGCACCAAGTACAGCAGGCATCTTTCACTGCATCCCACCTCAGACCCAGCTCGGTAGGACTAGCAGTGGATACCAGCAGAGGATCACAGGAAACAGCATGGAGAGAAAAATCTCCTCTGAACTTCTGGTAAGTCAAATTTTAGGACTTTGATTTGCATCACCTCTGTTCTCCAATGCAAACTGTTTTAATATAAATATACTTAATTTGTGACAAAGCAGACTCAGACCATTAAAGGGTTAATGTTGTCTGTAGAGGGATGAACCTCTTCCTGAAGAAATACAGAAAAGCCATCTCCACTGCCAGAATGAGAAGACAGCCTTTTCCAGAAGGTGAAGATGAGACATATCCAAGCAGATTTATTATGAGCCACAGCCCAAATCTGGTGATTCAAGAAGTACAGTGAAGCTCCAAAATGCATAAGACTGGTAAAACAGAGTAAATCAAATGTGAATTTAATGATAAGTGGAAGTATTAAATGGCACTGTTGTTAGTAGGATGCATTTACTTAAAAACAGTAAACAAATTGTATCAATATTCAATGCTCCCAGAAACAGGATCTGCTCCTACAACATGCAGCAAAAGTAATTTGACAAGCTTCCATGAAATTTAGTGTAAGACAATATATGACACCCCTGTGAGCAAAAAGGCCTTTTCATGGTAAAACACTAAAAGACAACCAAATACAGCCCCACTGACTCTCCACTCTCAGGCTTGACCAATACACAATATCTGAGGGCGTGCAAGAAAACTTTTAAGTCTTAAATGAAATGGGAAGTCCTTTTGCCAATTTTATCTGCCCCACAATTTTTATTTATTTATTTATTTATATTTTAGAGAGGATGCATGTTTAGTATCCACTGCTTGAAAATGCAATGAAAGAGGGGACAGCAACAAGCAAATGGCTTTGCAAAATCATCTCAGAAAGTTTGGCTGTAAAGCAAGAAAATTGAGTTCAAGAGATTGGGGTTAGCTGGTTTGCCATAGCAGAAAAGTGAAATTAAGAAATTCACCTTCTTTTGGAGGTCACTTTCCTTACCTTTAGATTATGTTTCTGTTTTAAACATTCAGCCCAGATCTGTGCTGAATCAAAGAGCCAAATGTAAGCAACCTAAACCTGAAACAGTAAGAAGCCTCCATTCCTGTTTACCACACTTCAGCCGGTGAAGGAGCCTGCTCTAATCACCTAGATTAACTTTGTAAAGTTGTAAAGTACCTCATGAGCATACTTCATGATTCAATGGTTTTCATTTTTACTTTCTTTGTCTTAACTGATGAGTTGTCTGATTATATATATCTGATTTTAAAGATTCAAAGTTATTGAAGCAAGTATTTTAAAAGTAATCAACCTCTCCTGCTTTCCATCACTCAACTATCATACCATGTCTCAATTTCAATTTTTCTCCTCTCTTTACGTTCAAAGAGCAAAGACAATTCAAGACAAAGCTCTCTGACTTTAAATCTAGATTTGTTAAAATCATGAAAATAATCCTAACAATTACAGAAATCTACAAAGAAGGTGAAAGGCTTCATTGTAAAGTTACAAACAAGCAAAAAATTCAAACCATTCTTTGTTGGTACTAAGTAACCATGTAAGAAATGAGGAAGGAATACAAATCCAACAAAATTGAACGCTGGATTATGCAATATACGTTACTGTTTAGTTATTAGCTTTAGGATATTGCTGAATACAAAACATTCAGCAGAGATTGGAAGTCCTGGAAGTTCAACTCCAGTGTTCATGTCCAAGATCCAGCATCATTATCCTGCAGCTGGCTCTGTTCCTTTGCACTATCCCATCCTACAGGGAATTTGGGTTTCATAGTCCCAGGGTTATTTCTGGAAAAATACTAAAGGGCTAGAAAGCAAACTGAGGTTATACCACCAAAGCCTCACCTAACAGAACACTTATTTCACAAAATCATGTGGCTAATCAATCCAGTCAAAAACTAAAATAATTTTTCCCCAACAAATTAGAGCTTTACAAAGATTTGAAGTACAGGTGCATCATTTTACCACTGCTGCATTGTATCTGGTATGATATAAAGTCCTCTCCAATTTTTAAACACATCTGATGATGAAGGCGTCCCAGGTTTATGCAGTGTGAGAGTGAAAACCAGGCCTCCTACCACTGATTTTTTAAAGTCATCAAACATCAGGACATGTGTTCCTCTGAAAAGTCCCACAAGACTGCTGCTGTTTAAATGTGACATATTTTTTCCCATGTGGATTACTGTTTTATAATTTGCCTGAAAAAAATAAAAAATCAAAAGGCTGGAAGTCATTTGAGCTGTTAAAAATTAATGAACAGAGGCCTTTTAGCTCTTACGTTATACTCAAATATCAATAGGTCCTCTGTGAAGGATTTGATGAATTTGAGTAGAATTGATGGAAGCTGCCCACACAGCCCCTTCTTGCCAAGTGTAAGTGTACCTCAGTAACTGTAGGAACACACACTCCCTTCCACATGATACGCAAGCAAAGCTTTCACTGCGATTCTCTGAGCTCTGGTGGAGAAGCACTTGCAGGCATATCCTTGTCAGGGAAGCAGGCAAGGTTCTTCTCCCCTAATCATCAACACACACACACATGCCACACACTTAGGTGTAAATGTTTAGGTAATAAGTCATGAATAAGGACTTGAACTGGGAACTTTATCTTCTGTGTTGCTCAAATAACAGTGCTAGGCAAGATGCTTCAGGAATTAAATTATATATGATAGGCTGAAAGCAATCAGGGTAGAAATACTACACTGGAAAAAAAAAAAAAAATCAATGTACACACATACCCATATCTGTCCTCCAAACCAGGAAAATAATACACACCACCTTTAATTTAAAAAACTGGGGATCATTTCTCAGCCCCTCGTTTCCATCTCTCCCAGCAACACCCACATGGTAATTACATGGGGCAAAGCAAAAAAATTTTAGGACTGTTTCCACCATCAAGGAGAGCAGGCAAATCAGTAGTAAAAACAAAGCACCAAAATAAATCAAATTTAATTAGAGCAGCATTCCTTCTTTCCTTCCAAGCCAAGAACTCCAGTGCTAGGTTTTAGGACCCCTTCTGTGTCTGCTGGGGAAGAAGAACAGAGTAGCTGCAAGCTCCTGGGCCAGTCCACGAGCTGTGCCTGCGAAGATGTGACACCGCCACGGCATCGCCTCTCCATCCCAAGCACGGACCTGGGTGCAATGCCAGTGCAACGCTGCCAAAAGCTTCCTTCATCACGATTACTTCGTCCTGCTGGGATACATTCCAACTCTGAATGTGTAAAACTGGTTGAAAAATGCCCTTTGCAAATGTATCAACTGCAGTGTAACAATTCTTGTTTGTGACACAGACACACACTTAAGTAGCCAGCAGCTGACACTCAAGTCTTTCACCCATCAGCATTCCTGCAAAGAGGCATATAACAAAAACTGAATCCTAATGTAAAAATACCAAATCCTACACATTCCCAGCTGCAGGTGAGCATGACCAGAAAGGGAGCCAACAGCATCAGCCATGTAAAAATGGATACACGGAACTTACTCTTTTAAGTTTGTGGTACACAGAAGTCCTGTCCTCTCCATGCCCAGCCAAACAACTGAATCAACTTATTTTATTCACTCACTGGAGATGCCCAGTCATAAGATGTTAGTTCTGCCAACTGGGCTCAAATACAGACTCAGGAGGACACGTCTCCAGGGCTGACATGATCTGGATCTGTCACTATGCCTCCGAATTCCCTTTGAATTTCACTCCAGTCCAGGAAGCCTGGAGCTGGCTATAAGCAGGACCTCACACCAAACAGAAGAGGCAAAATTCATGCTTTGCATGGGATGGCTCCTACATTAGGGAAGAGCTGTCGTGGAGGATATCTACAAATTTCCTACTGAAAATGAAGGTTTCTCTTTTTTTCTCTTTTTCTTTCTCTTTTTCAATTAGTATCATTGCTAATGATCAACAAAGGAAAGACCAATAATGAAGACTACTACACATCAGTTAGTCAAGAAGAGCACTAACAGTCAAGCAGCAGCAAAATTCTGATTCCTGCAGAAAAGCTGGCCAGCAACTCCAGGTGTAAGTGGCCCATGTTTCAGTCTGGCTGGTCCCAGCTCAGCACATTCCACCAGCCAGAAACACTCAGAACAAAGCTTTCAGATTCCTCTGATAGGTGCAGCTAAACGGGTTCAAGCCACTAAAAGATACAAGTGAAAAATGCGTTTGCATTAAAAAACCCCAAACTTGACCTGCCAGTGCCACCCCATAAAAACAATACTATTAGTAGCTGTGCAGTTTAAACTCAGTCTCTACCATTATCCCATTTTTTGAGCTGGTACCTGTCCATAAACTCCAGAGTGCTGTGGTAGTACAAGACAATCATGTATAGGGTAAAGCCTGCAAAATTATTACAGCAAGGTCAGTGACAGTCACAACCGGAATTTACAGCCTACTTTTTTCCAGAGATCATTTATCTAGACTTCACAACAAATGAGAGCAAAAGAGGAATGTCATTAGTGAAGTCAGCAGATAGCTGGCAGGGGTGCAACTTTGTAGAATTAAACAAAACAAAATATTAAATAATCAGGTCAAACATCCAGTACAAAAGCTGGGTTACAGTGTATGTACTCAGCCAGCTATTAAGAAAAGTTCCTTAGATAAAAATGTGAAGTTTCCTTTCATAATTCCTGTTTTTTAATTGGCTCTTAAAATAGGTATTTCAAATGTAGACATACATTTGTTTGTAGCAATTCCTTTTTTGTTGTTTTCTTAAATGACCTAGGGGATCTTGGTGATGGCAACAGGATTCTCCCTAGGAAATGTTATAATTTCTGAAATAATTTTACACGGTGCAATATTCCCCAGAAAACACAGAAAAGACAAATCTACTGCCACAGTCCTGTGGTCAGTATTAACATCTGCTAGTATACAAATTCCAGATAAAAATACACCTTTCTAATAGTTTCAGAACCCCCAGATCAAGATTTCTATAATCAACATCAAACACTAATTCAGCAGGGAAGTTTACAAATAATGCTATTAAGATCATTCTCTAGAATACAGGGAAAAGTAATATAGAGACAAGAGAGCTGAAGAAGCAGTGTAATTAAATATTATTATAAACTCCTAAGCAAAAGAGACCAAACATTACACTACCAAGAATGATATCTTGAGTATCACAAACACAGCCCAGGACAGCACAGCCTGCTCACTGCCTGTGACTTCCCATACCAGCAAGGATGGAGGCTGGCTGCAACCATTGGGTGCCTGAGGCTGTGGGCAAGGAGAGATGGAGCAGCACCAAAGAAAAAAGTGCATTACATAAAGTAAGCATCTATCCTGAGAAAGGGCTATGAAAATGGATGATTCTCATGCCTCTAAAATATATTCAGAAGCAAAAAGATGCACCTGCTTTGAAGTAATGTCCTTCTCTGTGATGCATTCAAATTCTTTGCACAAAACCTGGATCGTGAACTCTTTACCATGAAGGTAGTGATTTTGTAAAGGAGATAATATTATAAATAACAAAAAGCAAGAAGCAGGACTTTTCATTAAATACCAGCACTCAAAATCAAGCAATTTTCAGTTGTATCTGGATTGCCAGCTGTGCTCAGAACATTTACAACATTCCCTCAAATCACAACAGGGACTTTAGAAGAGGAATGATTTGGTTCATCCACCTGTTTTTCCAAAGCATGATGGGTGAATGAGAAAGTGCTTTTAATCCTGGGCTCCTGCTCTCTACATCTGCCATTCCTGAGAAGAGGAAGGTCCAGGCTGGAGCAAATAGGAAAAAGAGTGACCCTAATGCTAAGATAGCCTTAATTGGTACAACAGAAAGGTAGTCAGGATGACTCATCCTTGACAGAGAAAGCATCACTTCATTTTTTTGTTAACATAACAGCATGTCAAAACATAACATAAGGCTTTACTAAGGTCTTGGGTTGGAACGTTGGAACGTAAATGTGTGTAGAAGAGAGAGCCACCTGAAGCAGTTGAGACACTCTGTCCTTGCAAGGAAGACTGTCTGCACAGGCAGTGCATCCTGAGGGACAGAAGGGAAGAAGAGAGCCTGTCAGGATGAGTAAATAAAAATATTTTAAAATTAAACAAACTCCCTGTAATGAGTAAAGTCTTTAACAGGACTTAAGTTTTGTAATTTCTGTGTATTTATTTGAGGCAATACATTAGTGTCCCATGCAGTGACTCCACCCCATTGTGCATCCCATCAATAAAATTGAAATTTGACCTTGTACCCACAACATATGTATATTTATTAATAAAATATTTATAATTTTAATATATTTTAAAAAAAATATTATATACAATTTCTACTATTTTTCTTCCTGTACCCAAGGGATCATCTTGCACACTCCATTTTGAAGACCACTGGTCCAATGCAAGGAACTTTACAAAAAAACATATACTGAAGAGATTCCAAAAGACAACACATCTTAAGATGAAAATGTATCTAACAAGGCACCTATTTCCTAGAGACATAACAGTTTTTCCACAATTTCTGCAGAGAAACACTGATCCCACAAAGATTTTCCCAGGACGTACCCATAGGCAAGGCCAGTTTTCTCCAGATCCCCAAAACTAGAGAACATTCATGTAACTCCTCTTCAATACTTTCTAAATTGCTGGAAAGCAGAGTTCCTGTAAGGCCCTGTGCCCAGGTTCCCAAAGCACAGGTTTCTGGGGTTTGACTCCCTGCAATTCTACACTCAAAATGAAATACTGGACCAGAATTTTTCCTGTAAAGGGACAGCACTCACAAGCCAGCCACTTCTATTTAGGGGGAAAAAAATCCCATAACAACCAACAAAAAAACTAACAAAAAATCCCCACTGACAAAAAACCCCACAACATGTATGCAAAGACCATGTTTGAAGTGCTGTATCATTGTATTCAAGTTTTTCCAGAAAACCAAAATCCTCACTTTTTCTCTGTGTTTACAGATGATGATTCTGTTTTAAAATTGTATGTTCCTTTCACACTGGATTTCACTAGCTACAGCTGTACTACACAGTCTCTCACTGAACCATATAATTAAGTTATATTTTCAGCTGACTACATAAATTGATCTTCAGGTGCAATAACTGCATGTGCAGACAGATATTCTGGACATGCACAGCTAGTCTTGGCTGTACCCTGCTTCCACTGAAACAAATGACAAAGCTTCCTTTAACTCCACAACTGAAAAACTTTTTGTAGGAAAAAAGCACAGAAACCATAGTCAAAAAAGCAAACTATCAGCACTAGTTAAATGTCTTCAGGAAACAGATGTAAATTCAGTGAAAGCTGCTGGTGAACAGCAATTGATGACCCTGGGACAAGTCCCTGACTGTTGCAGAGAGCTGTGTCTATATGGTTAATGCAAAGGGAAGAAATGAGTCCTGCAATGCATCAGACAGACCCAAGAACGGGGTTCACCCAAGATTTTGATGTCTTTATCAGTGTTTACAACTTATTTTCATAAGTATTTTGCTTTATGGCACTAAAATGCTATTTTAGTTCTTTGTTTCAGACTATTTACATTAACAACAATTTGAAGAAATTAACAAGAAATTAACATTTTGAAGACATAATGATGCCTTCTAAATTTTACAGTTGGAGAACAGACAAATGACCCTTTTGGACAAACTGAACTCTCAGATAAGGATTTAGTCTCAACAATAAAAATGTTCAAGCTTAAGCAGAATGTTTTTCTTTTAAATAGTTATTACAGATATTTGCAAGTCATGTAATCAAATAGAAGCCTCTCCATAATAAGCAGTCCTGACTCATGAATTTACTTCCTGTGGCATACTATAAGTCTATTCCTGCTTTCACAGACCAGGTACATTTTTGAGTTCTAGTCAGAAAAGTGTTCAGGTCACTTCACTGAAATATTTATTGAACTTACACAAAAACCAATTAAGTCATATCTTGATGAACATTTCTCTGTGGCATGTACTTTTCTTAAAAAGAATTTGAAAAGATCTTGAATGAGTTAAGACATCTTTTTAAAATAATTTCTAAACCAGACCAAGATCAAGTGGCTGTACACACTATATAAATCTGAAAATCCTGTCCCAGGCCTCTGCAATATCAAAGTGATAAATCCTAATGGGTTCCAGACTTCTAAGGTATGAAAGATACCTTTCACCCCCACTTCATGAGAGACCAGAATAGACTTTTGAGTCTCTTCACCCATTTGCCAGCACTACCTCAGTCATCTAGGAATGGTATTACAGCAGTTGTTCCGAGCTCAAAGCTTTCAGGGTTTGTTGGGATCCCAAGGCAAGAACGAGGCGTCATGAGGAGGATATGGCCTTTGCAAACTAAACTCAGAAAAAGGCAAATCTTAAAGCATAGCAGGATTGGCAGCTCTTGTAGTGATGTTTTTTAACAGCCTTGAAGAGGCTTGGAGAACTGCACCAGAGCATTGCCTAAGAACACCAAACCCCTCAGTCAGTCCAAACAACCGTGCCATTTGGCTTGCAGCTCGTGCCAAGGCCCCACTCAGCAGCACAAACTACCTACAGCAAGAGCCTTGTGCCTGCAAGGCATCACTGCTGACTTGGTTGTGCCAGTCACCGGGCTGCCTTCCTGTTTGGGTGCATCACCTTAAAGTTATTTTAATGCATACCACATGGCCACTCATTTTTTCCCTGTTCTGTACCCACTTGCTTCCTCTTCTCTCCTGTGTTTAATGACAGCAACTCCAGTCTCCTCCTCCATCCAGCCTGCCTTGCAGGCTTGCAATAGCATTAACAGAACGCAGTTTTTAGCACTTCATCTCAGTCAGCTCATTTCTAATTTTGTTCCTATAGCTCTGCATTGTACTGCTCCTCTGTGTCTTTCTGCTTTTGCTATCTCATCACATGTCTGTTGCCAGGCAAACTGCTTAACTTGGGCATTGCACTTTGAGGGACAAGCCCTCCACCCTTAAAACTGAGGTGGGATAAACAGATGCAACTTCTTTGCAGCAAAACATCTCCTTTCAGATGGTGCAGCACCTGAAAGGTACTGCTGAAAATGCCTTAAGAGACAAACCACTTCATCTGCCTTTAAAAATGACAGGTTGCAACAGCTCTGGAAGAGTCTTCTAGCACAAACTGAACAAAACCAGAGATTAGCAAATCAACCCAGCACCAGCTATCAACGCAGCTTGTGGATCACCCCCACATAACAGCTGCTTGCCACACTTGCACCCTTCTGTCAGCAACCACAGCATTAGTCTCACCCACAAGCCTTTCCTGGTCGCTGGTGCCAACAGTTTTTTCCTCTCATCAGTTCTTCAATTGAGCATAAGCAGGGCAAAATTCTTGGGCTGGCCAGGGCCTTCTACCTTCTCCAATCCCCAGGATAAACACTGATATCAGGGTAGCATTCGTTCCAGTGTTAAGCACAAAGCACTGAGAGGGAAAATGTCTGTACACAACAGCACAGACAACACCTGCAGTTACTGAGATGGTTTCCAGCCACCAAGGACCACGAGTCAAGTCCTCAGTCACCAATGTCACCCCCACCCTCCCAAACACCTCCCAGCACCACTTTCCTTACACAGTCCTTTTCAAGTCAGTTGGGGCTCTTTTGGTAACAACTCAAGAGATTCTTCCAATCACTTTTACTAAAACAAGAGAACCAATGACAAAACTAAAAAAGGAGTGGCTTTTGACTTTTTAAAGACAATTGTGATTAGTCCTCCAGCACTGCAACACACCCTGTGTTCACACTCCAAATATAACACTGTGCTACCAGACGAAGGTTTAGTATGCCCAGCCAACCAGTTTCAGCACCCCAAGAACAAGGAAGGTCCCTAAACAACATGAGCTGCCTCTCATGAGCCACGCCAGTGAGAGCAGACAGAACATTACCTAGGGAACAATCAACATTACACTCCTGTACAGCTTTGGGACTTTAACATGAGGTCACATGCATCCTTCTCCAAACTCATGATTAAACACTACATAATAGCAACACATTAGGAAGAAAAATGAAACCAACAAAAACCCCCACTGAGGTTTAATGTACAGTGCCTAGAACAGATGGTACCACATGTGCAAAACACTAATTTTTTCTGAGCTCATTTTTCAGGTAATTCAGGTATAAAATACTTATTTCCTAGGTTTCCTCACCTTAGTAAAATTTTTACTTGCACAGGTCAAAGTGATAAATACATATCTGGAGAATTATTCTCTCCCATTGGAAAGTCAAACCACCTTTATACGAGACTAATGATATACACATATAAGAGATTTATTTTTTCAGAACCTCTACCTCCAAGTCATATGTATTTCCAAAGACTCACATTTTCAAGCAATTAAATCCAAAGAGAAGCCACTTAATTGACTTCAACAGATGTAGAATTAAACCCTAAGGTAATAATTCGTATGAACAATCAATCTTTCATATGGACTGCAAGCTGAGATACCTCAATAGTTTATCACAAAAAAAAGGCTAGTCCTCCAATCCCCGTAAAGTCACATCTCAGCTCTTTTGTGTGGAGGCAAAGAATAGCAAGATAGCATAGAAAAGTACAGCAATATCTGTGTCTTAGATTGCATACACCAACTTAACTATACTGGTGTAAGCAAATTTTTAAGAGGTAAGGTTAGACTTGTAGCTTTTCTGAAATTTAGTGGTCCCATGAGTGTCAAATCCTCCTGACAAAGATCAGACTTCATTGAATATTCCTGATGTCCAGACTTCAGAGGAAGTTTGGCAGCATTAAACCTTCAGCTCCTTGCTATTACATTGTAATAGATTATGGATATCATCACCTTTGGTAAATTTTGATAAAAGGACTAGCACATACAGTATGGATTTTATTGTATATTTTGTCAGGATACTTTTAAAATCTAAGGGTTCTGAGTGCTCCATGGAACATTTGTTTTCAAAACCAACTGAAACATCAGTGTTCAAATTCTTCTACGTGCTCCACAAGAAATGAGTACTACAACTAAAAAGAAAAAACACTCTCAGCAAAATTGTTTAGGCTTCTAGTTAGCTGATGCCTGAGTTCAGAAGTAAATGGTCCAAATAGCATTCTAGAACATAAAATACTTCAACAGAAGTAATCACAAGAAATTATCACTCACCTTTTATTTCTGTGCATTACAGGTTTTTTTGGCTTTTCTTTCACTTTTATAACTTCATTTCTAATTTTTTACCCTGAAGAGGAGGGAGACAGCAATCTCTACATTTCCTTAACACTATAAACTAGGACACAAGCTGAGTTCTCTTCCCCCTTTTGTTGTGGTACATAAAGCATCTTTTCACTTAAAACCACTAGTCCTATAATCAATATCTTTAAATGCCCAGCCTAAGAAGTTATAAAAAGAATTCCATTAAGAATAGATTATACTTCAACATAATGCTAAAAAACACCCACTTATTTCTGGTAAGTTTTATTTTTGCTCTGCAGTATCAACTGGCCCTTGCTTTAGCACATTAATAACTAGGAACCAGGCCACTGATGCCCTCATGAAGGTCAACAGAGAGCTTCATTGTCTCCATTTCAGAAGACTGGAATGATAGCAGCAGAGATGATGAAACTTGGTTTCTCTCATCCTTGTGCCCCTCGAAGCACCACAACATCATGTCTGTCTCTGTCCCAGATATCACCATAGTCCCCGTGTTCTTCCCTCGTCTTATTACACAAATCTTCTAAGATTATTTCCAGCTCCTCCTGCACATCCTTCCTTTCAGGGGAAGAGTCCGCTTGCATAATGCCCAATCCCCAGCTAAGCATCTGCTGACCCACTGGCCAATACACCCACTCTGACTGACAACCAGGCCTGGCCAAAGAGAACTGATAAATCAAGATATTTTGAAGAAGTCTGAGAGTATTCAACTTGGAGCCTTACTCCTTGGATAAGTTTGGCTTG
Source organism: Lanius collurio (assembly GCA_020086605.1). NCBI lineage: Eukaryota > Metazoa > Chordata > Aves > Passeriformes > Laniidae > Lanius > Lanius collurio. Next base: position 24,573,110 of record JACBWW010000005.1, on the reverse strand, counting down.
GAAATTTTCCTCTGCAAACTTCAAGCTATGGATTTACCCCGGAGAGATGTGATAAACAAGTGTGCATCTGTCCTTCAATTTTGACTTATTTTGTCCACAGAGTTATGTGGGGGTTTCTGTTTGTTCTGTAAAATCAGTTTCCCTTTAATACATATTTTGAATCAGGCAAAGGAAAATACACTAATCTTTTTACCCCAATTATGGTATTTCCAACTCCAGTAATCAAGAATAAGATAACGAAAAGAAAGAGACTCGTAATGAAAATAATACTCTTTACAACTACAGCACAAAGCAGAGCAGGAAAGTTAAAATGTCAACCCTGCCTTGAACCAGCTATCCTGAAAGGTTTCTAAACATGTGAGGTCTTAAATAGCTTGTTCACATGGTCTGTCATATATTGCTGGAAGATTGTCCTAAAACATATACCCATATACAAATATTTACAAACATAGATATATTTTATATATCTATAAATACATTCTAATACTTACATTTATATTTATGGAGAAGGAGACAGACATACAGAAATCCCCACACTGTTTCTGTCAAGGAGTCATTACTTTCTCTAAATGTGAAATTTAGCAGGCTTCTCTTTTCATTGCTTGTGTTATGAAATGACATGTAAACATTAAACTCAAATAAGGAACAATAAATTCTATTAATACAGTCACAATTAAGTATTTATGTAGATACTGCAGAAAGCTCATAGATATTTTATAACTCCTTGGGGGCTGAATAAAATTAAATCAAAGGGAAAAGGAAATGTGGTGACGCAAATGCTCGCCTTTAATTAATCAGAATTAATCAAAATAAAAGTCAGTCATCTTCTAGCAGTCAAAGCAGCACTAGGGTAAATATGACAATATAGTAATTAGCCCAGAAGAAATACAAATGCTCCAAGTACAAGCACCCCCTAATGAAAATTAGGTTTTTCCAAGACTGTAAACTGCCAAAGATGGGCGTTCACAGAATCCTTTCTGGGTATTTTATAGAGCAGCTATGAGAAACTACCCTCAAGATCCACTTTTAAATTTCAGCCTTGTTAGTGTGAAACCGTGGGCTGCTGCTCCTTGGAAGTGAGAAGGCTGGCCCTTTGGAGGGGCAGCACTGCAAACTTCACTGTCACCACATCACTCCCCAGCTGCTCCGCGGGGCTGTCCTACAACGGCGGCTTTTGCAGCTCCGTCACCAGGTACGAGCACATCCATTTTGTATGCACACACGTGGCATCTGGGAGTTCAGCCACTGATCAGCTAATTGGCTACCTGCTTAATTACAACCCCAGTCAAGATAATGTTTTGTTAATTGGTGAAAGTGCAGAGCATCTCCACAGCTACTAATAAGGCTGTCACAGTCTGATTAGAGTGGTGTAAGCACCATCAAGTCGTTATACGTGGAAGACTGCAGCCCAGTGCTACAACCAATATAGCCAACAGCTATGACAGTACAAGTATTCTAAAATGTATACTTACACGTTCTGGAGCCAGAAAAGTTAATTATCTACTCAGACCTATGAGGTACCACAGATCCTGATGTGTGACTGAAATATCTCAATATCAACATCAGTCATTTGTGTTTCTAGAAGTATTTGGTATCTCTGGAGTGTTCACATCAAAGTTAGGAGCACAAGATAGGAGCTTCACTCCCCTGATGGTGCACTGAATCACCCACCATCCCATGGAAGATTTGTGCTTCATTTTTCATTTGAATTAACCAGGCCTCAGCTCTTTTTCTGCTTTTCTTCACTAGATATAAGAGTTCCTCTTTCCCACAAATATTTTCATAAATATAATCAGTTCATTTTTCAAGCTTTTTTTTTTTTCCCAACCACGTTAGTTACAGCTAAGTCTCCTGCTCTAATATGCTTTTTTTAGTCTTTGGAATAACTTCCACATCCCCCTTCTTCAGCCTGCAGCTTTTCTAACATTCTTTAAAGACTACCGACACCAAAACATTACCCAGTGCCCATGCAATGTGATATGCAGAGGTAAAATCTTATTCATCCTGCAGTTCTGTGGCATGTTAGAGATACATCAGATATATGGCCAGGTTACCTGGAAAGCACAGTGTGTCTCTTCATAGACATCTCAGCTTAAAAGCAAGGCTCAGGCTATCAAAACCCCAAAGGCTTTAGCTCTGCCCACTTATGTCACGGAGTGATTAACCTCAAAAACCTTCTGCATTCTCTCCTCTTCTGCTCTTTCCTCTTTCAAAGCTCACCAGCTTGTTACCCTCATGCTTTGAGAGAGTGGAAAGTCTCCAGTGGAAGTTACTTGTCCTGTCCTGCATCTACCCCCATTGGGTGTGTCCCTGTAGTTTTCCCTTCTCATCCCAAGAAGTGTAATAGCCACCTTAAATTTTGTCAAGGTGACTTCAAAATACAGTACTAAGTGGTAAGCACTGTGTCTGTACTCTGCAGCATGGAAATTTCAAAATTGAAGAGAAACCCTGTAAATCAAGTCTGTGTTATTTTAATAGGCTTCCTGTGCTAGCTGCAGTCTCTGCAGATTTATAAAACCATTTGGCAGCATGCTACACACCAGTAATTACCAGAGCAGGAAACGCTCAATAATAGAGAAATAATTCACTGTCATTACAGATACACAGTATGTTGTGAAGATAGAGAGATTTCTTTTTACCCTTTTCTTTATATACCAAACAGAAAACCAAGAAACCTTTACCCCAAGCAAAAGAACTGCATGAAACTCTCCCCACTGCTGCCAGATGCCACTGAGGTGTCAGGGAGCTGCCAAAACACCCTTTGGGGGCAGCTATCAGACTTGTCCACGCTTACAGTCCTGGAATAATGGGCAATTCTGCAAAACAGATACCTTCCCCATGTGGACCAAGGGGCCAAATTCAGCCCTGCAACAAAGCAGCAGCAACACTCTTGGCTTTGACAACACTGCAAGGGTTTATATTTAGTTTTTAAACAAAGCATTAGATACATTGCAACCTTCATATAAAATGATCACCCAACCACTCATTTATCACATCCACTCAATTATCACAACCACTTATGGGAATTCTGTAGTTTATACAGCATTTTTAATTACTCAGTATAAAAAAGGCCAAATTTTGATCCAAGAAGTGACAGTTTGAGAAAATCTCCTTAGAAACAAGACTTCTCAAGCACTGAATCTTTATCAAGGTTTCCCTATCTGCAAGAACAGTGAAGAAGTGAAAATACGTAACAAGGAATTTTACCAGGCCCAAACCAAGGAGGCTGTGGAAGATGATACACTGTTTGTAGCAAGAAAATCATAATGTATCTCTATTTAGCACATGCATGTGCGCCTATTTGCTCTAGATGCATGTATAATCAGCCCTAGTATAAATTAGAAATCATATGAAGGATTAAACATCAATTGCCTGTCCTCCTACACTTTCCATCCCTCTGCCAGGTCCTGATTAAAACAGAAGGCACAGTAGCAATGGCTGGAAACAGACTCTGAAATTGAAATAAGAGAGGAAAATAGCCATTTTCTTTTTGCAGCAGAACCTATAAAAGCCACATTAGTATTTGACTGTCAACAAATACCACCTTATTCTGAAACTAGGAAATCCTGATGGTTTTAACAGGATTGAAAAAGTGCAGAAAAAAGAGAATTATTAAAACTTGAAGATGTGACAATTACATTTGATGATGGAAGTCAGTGTTATGCAAATAATTGTTTTAATATTTTTCAGGCATCCCACATATTATAACTACTTCTCAGTGACTAAGAGGGTTTCACACAATCTTTAAGTGTAATCTTTTGCTAGCTTCACCATCTGGGAGTTCACAGACAGCAATTAATCTTACTGGCTTTTTTCCAAGAGACTTACTGTAAGTCTGTGGCATGTCTTTCTTTTAACAATCAGATTTGGGGGTTATTTTGTTTTTGACTGTGGCTTAAAATAGCCCACTATCAAAATAATATTAGGGAGATCAGGTCTCCAGAGAGCAACAGCATCTTTTACAACAATAGCTGACAGAGCTCAAACTTTGCCTGATACTTGCCCTGAAGTATGCAGAAACTTATTCAGAAATGAACAAATGCAAAAAACCTCTAACTACATGCAAATAAATCATGAAGAAACAAACTGCTGGTAGAACATAGGGCACTTCATCAGACAAGAAGAGCACTAGTTGGTGAGATGATGCAAGAAAGGGCAGACTAGGAATGATGGGGGGCAGAGAAGGAGAGCAGAGTACAAGTCAGGCCAGAAGGCCATTACACATATCTAGGGATATCCCTACCATTATGCATATGTGTAGCTTTTTCCATTATGCATATTCAGGAGAGTTACAGTACATTTGATTTCTCAGGTCCATTTTTAAAAAAAATTTTTGTTTTGTTCCGGATTTTCGGGGGGGGGAGGTGGTGTTAAAATATCTCAGAAAAATCATGGCCAGGAAGATGATGAGAAGATATGAAAGACAAAAATAGTGTTCCAATCCTTCACCAACTGTCTGGAGCAAAGTGTCTGGGTGTAGGGTCACCCACACAATTCCTACTGCTCTGGACAGAGTCTACTGTATTTAAACATATGTAAATTTCAAAATTCCTACAGCTCTGCCCTCCAAAGCATTTATTAGAAACAGTGTTGTCCCTACCCAATGCAGGAAGCTGGAAATGGATGATATTTAAGGTCTCTTCCAACACAAATCATTCCATGATTCTCTGATTCTATTTTGGCATAGCTCAGTTTCAGATTCCTTTTTGGTTTTGTTTGGTTGGGGGCAGGGGGTGTTGTTGTTTTTCCTTTGTTGGTTTTGGTTTTGTTTTAGTGCATTGTGAGTTTGATCCTTCGAAAGATTTTGGTAAGACTGATGGTTATTTTGAAGGCTCAAGAAGTAAGGGTAGAAAAGGAATGTGAGTTGAAGGTAAGTGCAACACATGAGTTGCATGTAACACTTTGCCACTGTTTCGGGCACCTGCTAGTTTGGGGGATAAGTATTTCTTGGTCTGTGGTCAAACTTCAGCAGTTTGACAAGGTCTAAGAAATCAAAGCATGATAACAAGTTTCTTGTGCCCTAACAGTCCATAGGTCAAATGGACAGCACAGCCACACTGGACATCACAGAATACAAGCTGGCTGAGGAAAATACTGGCTCTCTTTAGACAGAACTTTTCTGTTTCATGTTGATTTGTCACATAATTAAAAGAAATAATGATCAACACAATTCAAAAAATGTATCTGTCACACTGCAAGATTAGACCAGCTGAAAAATAGAGCAACACGGCTTTTTTATCTCAAACTGTACTCAAGTCAAGTGGCAGCACTCTTAGATATAATTAGAAGTTTTCTATTTTATTCAGCTGTTACAAACAAGCAGCGGGGGACTTCACGGGAGTAATTTCATGGGAAGGGCCAAAAGAAAGTAATAAGCAAAAGAAAACAAAACACTTTAAAGAACACAACTACCTCCCAGTATGGCAGCCTGCTGGGCACACTGAATAAGGAAAGGCTTTGTTTCAGAGAAAGGTCATGAGTTTGTTTTCTTTAAAAAAACTGTCTAAAATGGCTTTTCTCAAAACATCATCTAATAGGTCATTACCAACACATACAGATGCAATTTGTACTCTCAGCTGTGGTACATGTTCCTCAGCTGCTAACACCAGCTGAGGCAGCTGCTCATACAGGAAGCCCCTATTTGCAACAAGGCAGCACTATTTATTAATGGTCCTAGACTTCAATAAATTGTCAGATTCTAAAGTTCAGATTTCTAGACCAAATTCCTATTCATAGCTGGTTGAGTGGAAACATTTCTTTAATTACATTGTCAGACTACTCTGCCAGTCAATGAACACTTTTGTAATTTCACTCTTTTGTAATAGGAACTGCATCCATGAAATATGGAGGACAAGAGCGATAGAAATCAGCTTTGCAGTCACACCACCCCTTCACCTCCTTCTTCAGAAGAAGATCTGCAGACATCCTACACAGCACACAGAGAGACTGTGACAAGTCAATGCCTCCTATAGCCAGTCCTTCCTATCAGCTGCTGACCACCACAGACACATCTAGTCCCCACTCCATAGCCATGCTACCACCAGCTTCCTTGTCCACAAAAAGTAACATAACCATCACAAAATGAAAGCTTTTGTAGCTCTGCATCTCTGGGCAGCAGAGCATAAGGTGAACAGACACAAGCAACAGGGAGGACCTTTCCTACAACGCACTCAAAGCTGATCAAGGGTACACACAGCTTATACAGCTACCTGGAAGTATATTACTTCTAATACTTCAAGTTATTATTCAGATTTCATGTTGTTTCCTAAATCAACAAGTTGGAACTCTTTCACCTTCATTTTTGAGCCTCCAATCACCCTTCCTCCCATAGCCCCACAACAGCTAAATTTGCACAGTTTACCAGGTTTACTTTCCTGACGAATACTGGATGAGCACTTATCTGCAGATATGCATAATGAGTTTTTCACTGTTTCAGACACAGTAGAATAATAGCTTAAGAAGATGTTCTAGCAGGAGCATTCCCAAACAAGCTTACCTCATGCTTCATATACGAAAACCCTCATCTCTTTCTACAAATTCCAAACATGCTTTTAACTTTGGTTAAGATAAGCTCTCCAGCAAAATGCTATGACAGCTCTGTATGTGACTTAGGTCCCTCACTGCACTGTGACATGCTACTGCAAGCATCAAGTGCTTTTGTACTGCAAGTGCCTTTCTCTGCATAGAAAACAAATCCCACCTGTTCTAATTCCTTGCGAGTACAACTACTTCCCTGTCAATACTTTAGTTCCTCCAGGTCTTGTTAAAGGCCTCACACAGGAAAGAGTTTTCAGATTTCATTCTTATTTTCAAAGTCAACACCACCTTGCTGTTCCCTCAGACTGAGCTATTTGTTCAATGATTCTTTATGACTAATCCATTCACTAGTCACAGATCTTTCATTCCTTGTAACCATGTTGACTTTTACTGTAGTAGGATGTTGGCTTGACTTTTGTGAAGTCTTTTTCAAACAGTAATCTTGCAATACTGGGGAAAGCTGTATAAGAGCCCCACAGGTCTGTGATGCTTCTGAGGAGCTGTGGCTCCCAACAGGAGAAAAGAAAAAAAAAAGTATCTGGACATATTTCTTCTGCCTTTTTGCTTGCAAAACATGAGTTAAAATATTACACAAGAACTGAAAGACAAAGAATAAGATGTTACATGATGGCAATACCTAGCAGTAATTATTTTTCTTTTTGGTGAGGTAGTTTTCCTCAATTCTTTTCTGGGGAAAAGCTGGAATATCATAAAATAAGCACATTCATCTTTGAACAAAAAAATTTGCTTTCTGCAATGTTTAAATATATAGTCCTAAAATTAAAATACTGCCCACCATTAAGAGAGTTTTTTTTCTTTTTTAAAGGAATTTCTCCCCATGCAGAAAAACCACATACCACTTTTTGGTAGTTTGTGCTGCCACTTTCATTTTCTATCGCAGTATCCTGCAATAGAAAGGAGGGGCCTTCTACCTTTTGGTATTTCCTCTGTGTACTGGTTTTGGCTGGGATAGAGTTAGATTTCTTCTTATTAGCTTGTGTGGGGCTCTCTTTTGGATCTTTGCTGGAAACAGGGTCAGAAATACGGAGATGCTTTCATTATTGCAGAGCAGGGCTTACAAAGCATCAAAGGAACCTTTTTTGCTTTCTCACCCCATCCCACAAGTGAATGGGCTAGAGGTGTGCAAGGAATTGGGAGGGAGCAGAGCCAGGACAGCTGACTCCAACTGATCAAATGGATATCCCATACCATAAGACATCATGATGGCAATAAAAATTGGGCACAAGAAGAAGGATTGGGGGGGGTGGCATTTGGAGTTTGAACTGCTTTCTGCTGCACAGGTGGAAGTGGGATAAATAACAGGTTAATTCAGGAATTAACCCAACCATGGCAGCACAATCCCCTTAATGCCCAGTAGACACCTGTCATGCAGCAAACATGAAAACTTCTCTCTTTCAAAGAAAAAAGGGGAGTGGGGGAAGATTTTAGGTTTTCAAGACACCTGTCTTAAAATACCTTTAAATCCATGGTCCTGGGGCTTCCTGAAACAGGAGACTCTGACCTACATCTGTAACAGACTTCTTTGGTATGTCCTCATGCAAAGAATTCTGCCTATATACTCTTAAGTTACACAGGGAAGCATTATCTTTATTGCTGTTTACAGCCTTTCATTTTTTGTCACAGGGGCTTCTATTCCTGTTAAACCTCTCCCCCAGTACAAAAATATTTAGCCTGCCTTCAATGTGCTCTCTCCTGCCTTTTTAGGCTTCATTTTTGTTGCCCGCTTTCAACTCTTCTCTATTTTCAACTAGTTTTTTTTTTCCATAGTCACTACTCCTCTTAGTGCTGCCCATAATTAAGGGTGAACTCAGTCTTAACAGTGTTTTAAAGTAGACTTTTCAGAGGCAACCCATTTTCCACCATCAGATCCTACTTTGATCATACACATGCTCTCTGAAACAATATTGGAGGGATAACTATACTTTCAAAACAGGTACCTGTGTAACACTACTTCAGATTAACCTTGCCAAACACCAGTACATTTCTCCAAGATTAAATTAATCTACTCTTCTGAGTGGTTTCATGTTCTCCAGGGAGTATGATGCAATTTCGAAGGGAAAAGAACAGAAATTCCCCCTTCATTTGACAGTGGGAGGAGCTTTGAGGCTCTTTTTTGCTGCTGTTGTTAGAAAGGCACTTAGTTATTGATAGCTAAAAGAGGTTTTTCTGGCCTTAGAGAAAGCTGTGAGAGAGCACAGCAGTTAAACCACAACCAAACCACCAAGACTGTAATAAGTGCAAGAGAGGCAGTGTACCTTACACCACTTTCAAAGTGATAGTTTTTACTTGTAAACAAGGCAGTTCCACACAACCTCTCAAAACACTAGCTTGACTAAGCCTATACATGTATAGGATCAGTATTGTAATATTTTATTGCTACACCATCATCTCTCCCAAGCATTTGAATTATTGTAACAGGACCAACACTGAAGGCAACTCAACACAGAAGACAGAAATAATACTCCTTTTCAGTGAAGTTGCTCCTACCTTGTGATCATTTAGGAGCTGAACCAAGCAGCTGCATTCCTGCTTGGCCAGGCACCCTTCCAGCAGTGCCTGCATACTCCCTCTCTTCCCTTCGACTCTGGGGGCAGTCACCACCAGGACATCCCTGCCCCAACTGGTCACTGCCACCACATTGGCAAGAAAGGACATGGGAGGAGGAAGTTGTCAGGAAGTCAAGGGAAAGCCTCAATTCACACAATTTCTCCAAACTAAAGTATTTCAAGTTTGCTGCTTGAACAAAAAACGCAACAAGTTCAGTCCTTTGACCTCATCCTCTCCAGAGCTCTGCACTACATAGGGTTCAGTCAGTGTTTGACTCCAAAACTAGGCACACTCATTTCAAATTTCTCCAACAGACAAGACACGAACAAGGTATTTCCCTGTCTTCTCCCTCCTTTCTCATGCAAATAGAAAACAGGCTGAGCTGGTGAGGGCAACACTTTCTTCTCCCCAAACGACGCCACAGGGAGCATGGAAGTTTTGAGGACAACTAATCCGCTCAGGTTGCATTCTGCCTTTCACACAAGGGGACACCGCCCCATGTCCCCCCAGCAGAGTGCTGTCCATGCTCACACTGGCACAGGCCATGGCATGCTCCACCCTTGTCGCGGGGGCTCCTGCCTCTGCCCCCTCCAGGGCCCAGCAGCGCTTCTAACGCTTCACACCAGCGCTCACACAGGAGTCCATCCTCTCATTCCCTCAGCACGAAAAACACGTGCCTCAAGGGGGAAAAAAGGTCTCCAGATGAGTCACTTCAGGTAGAAGCCGCAGCTTTTATAAGAGACAGCTCTATCCCTGGTCTGCAGTAAACTAGCCACGCCACCAGTGCCAGCAGCAGGAGCCATCAAGTATCAGCTGATAACACAATCCCAACACAAACCTCTGGGCCTGCAAAGCCCCAAAGAGCGAGCTGCAGTGTGCTAAGTTGTTCCATGGCCATGTTTATACACACACACACCCCCCTAGACACCTGAAAGTATTATGCTCTGTTTCCGTTTACATGCTCTTAGTTTCAGAATTCTAAATTATGCTGTGCAGCAAGAACTAGAAACTTACTGCTGTCTATGAGAGTTTCTTCTCTTGATTCCAGTGCTTTTTCAAAGACAGATGAGCCAAGTTACCAAAATAGTTCCCTCTCCCCTCTATGAAAGCACTTCACAGAACTAGCTTGTGATTTAGGAATCAGACACTTTTCTAAAACCAAGCAAGAATGGAATTACAGCTAATCACATTAGCCTATAACTTTTTTTCCCCTGTAAAAGCAGGATTAAAGGCAGAGATGGGGAACTTCCCACATTCCCACACACCAGCTGCATTCTTCCAGACTCAGCTTGCTGAACAGCTAATAGAATTACCATCCACAGACCTAGGATTTTCAGGGATTACTCTGCAGAGATTGCCAAAGGAACTAACTGGACTGTAATTCCTGGCTTTGCACTACCAGGAAGGGATAGAGAGACCTTAAAATGACATTGAGAAGTACCCCAGGGGGAGCCCAGGCCTGAAGAAGCTGCCAGCTAGATTTTGTAATGCTATGGAGACATTGATCTTGAAGTTTATTGGGAAGAACAACAAAATTATCTGAAAGCCCAGGTCTGGAGACGTGATTAATGAGACGAGTGACAAGGTAAGGGAGAGGGAATTACCCTCCAACACTGATGCTGATGTACCTTTGTTTAAAGAGATCAGTGTACATTTTAAAACCTTATCAATTCCTGCATTATGGTTCGGAGCATGTATGGCCATGATTCTAATTATCAAACGACACATGAAAATAGCTGAAAAACAATTAATTTTTCTGTTCAAAGGGGAAGACGAAGAAGGGGAGAAAAATTTCTATTTACGTTCTGCAAAATGTAAGTCACTCATAACAAAGCAACCATATATAAAACTTTGACCTTTGTCATGACATAAGCAGCAATAATCACTGAGGTTACCACTACGATTATTATTTTCCATTTCCAAATACCAAAATCTAAAGGCATACTCCACCCCCTATGGCACCATAAATACAATGTAGGTTTCACTGTACAACTTTTAGACTTTCTAAAGGATAAACATTGTAAATTTGAGTCTATGAAATGAGAAGTTTCCTTTTTTCCCCATTTCTTTTCAAGGATTTTATCTTTCTCAGTCAAGACACCTAAAAGTAAGCTCAGCAAAGAGAAACAAAAACTAGTTCAGATAAATCTAGTTTCAATTCTAAACTTCAGCATTCATTCATGAAACAAAGATTCTTAATACAAATTCAGAAGAAAAGGCACTTTCTTCAAAATGCTGTTTTAAAAAACACAACCAACAATTTAAAGACCCTTAAAGCAGAGGCTTCTGCAAAGCATCACGTACTGCTGAACAAATAAACCCAAGACCCTCACTCAGCCCACCAAGGCACCTGCACAGACATGGAGCCAATGGAATTAACAGTGGAAGGGATGCAAGGGGACAGAGGAAGAGGCACTAAGCTCCCTTGGTCACCAAGGCACAGACAGCAGTTTAACACAGGGTTTCTTGCCTCTGAAACTGATCATCCAATGCAACCCTGAACCTGCTGAAGAGCACCCTGCTCTCAGATACAATGCTTGGGCCTGAAGCAATTTAAGGAGTGCTCTTCACAAACAAAAAGAAAAAGCCTGCTGCCCATTATTAAGTTTCACAGCTTCCTGCTCTCCCCTCCCCAGACAGGCAGCAGAGATAACGAATCAAAAAGAAAAAAGGCCACAATCAACAATAAAATAACAACTTGCCTCAAGAGAGAGGGGAAAAAATATGTATTTTTTAAATATTAGTGGCACTTAGTTGGAGGGATGGGGGGAAATATTGCCCAAACCCATCTTTCATTCAAACAATTTCAAAACCTAACAAAACCCATGGGTTCTCATATGGTGACTCGCCACATCTGCAAAACACAGGGATCTTGGTTGAACAGCAAGGTAACTTATTTTGTCTTTTTCCAAGACTTCTGCACAAAATGGAGCACTGTTCAAGTTATGAGAGCTGGAAATGTGTCCTCAGGGCCACCTTCAAGGTCCAACTCCACCCAGGACCAGATTGTTAGTTATGACTGACAGGTATTTTACAGCATTACAAACATGCACTACGCATCATCTGTTTCTGAGGAGGTCTCTAACACGTACCTAAAGATAGAAAAATCATACTTGGCCTGAATGAATCAATGTTGGCAGGAAAAAAAAAAGGATCTGCTGCAGAACTTGGCTGAAGCTGGATCATTTTGCTCCTTGCAGGGAGTTTGGAAAGCACAAATTATCATAACAGGACACAAAGGACAGAGAAATAAATCAGGGAAATCCATAAGGGCTCACAGTGGGGAGCAGAGAGGAGGAACGAACTCACCTCTTGTCTGTACCTTTACACAATGGGGTAGATACACAGACAGGACAGCACAAAAGGCAGTTAGATATGGGATCAGCAGATTAAATAAAAGAAGAAATTAACAGCAAAGACTTTGGAAGCAGAGCTATGCCTATAAAGGGACAATCTCACAGACCTCTATTACCAGACCAAGGACACTTTGCCTCAGGATTTCTGGAGCAGTGGTATACAGGATATCAGATACAATCAAAGCTCGGTGTATTTCATCCCTTATTGTAGCAGAATACCACCATGGAAAGCATAAAGGCAATGGCACATGGTCTCCTACTCTTCCCCCCCACCCTTTCTCCCTGAAATGAGGCAAAGCTGGCGGCCTCAAATCACAGTTTCAGGGTCATTATTGTTACATGCAAAAGAGCCTGAACAGCATCAAAAACAATCAGTCAAGATCGACTACACCTTAGGGTAGCACTTCAAAAAGAAGACAGAGGAAGGGAAAAAAAAGATATTGGAAGTGGTTATTCACCTTTAAGCCCCAGTCACCACCAGGGCCTCAGATCTGCTTTCATAAGAGGGAAAGGTGGAGAGCCTAAAGGGTCTGACATTGTTCATTAGAGTTGAAAACAAGCTGGCATTATGACAAGTGACAGCGATGGACAGACAGATCTCCCAACACCAGAGGAGGGAGAGGCTGACACGATCTTGGAGGACCAGACCCATTCAACTCCTGCTTGTCTTGGAGAAGGCGCATTTAGGTCCCCATGTAGGCCACATAAGATTTTCATTTCTATCACACCAAAGGCTCTCTGCAGACACAGCACTGGCCATGCACCTGTACCTCAAGCAGCTCTAGACTCCCTCAGCAGATTCTCTTCTCCTTAAGCCTCACTGTGTTGAATGCAGGTTCCAAACAATGAGCAAAGCTCTAGATTTTCCACTCTACTTCATGTCAGAAAGTTGCCTGCTGGCTACAACCCACTAAAACCTCTTCTTATTTGAGTTTCTTTGTTAAATCAGTGTGATTGCCAAGTTATGTACAGGGTCCATATTTTGGCATTCCCCAACTACACATTGCCCACATACCCTCCTGTGCTATCCACCGCATTTGCTAATGCTGACTGCCTCAGCTTGGTGTTACTTATATCCTTCCCCCACTCAGACTCCAGCAATTAAACCATGCTGTGATCAAGAATCACAGATATCCCTTTGGCTGGCTTTACCCTAGCACTGCTTCCCCCTGGTGAAATACTGTGTGCAGTATTTACTGGGAGAACGTTAAACTCTTTGGACAAACACTTGCCTTCCATACAGTATTGGGAGCAGGAATCACACCTGCTTCCAGCCACTTAATGAGCTTCACCTACTGAACAGCTCATGCAGCATCAACCACTTAGCACCCTGCCACTTAATAACCCCAAGTACAGCTGGCAGCATCTACGAGACAGCAAGTGTGCTGCTGGATTGGGGAGATAGCCGTGAGGAAGCCAAATGGCTTCAGTGGACCTGCTGGCCATCTTCTACTTGCTGGACCCTCTGTAATTACCATGCAATAAAACTTCCACCTCATGTCTATTGGATTTGAGGGGCAGAGTGGCTTGACACAAGCTGGGATTTCTTCCACCAGCCCTGTTCACTGCTTTGTGTCCCAAGCACTTGAAACTGTGACCCACTCCACCTGACCTCTGATCAGGAAACCACTCTGGATAATACATGTATTGTAGCTGTCCATCCCAAGCATACCCTACCAAGTAAATGTGTCTGGCCCAATGCGAACCAATTCTGAGAAGTCACCTTTCTGTTTAACAAGAAGGAAGAAAAAAAATCATTAAACAGAGACAACAAAAGGCACAGTTAATACAAAGGTGCTGTTGTCCAATAGGACTTCTTGCATTTTAGAACGTCAAGTTCAATCAGAACAGAAATCCCAGGAGAACCGGATAAAGATCCAGGTTAGATGTGATTCAGGAGCCTCTATCCTCCTTGCAAAGGCTGCTCCATCACAGATACAGCACCTACTGCAGCCCCATGCCACAGCAAAGTAGCTATGTCTACTCTGCCTAAATTATCTCCCTGCACTCATTAACAGCGCTCTCCCACTCCAAGTCTTATTTGGCATTCAGCTCACAAAGCTGACTTAACTCATCCTTAAACCCACAAACCATATTTCTTTCTCAAGTGGCACACAGATCCCATCACAGGAATGACCTGTGCTCGGCAGCACTGCTTCCTTTCAAGGTCAAACTGAGCATGTTGCATTTGCTCACATTCACAGGCTCAAAGCCATTCACCCCGAGGGCCACAGCCCTGTCAGTTTACTTTATACTGTGATGATAACTGTGCCAAGCCATTCCCACTTACACCTACCCCAAGTGATGCAGCTGCAACAGAGACAAATGAACAAAGCTGGAGTGTTTGCCAGTAACATCTGCTGACTGCCACCTCTGCCAAGGCAGAAGGGTCCCAAGGAAGGCTACCTGGGAGGACACAGTCACCCTCTGGTGTCAGAAGCTAGGACCATACTCAAGCAAGCCTTTCAGAAACATGTGAGACAGCACTAGTCTTAAGCCTCTGAGAGACTACCAATAGAGGGACCAGCTTAGAGGCATGAATTTCACACTTGTCTCATTAGGAATCATGTTTGTGCAAACTAGACAGTATGAAAAATACCTGAGCATGGTTTACCTTTTTTATCCTTTTTCTACTTTTCTCCTTTTATCCCTGTAAGTTCTAAGAAATCAGAGGCCCCATAGGAAAAGTCAAGTACACAACAGCAGGAAAAATAACTATGTCATCAAAACACAGAACCTAAAACTTGAGATTCATTCCCCACATTCATATCAAATCTCTTGCCAAAACTTACTGCTGCATTTTTTTCACTTGGAAGAACCAGTACATTTACACATGTACATTTTTCTCCAAGTTTATTCTGAAATTATTATTTGCAATGCACTTGGCAGATTAGAGGCATTACATAAATTTTAAATGGTATAGCATAAGCTCTTACACAAGGAAAGATATTTCTGAAGCTCTTAAAATTATCATGAGGTTTCTGTAGGCTGTTTTATATGAATCCAGGCTTAAACAAGAGCTGGCCAATATACATTAAAGTTAACATTAGAATATGCATGGAAGAATAATTCATACAGAGGAAGACTGTTCATTTGTCTTTAGCTACATGTATTGGACATGAGATTTTAGTTCATTTATCAGGTCCTACTCAGTCTTATGTTCTGAACTACAAAAAGAATAAAAGAAAATATTTTCATCTAGACAAAGAGAATTGCAAACAATTTTTTAAAAAGTTTAAAAAGGAAAGTAATTAATTATTTCTGTGTACACAACCTGAGAAGACAACCAAACAGAACAAGATAAAAAAAGTATTCCTTTCCCCAGGAGTATCATCCTCCTGAAATTTGTACCAAACAGAACACACACAAGAAATGTGTTTACCGATGGGGTATGAGTCAAGCTCCCAGGTGAAGGTTAGAAAGACTATCACTTCCAATTCAGAGGAGCAGGACTGTGTTGTTGTTGTCTTCTGTTAATAAGAAGCAATGGGGATTAGAATAAGCAATCAGTAGTTGCAAGCCCTATGCTATCCTCCAACATCAAAATATTCAACACAGGAATATTTTCTCATTTTCTGTGTTTTGCCTTACCTCAGCTTGCAGACATGTTAAGCTTTCACCTGCTTCATATTGTTATTAAAATGCTTAGCATTTGTATAAGTAGTTTGGTCTAGACAGAACACGAGAGGTAGACAAATACTTCCGTGTTATCTTAACTCACCAAAATATTTATGATCATCGAGAAATGCTGGAAAATATTTCAATAAAAATCTCCAGTCAATTCTCATGTACATTCATTATAAGTTAAGTAACACAGCATGAGAAAACATGATGCAATATCATCAGCCTTACAAAAGATCCAGTCCATTGAGAAGGAAAAAAAAAAAATCCATTAACTACAGACCCCCCCCTTCTTTTTGAACTGTAACAACTTGCCACTGTAATAATGCTGTAGAAGGACACGGTCATCATGCTTCACCTACAATACTGCATTCATTATAGGTCACTAGCCACCAACACCACAGAGAAAATGTAATTTGTACCACAGGCCTGCTGAGCAGAGAAACCACAGTATCTCTGAAATGTAACATTATGCAAAAACAGCACGGACTTTGTCTCATCAAACAGAAGTCACGGCTGCGATAATAAATTGACTTTTTAAGCCAGGAAACACACATACCAGTAAAGTCAAGTTTCTGGAAACCTTTTATAACTCAGAACTGCAAAGGTATCTGAAGTGTCATTTAGAATTTTTCAAAAAGTAAATTAAAAAGGTGGGCAAAATTCTCTTTTGCATGAGGACACAGACAACATACAATTGAATCTTTCCCCTTGTCCCTCAAGTGTATTTAATAGCACCTTCTGAAATTCTCCAAAGAGATGGCAGAAAAGCAAGAGCAAAGAGAGGAACACATGGGACACAGAAGCAATCAGCCATAGTCCCATCCCCAGGATTCACACAGTTTAGAAGAGCAATTACAGCACTGGATTCTGGACTGTAGGAATATACATTTAAAATGGATGGAAAATGACTAATCTTTTTCTATCACAAAGTGCTACTCAGTTGCAGTTTCTCTGCAACTCCACCAGCATGAGCAGCAGGCTAGTTCTTCGTCATTTGCAAATTTAGCATTTATTTTATCATGCCATATGTAGTCAAGGGAATTCAACCAGGAGAGGAAGGCTCTGCTCTACTCTGTTCATCCTCTACCTTCACAGAGGGAAGAAGATAAAGCAGAAGAGGAAACAGCAAAAAATAACGTTCTGGGTAGAGTTCAGATGCAGTGAATATCATCTGAATCATTTACATTACATACTCTATGCTACTGCCTTTACTTTGCCAGTTACTTTCAGAGTTGAACACTGGGGCTGCTTATCAGCAGCGCTGCAGGGAAGAGGTCATAACACACTGAAAACAGCACAGGAAGGGACCAAAGAAGAAACTTCCCTCCCAGTAACAGGGCAATCCAAGCAGACGTGGCTCAGACAGGGAAAACTCTAGAAGAGATCCCCATGGCCTTGGAAGTGCAGCTGCTTGCAGAGGAGAGAGGGCAGTAAGTAAATAAAGTGTGAGGCAGGATCCCTCCCACCTTATTCAAATATATCACTTAATTTTTCAGAAAGCAGCAAATCTCCTTACTCCTCTGGATTAAAGGCAGACTTAAAAGAACGTTTGTTAACAGACTACCCTCTCCCAGGGTCATTCCTGATGCACGCCAGCTAACTGCATGCAGAAGTCTATGTTAAGGATACCCTTGATTAAAAATGAAAAGTTTATTTCTAAGTAAAATGATATCTTTAAAGACAATTAAAAAGCTTACTCGATGTGGGATACAATTTTAATTTTGCTTCTATGGAGCCTAATGACCATTAGACAAGTGTCTGTAGTATAAGAGTATCTCTTTGAAACATCAACTGGCCTTTTGCCATCCTGTACTACGAGGTGAAATGAAATTCAAGGTCTCAGGTCTCCCATGCAAGGAAGGGACAGCAGGCCAGTCATTTCAGAAGACAACTTTTAGGCTGCTTACTAAGGGAAGCTGAGTCTCTATGAGATTCCCACTAAAATTTCAGGAAGCAATGATATTTCACCCCAGGACCAAATACGTTTTGGAAGATTTCATTTGCCTGCCTACAGGCAAATGTTTTTCATAATGATCACAGCATTTAAAAGAGGGAGAGTTAATAATAAAAAATAAAGGCTAATTTACATTTCACTACATAATATTGCAGAGCTAAGTAGGCAATTTTAAAAATAATTTAAAATATATGAGATGAATGAGCAATACTGCAAAAAGACCTGTTACAAAAAATGTCCAGTACAAGAGGAGCAAGAAAGTGGAGTGGAGGAGAAATGCTTTTTCCAAGGGAATAAGTCAGACGAACAGGCACATACCACACAGATACTAGGGAAAAGAAATAGTCAACAGGGTGAGCTACTTTGCCAATATGTTGTTTAGTAAGAAACACTAATCCTCAGGAGTCAAAGAAACAAGAGGAATCCCCTAAAAAAAATGCTTAGATACAAACTGCTTCAGTCTTGAATGGGAACCAGGTCTAACCCCAAAATGCCTTCTCCAGCTTGTATGAAATATCAACAAGACATCAAGGAACTCTAGTATCATCTGTAAAATGGCATGTTTTACGACTAAAGAACACAAACACTACAAATGCTTTCCTGAAACTAAGCCTCCATGTGACCCATTCTCAGAGCCAAAATTTCTTCCTGAAGATAGTGAGACAGATGCTGGTGCTGAGTGTGGAACATAAATCCACTGACTCAAACCCTGCTGTGCAATGGTTTACAACATCAGGGCAGACAAGAGTACAGGTGGCACACACTCTCCTTACACCTTCTGGGCCAAATCCCCACCTACTAAGTCTACAACAAACCTCTCATTAGCTTCAGGAAGTAAAACTCCGTGTGTCCATAGGCATTCCAACCAAGAGAACACTGAAATCACTTTTGCTGGTTTGCTAAAACATGAAAACACAGAAAAAACAATAGCTCAGGGAAGCTGACCTCAGCATACTGCAGGTATGGCTTGTCTTCTCTCATGTCTTTGTACCAAGGGAAACTAGCAAAATGTGAGTTAAATAGCTGACCTTTGTGTTACATCACAAGCTGCTTGTGAGGACAACAAATTTCCTCCTAACATTCTTGTAACAAAAGGCAAACATTGTTCTGATAGTTTCCTTAATAGTGACACTAACAAAATGCTAAATAATAGCATGAAAGTACTGTATCCTCTGCTTTCCCCAAGTCAACAAACTTCAGAATATGTATAATAGTAATTTCATCTTCCTGATACTTTTTCCATTTGTTTTTCTATGTAAATCAAACCTGTTTCAAAAGAAAAACATAGTTTCAACACGTATCTCTCAGCAAGTCTTGCAATTATTTTCAGAAACCCTAGTAATAGCTCAGTATGAGTAAAGCAAACAAACAAAAAATGTCATATTTAGCAAAATCTGAGTTTGCCCACATTTTCTTCTTTTTCTTTATTCTTTAATGCTTTGCCTTTGGAAAACAATGCCGTTTTGGTGGCACTGCTTTACTCTCAGCTTCTCCACAGTGAGCATTTTGATATCTTCTGGTTACAAGGAACCCCAATTTTGGAATATCATATACATGCTTCTGAGAAGAGGGTAGAGACACATTCACTAGTTCTCTCTAACAAGTACCACCTTTCCCTTAGATCTGCTCTACCAATACTAGAGCCAGAAACTGCAAGGGAAGGGAATGAGACAAAAAACCCAAAACCAAACAAAACAACAAGAAAAAAACACCAGAGAGAAAGCAAAAAGGCAAGCTCTTTTCACATAGATAACAGCAGGAACTGAGAAAGCTAGTGACTTTTTTACACCTCCCAATTAACCAAGCTGCTCAAAGCTCAAGAGGGAAGAGCAACAAGTATATGGAAACAATCCTGGTATGTTCTGCTTTCATGACCACCAGAGCCATTTACTTTGTCTCCAAACAGTCTCTCACATCAGGTTTCATCAACAAGGTCGACCTGAACCTTCACTTTCCAGCACCCACATTTTTTTGCCCATGCAATTTCAGGTGATGCTCATGGGATGCACACACCTGGAATCCACAGAACCTCCCTTCCACTTTGCCACCAACTTGCAATTACAGTTAGTTGCTGAAAGCCACAGAATGTCACCTAAGCTGAAAATAGCAGCATGTACTTATTTTGGTAAAGAACTGCTTTTCAAGGGACTATTATAGTGGCAGAACAATTAGAGCTTACTTTTAAATATTTAAACTTACAGTTCATGGGGAATTTGCACAGTAATCTATTCAATTCTTTAATAATCTAAGGAGAACAATCCAATTTAAAATTCTTTAAATCTCTCATTAAAATCTCTCTTTAAATCTCCCATTTCAGCATCCCTGATGATGTAACAACCTTTTAAATAAAGCTAGTAATTGCTCATTAACAATGTGATGTCTTCACTGTAGTTTTTGCAATAGTTTTTTGGGGGAATTAATGTATGTCTGATGAGACTATAGCAAAACAACTTGTAGTCTGGAAGGGCTATTTTAGTAACTTCTGTAATCTTTGAGTTGGTAGCAGCATGGATGGCCAGACATGCTGAAGACTTAGAAGCAGCAACTGAAGGAAACCAAATACTGAATCCTGCACCCAGAATCCTCAAGGAAAACGATGAGCCTACCGATAAAGGAATCAAGTGCAAGGACATGCCTTGCCTCTGCAGCTACTGCCACTGCCAGCTGGATGCATCCAAAGGCACATTGTCTTTTGCCCGGCCGGTAAGGCTACAACCAGGTCCGGATCAGGCACCCTCTAAAGTAAATACCATTATATGAGTGAGTCAGGACAACAAACCACTTGGAAAGCCCACTTTAGGGGCTAGTCAATGGATTTTTTTTCTTTCCATTTGGAGCCTGTGGTCCTCAAGCGTCTCCCCAAACTAGAAAGCGCTTTGGGAGATAAGAGACCAGTCACCACCAGCGAGTACAACGGCTGTCAGGTCTGCAGGAAGGTGTCCCAAACCCCACGCATTTCACCATTCCTGGGCAGCGGGAAGTGTTTCACACGCACAAACCAAACTGGGTTCCCTACCAAAAGCCCTTTTTATTCCAGGGTCAAGGACCGAGACTGCTGTTCACCGCCGGGTACCCTATCCTTGGCCCCTGCGTCCCCGGAGCCGTCACTACGGGTAGGGGAGGCAGGTGCTGCCCCTTGCCATCCTTCGCCGATCCAGGTACCGGCCACTCCCGCGGGGACTTTCAAGGGCAGCTGACCGTTCGCATCCCAGGAGGGAGCCACCCAGGTACAGAGCTGCGGACAGGGCCGGACACAGCGCCGGGGACGCCGCTCCCCCCTCTGCATCTTCCCCCCGCCGCTCCCGCTGCCCGAGGCGCCGCGCAGGCCCGGGGCTGCGCTCCCCCCGCCTCCGGCAGCGCCGGCGCCCGCCGGGGGCTCCATCTGCATCCCTCGGCATCGCCGCCGGTGCGCCCGGCAGCGCGGGCAGCGGCTCGGCCGCGCTCCACCTGCTCGCCGCGGCGGCCGTGCCCCGTACTCACTCCGCGTAGCCCGTGGTCCAGGGCAGGCGCCGGGTGTCCTTGCTGAGGATGAGGATGGGGCGGGCGATGTGGTCAGCGGAGCACTCCACCTCGTCCGGGGACAGTCCCAGGAACTCGGGTCTCCCGTAGGGGAAGCGGAGGGGCAGGTCCGCGCCGCTGCCGTGGTCGGCGCCCGCGCTGCCAGCCATGATGCCGCCCATGAAATTGGCCACGGCGGACTTCACCCGCGTGAGCATAGTACCCCCGCCGGCGGCGGCGGCAGCGCCGGGGCCGCCGCGCAGGGCG
>JACBWW010000005.1:24421814-24550943 GCA_020086605.1 Lanius collurio | reverse complement strand
CACCCCCGCCCGCCTACCCGAGCCGGGGGCGGCCCGCGGCAGGTGCGCGGCGGGCGGAGCCTGGGCCCGGCGGGGCCGCCCCCGGCTGCCCGCAGCGATGCGGCCGCGACCCGCGGTCGTGCCCGCGGCCGCCTCCGGGATGAGCTGCTCGGGAGGCGTCTCCCGCGTAGTCGCTCGGGGTTCCATTGCCGGGAGCTGGACATCGCTGCCTGCAGTGCGCTGTCCCTGCTGCTCCTGGGCTGAGCCAGCGCCGTCCCAGCCCCGGCAGAGCCCGCTGATCCTGCGGGACGAGACTCCCGCTTGGAGGGTTATTTGCCTTCTCTTGCTTAAACACGCCAAGGATATTTTCCCCACGGAGCCATTTGTTAGAAAAGAGAACGGGGGACAGTGGCCGAAAGCCCTGCTGCCGTCCTGCCGTGGGTTCCCCGTGCCTGCCGGGGGAGGCCGGGGCCGTGCCCTCCCGCCGGTCTGCGGTGACGGAGTGGCAGCCCCCGGGCTCCCCCGCGCACCGCCAGACGATTAGGATGCTGACATGGAGCAAAAGTGAAAAAACGGGGCCGAACCTCTTCAAATTTGAGGACATAGATGTTTTAACCCCTTCTTTTCAAGTGATGTAATTTTGACCATGTCATACTCTTCTACAAGTTAAAAAAAAAAAAAATAAACAAGGACATCTGTTCCATATGGTGGTCACCCAAATGTGTGGAACGGTTGCAGATTTGGGTGTGCCAAGCTTTGAGAAAATGTAG
Source organism: Lanius collurio (assembly GCA_020086605.1). Lineage (NCBI taxonomy): Eukaryota > Metazoa > Chordata > Aves > Passeriformes > Laniidae > Lanius > Lanius collurio. The sequence continues at coordinate 24,550,194 of JACBWW010000005.1, read as the reverse complement.
GAGTGGAGCAGGAGCATGTAGGAAATCTGTCCTCTGAAGCAAGGCTCTCTCTGTGCCCTGTGATTCTGCAGCACTCCTGAGAGCTGTAAGTCTCACTGAAAGGCAATGCGAAATGGAGCAGGTAAGTACAGCAAACCACGAGAGTAGTGCTGTACTAGAATTAGCAGGAGAAAGCTGGTTAGTCATCATACCTGGCATACATATAGTGGGGATGATTTGCCATCATCCTGCTGGCTCATACTAGAAACAATAAAGTTCAACACACAAAGGTTTGAAGAATGAGTCCTGTGAGCTTGTTCAGTTTCTGATTATTAAATAACATCCTGAGAACTGAATTCAAACAATGCCTGTGTTTGCTCCAGGTTCCTTATGTACAGACATAAGAAAGATAAAGCTGTTGTTACACTCACCAGTTTTTATGATAAAGCTGTCTATTAATAAAGTCTAGAGAGCCAAAATTATATTAGGGAACAGAGGTGCTGAGAGCATATTAAGTGCCTTCTAAAGTAGAACTGGAAATATATCTACTCTAAATTAAGCATTACAGATACACTTCCTTTAGGATGAGGTGTTTATTTTTTCTATATCTTGTTCACTTATTTCCAGGGTTGTTATTATAAGTATTTTGAGGAACAGCAAACCTCTCTTAGTTCATTCTCAGTTTCTTCCACCGAAGATGATCTCTTTATACTATCTTTTGTCAGCTGGATGGCCTCTGTTTTTTCATCCAACATGTACTCCAGTACTCATTTCCCTTAGTAATGCTTATAGAACCTGCCACTGAGACAAGACAGGAGTGAGAAGAGGGACATGAGCAGAAGTTGACATGTATCCCTCTATCCCTTACAGGTTATCAATTGTATTTCTGGAGAAGCTGTGCCAATGTACTCGACTTTGCAGTTTATTGAACCCAAAGGCTTTGAAAAATACCATTGACTGAAACTCAACCAGAGAGAATTCAGTGTTTGTTCTCTGGTCATGTGCTGCAGTCACTATCCTGCACAAAACATGAGGGAGCAATGTGAAGGAATATGTGTGGGCTTGTTAGAGTTTAAATTATTATCTCTGCTAGATGACAAGGAAAAGCTCATATCAGACATATGGGGAGACAGCTTAGCAGCTCACCACTCAAAACAGATCTGTGCACTGCTTCAGATTCTGTGGGTGCTTACCTCTGGTACAAGAATGCTGTAATGATACAACAGTATAACAAGTGTGACATGGCCTCTTCATACTGAAAAGTACAGAGATGCCTTGATTTCAGTTCTCTGGGAAAGAGGATCGTGTTCACTTTTGACTCAGAAGTGAAGCCTCACTTCTCAAAGGAAGCAACAGTCAGTCCCTGCAGGGCTCAACAAGTTCCCCATATCTCCTAGCCTATGGTCTTCCTTGTCCAAGCCAGACATTTTTCTTTGGTGGTGGATAGACCTTAAAATCTTTGGATATTGAGTTTAAATAAAATTTTGAGGCTGAATTCTCTACGCAAATTTTTGGAAACTGACTCTCTGTCCTTCTGCAAACCCATGACTAATGCAAAGGAAAGATTACAGGTTTTTTTTAAATGTTAACTTATTTGAGACATTGGGGTAAATCTACTTTTCTCTCTGAATGGCTAACCACACCAGGGAGTAAAGCTACATGTGGGCCAGAAACACATTCATATGAGCTCTTTGAAGCATCTGAATTATGCCACCTTGCCATGCATCATATTCAGCATTCAACAAATTCAATAATTTTAAGCATAATGAAAACAGATTCGCACAAAGAACACTCTAAACTTGCATGCATAAAATAATTCTGATTGGAGATGACTTCTGAAGATCATGTCCTCCAGTTCCTTTTTATAGCAGGGCCAACTTTAAAGTTATGTTATTTTGTCCAAAGACTTGTCAAGTTTTCAGTATTTCCAAGGATAGATTTTCCACCATAGAGATACCACAGCCTCTCTGGGCACCAGTTCCAGTATTCCACCCTACATACTTTTTTTCCCCTGTGATCTATTTGGGATTTCTATTGTTCCAGTTTGTCTCTGTTGCCTCTTATCATTCACCTTTGAGAGTAGGATTCTTTCCTCTCTATACTCTCTTATTAGGTAGTTGAAGGCAGAAGTAAGATTTCTTCCTCTTAGCCTTGCCTTCTAAAAGCTGAACAAATCCATTTATCTCAGCATCTTCTTGCAGAACCTTAGTGGCCCACTGCTGGCCTCACTGCAGTAGGTCAGCTGGGGAGCCCCAAACTGGACACAATACTCTCACCAGTTCCATTCAGAGGGGTATGATCAGGTATGATCACTTCCCATGACAATTGCTAATACGCCCCAATATGTGTTTACCCTTCATCACTGCAAAGGCACACTGGTGATTGTTACTCACTTTATTGCCTGCCAGGATCCTCAGACCTTTTCCTGTGAAGATGCCTTCTTGACCATCAGACAAAACTCTGCATGGGTTTTCCCCATCCCAGTTGCAGGACTTAGCACATGTTCTTGGTGAACTCCATAAAGTTCCTGTCAGTCCATTCCTCTAGGCTACTGAGATCCCTCTGAGTTGTAGCCCTTCCCTCCAGCTATCAACTTGCTTCTCACAACCAGGAGGAAAGGAAACAAATACAGACAGCAAAAAATTCTTAAGGCTGTCACAACATCTCTGTAGGTATTATTTTTAGATAGAACCACAGAATATCTCAAATTGGAAAGGACCCGTAAGGATCATGGAATCTAACTCCCTGCTCCTTGCAGTGCTACCTAAAGCAAAACCATGTGACTAAGAGCATTGTCCACATGCTCCTTGACCTCTGACATGCTTGATGCCATGACCAGTTCCCTGGAGAGCCTATTGTAGTGACCAAACACCCTCTCAGTGAGAACTTTTCCTAATGTCCAGTATGACCTTACCTTCATGCAGCTTCATTCCACTTCCTTGTGTCTTATTTTTGTCTTTGTAGCTACTGTTTTAGAGAACTGTAAGAAAATTCACTTTAAATAAAGGAAAAGCTTGCAAAATGAAATATCCACTTGACTGTAAGGCTTCTGGTTCTAGCTTGTTAGTACTTGAGCAGAAAATATGTTGTGGACTAGCTGGAAGTGTATCCAGTGAAAGTGCATTGACTCAATGAGTTTAATTTTTTTCTGATTATAAAAATTATTTCTAGTGCAGGCCCTTTTCTATTTCTTTTGCATAATATGGCAATACTTGGGGCTCTGCCTTATAAGAATGGGGAATTTATTTCAATAGTGTAACTCTCACTAGCTTGTACTTTGTTTGTACCTTATGTTGCTTCCTTACTGGAGGGTTTTTTTCCTGTGCTTTTCATGCTCTGAATAAAAGCAATGGAGAAGCTCCCAAAGACTTTGGTGAGAGAAGAAGTAGATCCAATGTGAGATGAATGCACCATTTCTGCAGGTTTGAACTTCTGGGTCATGTTATCACAGATGTAGTCAATATGCACAAGTGTGAACTGGGCTGCTGAACGAATTCGAAGAGCGTGTCAGAATAGGTGCTGACATTATGGGATGAATCTGTATATGCAGGGAAAAAAAAGCTGTGACAGAAGAATTGGCTGCACTTCTCCGTTAATTCCTCATACAAAAAATACTTTAAGCCTTATTTTTGCATATGATTCTACTTAGCAAGATTACCTCGTCATGTGGTGATCAATGAAGTTATTCTTACCTTTTCAAAAGGACTGTGCAACCTTTAATTAGCATGAGGAGGCTCTTTATCTCTAGAGAAAGGCCCTTCAGAAGCACAGTGCCTGAAGCATCTTAGTGATGTGGAGGACAAAATGCCTCATATTAAGACATCAATCCTACTTCCCACAATACTCAATCTCTGTCTGCCTGCAGCAACCCCCAGCATTTCTAGGCTTATCAGAGTTGATGAGATGGAAGCTGTTGGTTCTCTTACCAGTTTGCATGCAGAAGCATCAATTAAACTTAAAAATAGATAAATGTTAGCAATACTTGAAGTGGTAGATTTTCTCTGCTATACCTGATTTCTACTGCACCATCCTCTAGTCAATGTTAATTTCACATGTGGATTTCCTTTTGAGAGACTTCTGCAACTGAAGCTCAGAGAGAGCATCTCCATCAGTACATGGTTAGTGTGATGGTCCCAAGGCTTTGTGGTCCAATCCAGTCCCCCACAGAGCTGGGTAGTCCCAAAGAAGGTTGCTACCCAAAGTGTTGAAGTCCACAAAATGGTGTCAAGGCCAAGCCCCCATATATTTTATTCTCCAGAATGAAATTTAGGGTAAAATGTTCTTTTTCTACTGCTGTCCCAACCACAAGGTGACCAAAACCCCTAAGTATTTGTTCTTTGCCAGGCTACAGGGGCTACAGCTGGATTCAGATTTCATGGTCCAATGCTTTTTGTCTGCAGGTCCTCCTCTGAGTATTGCATGTATCAGAGACCGACTGAAACACAAGGTGAGTTGGGAGCATGGGAAAGGCAAGCAAATATACAGAGTTTCTTTTAGGCTAGTGTGAAACTAGTTGTACATGTGGGTTTCATGCTAATATGCAACACAGACTCCTCAGGAGACCTGAGATGGCAGGCAGGAACAGGAATCCAAAGTCTGCTCCACTCCTAACTCCATGCATGTGGAGAATTACCTTTGTTCTTGGTCATGCTGAATGGCTAAAACCTTGTACTTTTAGGAATTAAAAAAATTCTCTCACCAGCAGGACTTAACTGAGAAGGTATTTTCAGAGCACAACTGTTGTACTGAATCAGGATGGCTTTAACAAAGCAGGGGCTGGAGCCCTGGTGTCCCATTTCCCAACAGAGCTTCCCCCTCCTGCTTTTGCAGACTCGTTCTTTCTGCACCTTCCCAGAAATATTTCGGAGGCAATACAAAGAGAAGCCCTGTCGCAGCCCTGTCCTTGCTGAGAAATTCACTGTACAGCTGAGTAGTGAAAGTATTCATGCCAGAAAAGTGGGTTCATATCCCTTCCCACAGTGGAGAACTAATAAATGCAACATTATGAGCTGCATGAAAGCAGCCTTCAGTTACATACCTAGGCAGAAAAAAGGCTCTGAGGAGGGATCTTAATTGACTAGCAATCACAGCAAAAGATGTCACAAAATCATAACACTTCTTGCAATCTATATAAATATAAATAAATCAACATAAGCTGCCCATAAGCCTGCAAGAGTGTTACATTTGCCAAGGGCTACAGAATGACTTTTTCTACAAGAATCTATCTACAAATATCCTGAAAATAATTTTCTAATTTCACAATAAGCATCATCATTATGATTTTGCTTCCACAGTCTCTTCTTACTTCCCATTATCTTCTCCTTTGGAATGCCTGTAGCTAAATCTGCTAATAATGGGATGGAGTAGGGATTAGTTTGTTTATGTGCTTCTGTTGGCGGCTTTTCATAGGGGAGGTGCAGCAAAATGATTATATCCTCTCTGGGGCTCCTTTTCCCTGGCTTTTGTGAAAGAACATCTTGCCCTGATGCTGTTGTGAGAGGCTTTAAAATGTCAGCAGTGGCAACTTTTGCTGACAGTCTCAGCAAAAAAACCCCGAAACTAGTTGAATAGTTTGCAATACAGAGACAACAGGAAAATAGGCAGTTAAAAGGACATGTAGGTATTTGTAGGGGTGAGGGACAGTACTAAAAGCTTGACTGAGTACAGGCACATGTGTTTCAACTACTTCAACCTTTCCAATTGAGTAGGAGCATGTTTCAGAATACAAGGTAGTTTTTACTAGTGCCTGGGTTAAACGTGGGTTAAACACGGGTTAAACATGTAGGGGAGTGATTTGTATTTACCACATGGAGGGGAATTTTTGAGTAACCTGCCAGCTGCCTTCACTGCAGATACTCTTTACGTGGGGCTGTCTCAAGATTAAGCAGGATGGGTGAGTGAGTGGCTTCTTGTCAGCTGATGGTGGCTTAAGAGAAGATGGTGAATGTGAATAAAGATTCTGTCCCTCCATTTGGGCTGTGGCTTCTGCTGCACAAGCTTTCCTGCAGTTCAGGCCAGCCAGGTGCTGGCTTTCAAATGCATGTCAGCCATGGTCTTGTTGGCAGAATGGTCAAGCCTTAACCTTCATGCTTAAAGTTAGGCAGTGTTTTTTAAAATATTTTTTTTTATTAATTAAAGGAACAGTTCTGGCTGAACTTCAAGATTTGAATATCAGCTTGGACATATGAAATCCCAGGTGCCTTATGTGGCCCTCATTCTCATAGTTTTGCCAAGGAAGGAAGTAGGATATTTGAGCAAGTTGTCAAAACTCCAGGGTCCTAGACTTCAGGCTGAGTTTACCAGATGTTTTATGTTTTCATAAATCACAGTCACAGCTATAGTGAATGATGGCAGAGAAAGTTAAAGAAATTATATTATTTTTGCTTTTAGCTCTTAGATTTCTGCACGTCTTCTGTAAGAGGGAATATGGAAACTGTTTTCCTCATTCCTTATTTATTTTGTCCAGCATTGTTTCTGAGGTGTCTGTGGCCTTGTATAGTCAGTCTGATTATCTGCTTTCCAAAATACATGACATTCTGATATTAATATGCTGTCATTCAGATTGGTACAACTAAAATATGGAATCTTGTCAACAGACAGCAAAAAGGGGAAAAAAAAGACAAAAGCAAGTATTTAGAGTTTGTTGGCACTTCCAAAAGTTTGATGAAGAGGTAAAAGTGAGTATATAAATATTTATTGACTTGTGCTAGAGTGAAAAAAAAAAAGTTCTTCTGGTTTAGTAGTGAAAAAAGATACTATAAATTTTATCTATTCTTCTACAGCATCCTTCAAAGTTCTCTTGTTATTCTATCTGCTTATTTTTCTGCAAAACCCTGTGTCACTAATGTGGGCCCTAAAGCATTTAAGCCTGGGCAAGCCCATCTCTCTCTTTCTCCCCTGCTCTTATTTTATAACTTGAGTGGTCTCTTTTATTAATGCTCATGACAATTTTATTTAAATGTATTCTTCCTCACCATATTTTATTTATTGAGGGGCTTTGGGTTCAATTTGCCTTTGGTTTTGACTTCTTTTTTTAATGGGTTAGAAGCTGTATCTTTTGAAAATCTCCTGCAGTGTGAGTTTTTAAAAAACTAGTAGTAGAAGTAGTAGTAGTAGTAGTAGTAGTAGTAGTAGTGGTAGTGGTAGTAATTGCAATAATAAGAATGGGATAATTCCCTTCATGCTTCTTCCTAAAGGCACACAAATGTAACTGTTACATCTGCCTAATTTCTCCCAATTGGAACTGATTTAGTGGTGAAAACCCCGGTCTTAGTTCAGTAGTTCAGTGCTGCCAGTCAAGGGACAGACATGTGAGAGCATTAACAATGTGCCCATAATGGCCATCCTGAGTATAGCAACACTCAGGAGCTTCATCGGTTGAGACCTGGACCCATTTCAGTTGTGCTGTAATGCAGAAATCAGGCTAACTTAAAGGATCTTCCGAGATCACAGAAACCAGGTTTCTTCAGATGCTCTCAAAAAAAAAAAAAAAAAAAAAAAGAATAAAAAAGCAGCCCTGAAAAGGTCGCATTGGGGGAAGTCTGGAATGAGCTGATGGGGAAAAAGTTCGAACAGGACTGTCTGAACATCTCTGCTTCCGTGGCCAAGGCAGCCACGGGAAATGTCCTAAGCAAACACAATGCCTCAACAATAGGCAATCTGCACGACCTTCTGCTTACTCCAGCTGACATATCTGAAAATCACATTAACCTCTGGTTTTTATGGGTCATGGTCTTTCAACTATTGTGTGTAACAACCTAAGAAACCCAACAGAAATGACGCTTTTTAATAGATTTAAAGCAATAAAGCAAGAATCATGGTTTTCCACCAAATTGCTGATGTAGAATAAACATGCTGACCTTCTGAGAAAATAATTATTTGTGATTGTACATCTGTGTCTACAGTGTTATTTTTTTTTTTAATTTAAAGTATTTTTTAAAAAAATTAATTATTTCTATGGAGCTAGAGCCTCTATTGATAGTGATACATGCACCTCAAATACATTCAAGTAATGAGAGTAAATAATTAGCATGCCATCACCTAATGCTGGTTGCTGCCAATTGTTTTCCAGCTTAGCCACTGAAAGCAGTTCTCACTGTGCTGCAGGGCAGTTCTTTTTGTCCTGTGTTTTCACATTCCTTTACCCTCCACTTGAGTTCTTTCCTAAAGCCCTGCCTGAAGCAGGGAGATGCCAAGAGCTCACTGGCACAATGCCTCAGCCTCCGAGGAAGTGGTGCATGATATCCCATGGCTAGTCCAAAACTTGTCACCAGCCTCAGCAAAACTGACTCTGGCCTCCCTGAAGACAAGAGTAAAGTAACTCTGCTCCAGCTTGCTGCCTTCTTCTGCCCAGTACAGGGGCTGGGAGTGGACCTTGTGGGGAAGTTTTGGGGACTGCTCAGCCCAGGTTTAGAAGTTCCAGCTCTCACAAATCCATCCTGAGACAAAAAATAGGAACCATGGTCACAGCTACACTCTTGTCCTTGGTCCTTTGTGCTTGTCTTTTGCTATCCCAAACCAAAAGGGTATTTCCTCCATGGATTTAATTTAATCTCCATCTGCAATTTTACGAAAGGACTTAACTGAACTACAGGAACTCACAGTTCCATAAAAAGACCTGTAATTAAGAAAAATCTGCAAATGTGTTTTCTATATTTATGCATTATTTATGTAATAATAAAGGGTTTATGTTGGTGAGGAACACTGTGAGATACTTCCCTTAACAGTTCTCTAAACAACCCTGCTGGGCAGACCTCTGTTTCTGCTGCAGTTAGGGGGAGATGGGGGCCTGAAAGTCAGAGTGAAAGAGTTCCCTGTCATGATAGCAGGGAGACAGTCTGCAGCTCAAGAACAGACCACAAAAAAGTGTCGACACCACAAAGACAGCCACGATATTCCATTAAATCTGATGAAGCCTGAAATTCAAAGCTGGTTGGAAAGGCTGGTATAAACTGCATAGGAAGCATTTAAAAATGCTGATAAACAGGTATCACTCCAACCCTGTTGGCAGCTACACTAATGTAGCAGGTTTTCAAGGATGAAGTTCTTTGAGAGAAGTTTCTCAGGAAAGTTTGATCTATTAGTGCTTTCAATCAAACCCTGTCACACCCTGAATTTAAACAAACATGTTTAAGGAAAACAATGACAACACTGTTCTGTTTCCCATGTTCCCCTTGTTATCATAAGCTCCTCACAAGGGATTTTGTGACACAGGATTGTAGGTCACACTTACAATTATCGTTTTATTCTAGATGCCCTAAAGCCATCTAGTGAGAGTCCACATACAGGTATTTATTTTAACAAGGGATTGAAAGTGGTGTTTGGCACTGTAGTGTGCTGAGCTTGCTGTCCCTCTCTATGAGTGCAGAGGGAGCTCACCCAAGCAGAGCAATGACCATGCCCCAGCACTTTTATGTGATACCTCTGCCCAGCAGGGCTTGTCTCAAGGCAGAGTTTCTTCCCTGAGCACAAACTTGCAAATGATCAGAAATCCTCCCAAGGATGGAAACAAAAAACAGGTCTCTACTTCTACTGGGAAAGAAATAAGATGCTCAAGACATGGTGAGAAGTGGTTTCTGGGGGATAGCAGCTACTACACAGGGAAAAAATGGTTGAGATTTTAGATGGGTCAGCAGAAGTTGGAGTGGAAAAGGCATCCAACAATTGTAAAGACATTAATTCAGTAATACAGATTGTGATCATTTTAGACTAATATCATAATAATGCCCTCATTTGTTTCATAATAAGGCTTCAGCAAGGACTGCAGTTCTTGGTGAAAAAGAAGTTTGGGAACTACCAATTTCATGGATAAATGGTGATTTGGTAGGATTTAGTAAATACTAATGATTTAAACAACATTGCCTGTAATTTTAGAGCCATATATTAAACACTGTTATGAAGCTCTTGATGTAGGAAATTCATAGCCATTTAAGCCACCTTGATGATGTTATTCTGCAAAACATAGCCATAAGAGCTCCACAGAAACTAAAAGGTTAGAACTTGTTTCCAACTGCTTCTGAAGCTGCCAAGGAAAGTAAACCAGATTTTTAGAAAGCTCTTCCACTTGGCTTCAGCTACCTTTTAGCTTCAGCAAAACTGTGTACTTAGCAGCTCTTGAAAAACAGTATATTTCCATCAGGTACCCATGGCTGTATTTTGGATCTGGAGTTAAGTACTTGACTCTGAATTTCTGATTAAGTAGTATTTTTTATATAAATCCTGGTGATTAAAATTCATCAAAACTAGGGGCTCATATTGCTGCTTTCAACACTCATCTTTTCCTATTGTTTCCTAATATACACATAATCAATTGTACCTTGAACACAGATTTAGAAAAATAAACCTACTGTATCATAATAGTATTACTGCAAGAATTCATAAGCCTAAATAAATTTTTATATAATAACTTGCCAGAATTGCTCACCCATGCAAAATTAGTGATGTGCCAACATTGACAGATTAGCACAAAACCATATTGTGCCAACGTTAGCAGGATTAGCACATAACCATATTTACTGTCTTTTTTTTGGCAATAATCATTATACTAAAGATAGCAGTAAAGGGGACCTGCCATGCTTGTGGTTTTAGTTTTGATGGCTTGGGTAATAGCCATGGTCACAGTGAAATGAAATAATGCAGGTGTTAGCATAAGAGAGTTTCCAGAGGAAAAATCCAGCATTATCTTTTATAATCTCTTTACAATCTGTGCTGAAGCCCATTGCTTCTCCCCAGTAAAGCTCAGCCAGCTTCAATGAAGTCACAAAATCATAGAAAGGGCAAAGTTGGAAGGACCACAGTGGGTCATCTGGCCCAACCTCCTTGCCCAAGCAGGGCAATCCCATGGCACATTGCACAGGATTGCATCCAGACAATTCTGGAATATCTCCGGCGAGGGAGATTCCACAAGCTCTCTGGACAGTCTGTTCCAGTGCGTGGTCACCCACACAGCAGAGAAGTTCTTCCTCGTGTTCAGGTGGAATTTCTGTGCATCAGTCTCTGCCCATTGCCTCTTATCCTGTTGCTGGGTACCACCAAGAAGAGCCCAGCTCCATCCTCTTGACATCCTCCCTTCAGATAATTACAGACATTGATGAGGTCCCCTCTCCGTTGTCTCTTCTCGAGGCTGAACAGGCCCAGTTCCCTCAGCCTGTACTCATAAGAGAGATGTTCCAGTTTCTTAATCATCCTTGCAGCCCTTCATTTGATCCTCTCCTCTATGGAGTGCAAAACTGGACAGAATACTCCAGATGTGGCCTCACTAGGCTTGGCAGCTTCTGTTCAGCCAGTTCTCAGTCCAATTCACTCTCCACTCATCCAGTCCACACTTCCTGAGTTTGCCTATAAGGATATTTTAAGAGACACTTGCTGAAGTTGAGGTGGACAATACTCACTACTGTCCCCTCATCTGTTCAGGTAGTTGTTTCATTGTAGAAGGTCATCAGGCTGGTCAAGCATGATTTACCTTGAGTGAATCCATACTTGATCACCTTCTTGTCATTCCTGTGGATATAGATGGCCTCCATAATGAGGCGCTCCATAACCTTTCCAGGGAATCAGGTGAGGCTGACTGGCTGGTAGTTCCCTGGGTCCTCTTTCTTGCTCTTTTCGAAGACCAGGGTGACCTTTGCTTTCTTCCATACCACTCGGATGCAAAGCCAGCATGGAGGCTGTATGAAAGAGAACATGAGATCACAGCAGCTTGTGCTTCTCGGGCTTGTAGACAGTTATCTTTTGTAGAAACACAATGCTCAATACATTTTTGTATGAGTCATATGTGTCCTTCCTCTTCAATCTCTTCCCAAACAAGTTCTCAGTGTTTCTTCATATCACTTCTAGCCATTATCACAGTAGCTGCACATCTTGTATAATAAAAAGTGCATATAAACTCAGAATGCTCTCAGTAAAATAGAGATTAATTCCATAACAACAACAACAACATCATCTAGGCAGAAAACTCTTGCCTTCATAACATAGAGAAACTTTATGTGAGAATCTCCTCCAGGGTGGTGGATGTTTTGATATTTTTTATGTAAATCTCTTCAGACTGCTATTCCTTTTCCTTTTGCAGAATTAAAATAAAAATTTTAAAAATAGCTAGAAGGTAATATATTACCATATTTTAAATTTGAACAACTTCTTCTGATTTCTTTCTTAAATGCCATTAAAGCCAAAAGGAAGTTCTGCACTTATATTCTGAAGCAGCAACATGAGAGTGTGATTCACACTAAAAGTCAATCCAAATAGCAATGTTTCAATGTATAAGGGAAAACAAAGCTGCCCCAAGGTCTCTGCTTATCCTATACAAGGAAAGAATTATCTCTACAGGAAACTTAAAATAGCTGCAGTATGCACATCCATTTATGTGCCTGCATACATTGTTAATATAAAACACCTCATGCTTTTGTGGATGATATATGACACCTGAATTCAAGTGGGGGAGGTTTCCCGTCTGGGTGGGATGACTGAGTCTGTCCTGGTGTGCAGGGGTGATCCCTGTGCGCACACACCCTGCCCCTGCACGCCCACACTGCCCACCAGGCTGCCTGTGGCCCCTGTGGCTCTGCACAGGGACAGGGCTGCACCCCCTTGCCACATGGCACCCAGACACCAGTTCAGTGTCCAAGGATCTGAAGCAGCCCAGTCACTGGTGTACACGTTGTCTGGGAGAGAGCTTGCTCCTCAATAAGCGCCCCAGTTCACCTCCAACTGGAAGTGGCTTACATCCACCAGTGCAAATAGGTTGCCATGTGGGTGCACAAGTATAAGCAGGTCAGATTCAGGAACAGTTTTCTGATTTCCCCTGGTGTTATCGCCAGCGAGGCAGTGTGATTCACAGGGGAAATTACCACAAGTGTGGCTCTCACAAAAATCACAGCTGCTGCATTGTGGAAAAGACTGGTTCCACTCCTAGTTCCTTGTAGTCCCTATCCATCTTCTTTCTTTGCAATTCAGAGTTACAGATATGCTTGCATCCCCCCAGAATGGAAAGGAGACAACTTAGCTGTGATTACAAAGAAGATTTTTGAGATCAAATGGTGTCAACAGTGTCTTGCAACTGTGTTTAGACTTCAAACTAAGTCAGCCAACTGAATGCTAAACAATGTCCTGCTGAGATGGAAATAACTCAAAAGGTGAAGAGCAGAGGTCAGAGAACTGCCTAGGGAGTTCTGGCCAAAATACAGTGAGCCATATCCCTCCTTCCTTATCCCTGGTGGGACGGGAATGAGAATCAGAAGAAGGTAAAATCCATTAGTAGAAGTAAGAGCAGTTTAATAATTGAAATAAAATAAAATAACAATAATTCCAATAATGGCAATAAAAAAGCAGATAAGAAAAAGAGAATAATAAAAGCCAAGTGATGTACAATCCAATTTCTCACCACCATTGACTGATGGTCATTGACAGCCCATTCCTGTACAGTGGTTAGCCTTCCCAGCCAATTCCTCTCTGTTTACATACTGATCTTGATGTTCTGTGGTATGGAATTACCCTTTGGCCAGTCCGAGTCATCCATCCTGGCCATGCTCCTTCACAGCTTCTTGTGCACCTGTTTGTTGGCAGAGCATGGAAAGCTGAAAAGTCCTTGACTTAAGTAAGCACTACTTAGCAACAAAGTGTGTTACCAACATTATTCTCATACTACATCCAAAACACAGCACTGTACGAGCTACTAGGAAAAAATTAACTAAATCCCAGGCAAAACCAAGACAGCAGGGCAAAGCAGCTGCTGTTTCCCATTCTAGGAGCCTGAGCTGTAGACCCATTCCCTGCAGGGCTCGCTGAAGGCTTTCCCATGTGTGAGAATGCCAGCCCCCTCTGCTGAGTTTTTAAAGAGCATTGTTAACTCCATATGTGTCTTTTGGCTCTCTGCTTTTTATTTCTGTGTTTTATCTGCTGGCATCCTTAAAGTGTTAAAAGTTGCATTTAACCTTGTCAAAGGAGGACTGTTTCTATTTTAAATTGAAGCACTTTTCTACACAAATCATATTTTGCTTGCAACATTTCCTTATGGTTAAATATTTATGTTGGAATTCCTAAATTATAGTACAAAAACAGTCAAATGAGCGAGGAAGAGCAACTTCTGTTCTGAAAGGGAGTATAATGATATCTTTGTTATCTTGTAAATGAAACTACTTTATTTCCAAGGCAATAGTAGGAATAGCAGCAATGTATTTTGTGACTGATAAAGCCTTTCTCTTCACCCCCCACCCCTAATTTTATGAGCATGTCATGATTTCCTCAAATCCATTTAGTGAAGTGTCTTGGATTGTTTTATTTTGCTAATTGCCTTCTCCTATATGTTGACTGACAAGAGTTCACAGGTTGAAACTCTATTTTCTCACACATGCAGCTGACATTGCCAGGGAAGTCACAGTTACTAGTCATTTCTTCAACAAGTATGTATTTACTCTTTTTGGGTTTATTTAAAACTTAATTTTCCTTGAATGTGCCAATGTGTGACTTTAAGATTCACTTTCTTTTGGACCCAAGTAGGCATTTTCCCAGAAAAGCAAAGTTCTAACCATTAATCCTTAAAAATGACAAAACCTCACCAAAAAAATATTAAATTTGACTTGTTGCACTACAGAAGGAAATAAATTAGGTTGGTTTGGCTTTGCTTAATCTCAACTGCAACCTCAGTGCTTCAAACCCTTGGAAAAAATTTCCTTGTTACCATGCCCCAGGCCATTCCTTCTCCAGAGTCCTATAACAAATCCTGATTGTTACATGACTGCACACTCAGCAAATATTTCTGCATTTTTCAACCGATTTGTTTTTTGTGTTTTATTCCCATAAAAATTGGTCCCAATCTGATTTAGTGCAAATATGAAAATATCTGAAACACTCCATAGTGCAAATGTTGTTTTCTAAGCTCTGCTTCCTGCAAATACCTATAGAATGAAACTATAAACACAATTAATGGAAAGAGACATAGCAGCAGGACAACCATGTCTTAGCCAGTTGAAGGAAACATCAGTGTCTATTTACAATGTTGTTTAAAATTTTTCCTAAGTTAATTTTAATTTTTGTTGGGAAATGCTATATTTATATAAAAGGACTATAAAAATGGCCGGAACTGATCTTTATCTTCAACTGAACTGAATGTAGTCTGGTAAACTCTGACCATCACCTTTCAGAGATCATTTGGAAATAAAATACATTTTCTTGAAGTACTTAAAATTCTTTTTGGTCACCAGGGTATGTTAGTAAATGCTACTTTCAAATGTACATTTCACACCTAAATAGACATTTTTCCAATGTTAACTATAAAAACTTCTAGAAACTATTGCCTCTGCCTAAAAAAAGTGATAACGAAGGAAACTAAGTATCTTTGATGCAAACTCATTATCCCTTTGAAATAAATAACGTCTCCCTTTTGAATAGAGATACTGAACGCACCCTCATTTTCTGTTCTTTCAATATATATTCCAAGAGGGAAAATGCATGATAGGTAAATAAAATACATGGGAGACAAATATTATTGCATGGTTGCAGTCCAGTACACCGAGGTCCCTACTTCAGCTGAGACTTGATAATGGAGATACAATAAATGATAAGGAACAATACTTTTTCTTTAATATCTCCATGAAAATGTACTTTATATTGATGCAGAGATAGCAATAGAGCTGCATTATTTTGTTTCTGAAGAAAAACTCTAGGTGAACAGCAGCCATTAATAAGCCAGACAATTTTCTCCAATACTGAAAAAGATATTATGAGACCAAGATTGTTCAGCTGATGAGCCTGCTTCTGTAATCTGTTTTGGATAACAGCCTTATAACAGCACAGAGAGTGTGCCTATGTGAAAGATATTAATGATTTCTTCTGAAACAAAATAGAAAGTAAAAAAACCCGCTGTCTAAAATAGTGAAATAGTGTAGTTAAAGGCTTATGTCAAATTTATTGTAGCTCTGATTGCTGTGTAGATGTGTGCATGTTATCATAATCCATGACTTTAATCAAAGAATTAGAAACACTAAGACTGAGAATTAGAACAATGAACCAGCTAATGGCTGTCTGGATCACACTAACAGCACATCATGCCATGCTTATAATTTTTATCATCTTAGTAACAGTAAAATGATGATAATTGTAGGATCAAAATGGTGAAGCCATTAATGAAGACATGCAGATTCTTTCAAACTCAAGTTTGAAAGAATCTGCACTCTTACGTCACAACAAATGAGTGACTTTTGGAGTGTGCCATTTGACCAGCTTGTCTCTCTTTCCAGATTTTAGTGAATTTCTAAACACTTCTGCAAAAGTTTTCGGATTGAACCTCCCCAAAAATCATGAATCTAAGACGCAAGTCTTGCAGGTAAAATGTATGAAAAGACCAAAATTAAGATAACTGGACTTTCTCTGCTACCTCAGTTATTAGTTTTTCTCAGTTATGTCTCCAAACAGCTGGAAATCCAAGTTCCAAAGATGCCTGTTTAGGATGGCTGAAGAATATTCCTGGTTATAGTGTGGCACTGGGATCAAGCCCTGCTCTCACAGCCTGGGTTGGCAGCCCCAGTGAGATGCGAGCCAGAGGTTACACAGTTCTGCTGCTGCATCTGCCATAAGTCAGGCTATGTCTTGCTCAAAGGACCAACCACCAGATGTTGAACTGATCCTAGCATCTGCTCACAATCAGAAATCTGCTGAACCCGGCACATGGAACAAAACTGTTCAAGTTCTCCACACCATTTGGTTAATTCCCTGGAGATTTGTAAAGTTTAATGAAATTTGTTATGTTTTCTCATTGGCTAAGTGTAATGAGCTTTTAAGATTGTTCATGCTGGTGAGCAGTAGGTCAGCTACAGAGTAGGAGTTTTCAGCCTACCTCTTCAGAGGTGGGAGTAATCACTACATAGAGTTAAGAAGCAGAGGTTCCTCTCAGATCTCATCCAGATGTTCATTGTGGGAAAGGAAATACAGACTACGTGCTGGTGGCTTTTCCAGCTATCACTCTAGACCTTGCTCAAGTGTTTTATGAGATGTTTGAATGGGAAGCTGTGGCCACCACCTCTCCCAGCTCACTTCATGTGGGCTTTTCAGGAATCATGACCCAGGCACTTCCATCCACTGGCAAACCAGCACAGCCAGAGCTCTGAGCTGCCATGGTGGCTGTGCCTGTAATTGTGCTTCTAGTCCAGGATGCCAGATGTGGACTGGCTCAGGATGAGGACAGGACTATGGTCTGAGGACTAGCAGAATGAAAAGGGACAGGGTCCTGGTTGGTGGAAGCATAGCTAAAGGAGGAGGAATGAAAAAATACTGAGTTTAGGTGGGGGCATTGAGATGCAAGAGATTGGGAGGAGTGGATGAAGTAGATAGCAATGTGGGGTTGAGTCCTGACAAGACCAAATAAAAGACCATGTAAGTAGTTGGGGAACCTGATATTGACAAATTTAGTTTGGGAAGCTTTTGTAGGCACTTGCAATAGAAGGATGCCTTGAAGGGTGATGACCATACTTGGAAGATGTGTTTCAGAAAACTCAGGCTACTGTCCTGTCAGTGATGTGTTTGAACAAAAATACATGCATATGGCAGCATAAGGAAGTTGGAAATTTTGTTCATTCCTTTTAAATCAGGTGATAACCACAGGTCAGGTTTTTCTGGCAATAGAAAGATTGTCACGAACAGAATAAAACTTGCTGCTAAAAGAGTTCACATAAAGAAGGCAGAGAAGAGGGAAAGAGACTGTTTTCCTGCTGGCCCAAAGAACACATCAGGTGTGACTGGCTGTTAAGGATCAGTGTGACACTTCCAAGAAAACACCTGAGCTCTAGAAGTAGGGATGCCTACTTCCAAACCAGGATGATCTGCTCTAACATCATGGTCTTGACAAGCAGAAGGCTGTCCTGTAGGGCTTCCCAGTCTCCTCAGGCCTTGCAGACAGAACATGACCTTCATACAATGACCCGAGTACAGTTTATTTTTTGCAGAAAGAAGAGCTAAGAGAAGGGACTGTCTGTTTATTCCTACAGTCTCTGACATCCTGACTGGTCTCTTGTTCCTATCTTAGCACAAATAATGAGAATAACTTCAGGTGATGATACTTCCAGTTAAACTGGAGTTCTTCTAAAGCACCTACTAGATACTTATATCCAAGAACTATTAGAAATGTGTCTGCTACATTTGGAATAAACCTAAATATTGCTGCACCTCATTCTTTCAATGCCTTAAAGCATCACAGCTGCTGGAGGCATGATGCTAAATGCCTCCCTAGGAGCCTGCACAAACTGGGGAGCCGTGGATGGAGAGGAGGCTCCCAGTGGCAATATGGGGAAAAGTATATACATATGCCTTGGCATTCTCAAGCACATCTATTGGACAACTCTGTTGGATTGGTTCCCTGCATTAATTTGCAATAATCACAATAATTTACATTCAAATCCTAATTATTGAAGTTCTAGTGTTTATAGGATGGGGGATCTTGAAAGGTTCGCATGTACTTTCTGTTCTATTTCTGCCATTTTTCATTCCACTGAAACTCTGTTCATGACTCACTGCTCATTACCATCTCCTGGCAATGTATGAAGAGAGATATACAGCAGAACAAAATGTTTCTTACCCTGATTATTTGCTTGTTTTCAACAGGCCAATACTTCCTTTACCGCAAACTGGTAAATGGCTTCCTTATAAGTTCAAATCCACAAAAGTATTTGTGTGAACAAACACTTGAACATATGACCACCTCGAGGTTATTTGTATTTATCATCTCTGTGCTAAATTGTTGGAGTGAGTGGACAGTGGAAAATCCCTTTCAGTGAGACGTGCAGACAGGAAGCATTTAGGCTTGTAACCTCCAGCAACAGCACTGGGCTGTCTCTGGGCCATGGAGACACCAACTATCTGCTGATGACAGGTGCTGAGGAAAGCTACTAACATGAAGAATGCTCTGAGGTAAAGACAATTCCTTTATATGGATAGCCACAAAATCATGCAATTGCAGAATGGTTTGGGTTGGAAGGGACATCCCTCATCCTACTGCCATGGGCAGGGACACCTTCCACTACACTGTGCTGTTCAAAGCCCCATCCAACCCCATAAAAACAGTTCCAGGTATGGGATATCCACAGCTTCTCTGCGCAATCTGTGTCAGTGTCTCAGCATCCTCACAGTCAAGAATTCCTTCCTTATGTCTAATCTAAACCTACTCTTATGCAGTTTGAAGCCACTATCCCTTGTCCTATCACTACAGGCCCTTGTAGTAAGCCCCTCTCCGTCCGCCTTGCAGGGCCCCTTTAGGTACTGGAAGGCTGCTATAATGTCTGCCTGCAGCCTTCTCTTCTCCAGGCTGAAAACACCAACTCCCTCAGCCTTCATTCAGATCATTAGTAAATTAATATTTAAATTCAGGTAATAGCAACTTAATTAATGTTTTAACCAGTGCCCACATTAAAGCACTGCTGGGTTTGTGATACTTTCTTCAGTGCCCAAGCTGGTGTTGGAGCTCTTTGAATCTTTGACTTGGTAACTTCTAAAGTACACCTTAATCTCTCCCTGCTTTCTTATATGACTGCTGCTTCCAGATGAAGGACAGGAACATTGGGTTTGTCCCTCTTGCTGCACAAGGTGATCCTCAGTAACCTGCTGAGGTGCACATAGGGACAACATCTGGCCTGTGTGGTGCCATCCTGCATTGGTGTACACCATCCCTTTGTGCCCAGTGGTTGCTTTTGGAAAGAAATCCGGTCACACAAGCATGGAGACAGCCATGATGTGTGGCAGCAGATCCTCTGCTCCTCATAGTGCAGACATGGCTATTAGGAATGAAGATCACCAAGATGTGACTTAAGTTTCCATTCACCTGGAGGCATAACACTTGCAAGCTCTCTTCCCTTGGAAGAATCAACCATTTATCTTACAACCATGCAAAATTTTATAATATTATTAACTACTGATATTTGATGGGAAAAAAACCAGGGATCTTTCTTGGATTTTCTGCATTTGATGCTGCTCTGGTGAAATTACTTTAGGTGGAATCTTATTAGGCAAGGGTAAAGTCCACTACAAAAATGATTTAGTATGCTTTGGGAATGAAAAGTAGATGTCAATTTACTTTATTTAAACATTTGGAAGCAGAACCAGAGTCCCAGAACTTCTCCTAACTCTGTTCTGTGAGCTTGTCAAACAGCACAGAGCACTGATGACTTCTCAGCAAAACAGACACAATGGAGGAGGGGTGATCTGAGCGTGGGCCAGGATATTTCCATGGGAGAAGGACTGTCAAGCCTAAGGATAAACTTCACATGGAAAGTGTACCAGATTAGGGGGAACAGCCTTTGGGAGATGCGTTTGCTGCCACTGAAGAAATGTAAGGAATGCGGGCAGCAGCCACCTCAACACCTCTGTACCCCATCCACCCCTCTCTAAGCAGTAGAAGCCAGGTGAGCTTTTCGGAGATGTGGCTTCACAAGGCACATTGAAGAGATGACAAGGCTCTTTGGCCAGCCCAAGCACTCCGATTCCCTCTGCAAATACCTACTTTTCTGAGGCATAAAGCCAATGCAGGGACGATAGCTAGGTACATCTGGAATCTAGAATCTAAATCTGAATTATAGAAATGACGTAGAAATCTGAAAAATAGGAACACACTGAAATTGTCCCAGGGCATATTCAGTTACTCATTTACAGATTGCACACATTTCATATCTGACAGTAGGACAAGGCACTGTAAAAATACCCTTAAGAATGTGAATCCCTGCTCTGATTTATACTTAAAGGCAATGTCTGATTAGTGTCTGTGTTTTATTAACAAAACACCAGGAGGATGAAAGCTTCTCAGATATCACCTTTATTCCACCAGATATTTTTTGTAGTATATTGTAGAAGAAAAAGCCACATTTCATTAAAGGCTATCATTAATACACAAGAAAGGATTTAGCAGCAGTTTATAAACCTGCAATTATTATGGCAATTTTAAACTCTAACCATTATTCAGTCTCTGAAGGTTCTTTAAAAAAATACCTTTGATGACCTCTGAATCAACTGGTGTCCACTGGTCTGTGCAGGGATGTGTGCTGTTGTACACCAGCTGCAGGGCTGCCTTTGGTGTAAGCAGCTCAGTTGTTGTGTCAGCAGTTTTCACACTGTTTAATTTTCATAGACTTGGTTACACAACACATCCTCAGACCTTCCAGCTGTGCCTAATGAAAATTCATACTGACACTCATTCAGGTCTCAGCATCCCTCTTGCTCTGGTGTTGCCTTATTATTTTTTTATTATTCTACTTAGAAAGAACTGCAGCACTCCCAATATAGGCAATGTGGTATATGTTGAGGATAATCTCCTGTCACTGCAAGGTTTCTCCTCTGTTAGCTCTCTCTGCGTGCTTCATTTCATCCGTTTGCCACCCATTAGGAAGGGTAGTGAAACATTTGGTTCTTAAAGGGTTGACTGCTTCGTTTTATGTAATGTAACTGCATCAGCAGAGCAGTAATTTATGATGAATAACTTGTTTGGCAGTTTTAGGCTTTTTTCATGGATTGACTTTGAACAGATTGTAATTTTCTTGAATTTATTAATTATTCAAAATGTTAATGATTCTGGGAGAAAGATTATGAGCAATTTCATGTAAGCATTTGGTATACAGTACTCCACTTTTATGGCCATTACTTTTTTGTGTAGGTAGATGAAAGCACATCATATTTTCTCTATTTCGTTGTCAGAAGATGCTAAAAATTATCAATGCAGTTTGGCTCAGAGTATTAGAGTGAGACACAAAAAAATTTAGAACATTTTCCTTTTAGTCCTGACTAGATAAAAGAATCTTTCTAAGACTAACTTATGAAACAAAGAAGATCATTGTCATATTCTTTTATTTACTTATCAGATTTTAATTTCTTACAGTAACTTGTCCAAAAAGGTAATAGGGTATGTACTCATAGTCTCAGTGGGGGTGTCCTACAGTTTAGGTTGTGATTGCCTTGTGCTTTGGTGACAGGTCAATTTCTCTGTATAAAATATTCTGAAAATACAGTTATCATCAGCTTGAAAATTTCTCTCAAGGTTATTGTGAAGGTGAAAGTGACTGTAGGCAGTTTCCAGTCCAGAATAATGGAATCAGAAGCTTGTGAGGTTTGCTGGTCTCCTAACACTTGCTTTCTGTCTCTATCGAAGCATGAAAAGTTTCAATTCACCTTAAATTAGCATTTTGTGGGATAAAGCCCTGAGTTCTTGAACAGCAAGTGGCTCAAAATAGGTGTTAACTTTTAAAGTAATTTGAATGCTTGAGTAGGTAATATTTTGTCTACTTTTGCTTTAAGAGGGAGAGGACAGAGGAAAGTTGCTGTGAGGAAGAGGTAAATATTCCTTGGGTCAAATTATGAGTACGACAAAGTTGAAAATTCACATTTTTGTTACAATACTCTTGTGATTTTGACAAACATGAGAAATGTTCTGTGACTGGCTGCTGCTGGCTGAAGCCTTCTGCTGTGTATCTGAATTGAATCTCTGTGGGTTCTGTACCTCCACAATGTACTTTGTTCATGGCTTTGAAGAGGAGGTCTATTTATGGAGTTCTTTAAAAAACTGCTACCCAGATTTTAGAGTAACATGCTGCATGCTGAGTCCCCCTCTAGCTGTTCAGATGAATAAAGAGCACTTTGCTCCTATGGCTCTGCACATGTTAAACCGTATGTAATAAATGTTGCAGGCACTGCAGAGGATTGTTGGCTCAGGACAGGAATGGATTGAACTGCAGCCTGCATGAGCTTTTGAGAGCTCCTCTCTGTAGTTCTGCAGTCACTTCCATGCTTTTTTTCCACTAAAGGTCCAGCTTTTACTTTACTTCTTTTCCCACAACTTTACACCACCTGGCTGTGTTTAAAAGACAGATAATTCTATACACTGGATTGCAACAATGCAGGCTACAACTAGATTCTGCTTTCCAGGAACTCATAGCACATTATGTGTCAGCTTTTAGACAAAAATAAGGGTTTGTTGGGTAGAAAATGAAGCAAAAGCTATACACCTTAAGGTTCTCACAAGCAATGGAAATTAATATATTTTAAACTCCTTATATCAGTTAAGTTTCTTGGGTCAGGGATTTGTCTCTAAGTCACTGTAAAATATCATGTCATATCCATTCTACTCTGTAAAATGAGTAAAAAACATTATCCACAAAGCTCAGCAGTCATACTAGAAATTCTTGTGGCACCTACATCTGATTTGCATTGAAACCTCAGTATCTAGTTCTGCACAGTAGGCACTGAAATGAAAACTCTTCATCAGTTAACAGTGCTCTGGCACTTCCCTGGCCACAACTGAGGCAGAGTTAGGTAAGACCTGTTCCAACAAAACATGGAATTCATCTAACTGTCTTCAAACTTCCAAATGTAAGCATCTGAATATGAGCTAAGGGCATGATACAGTTGCTTGACTATATGTTTCTGGAGCAACCAGAGTGGCTCATCTGCTGAGCTGTGGTTACGTGAACCACCCGCTGGTGCAGGCTGGGCAGCTGTGACCAGTGGAAGCCCCATGTCCACCTGGAGCAGTAGGGAAAGCTGAGTGGGATAAGCTAGTGCATCTTACATGAGTTTCATTGCATGCCTGTGTTTATCAACTGGATCAATCTATGGGTATGTAAATTTCCATTGAAGTCAGTGGATATTTACCAGTGCAGAGGGCACAGAGCAATTGAGTCACCCTAAACAGGACACCTATGTGCTTGAATCCTGTTTTCTCATTTCATTGCCAGACTCTTCAAGCTGTGTAGAACTTCTCCCTCAAACGTCAGAGCTAGGCTGCATCTGGCCAGAGGGTAAGAAGTCAGTGTGGAAGGTGCAGAACCCCTGTCCCATCTCCTTAAAGTCTTCTAGATTCACCAAGACTGCCTGACACAGCTTTCCAGCCACATGCCACAGAGTGGTTACTAGACCACAGATTTTAGCCCTTCACACAATGCTATTGCAGTGCACAGTTACAGTGTGGGTTGTTCTCTTTCCACACAAAGAATAAGGTGAGCAAGAAGTAGGAGTATACAAATATAAGCACATACATATGATTGTGCCATACAAAGATTGTTGTCATTAAAGCAGTGTAATAATTTCCATTTCCTTTCTGCAAATGCCACTAGAACAGAAGTTTATATGAGTTAAATCTTTGTTTGCTAATTCTGAAATAGGGTCTCAATCGATTTGACTTCCTGCACTGTGAAACTCTGCTTATTCTGGGCACATATGCTGCATCTACTGGAGTTCAACATATATTTACTAAGTAAGAACTAGATGGATTTTCTTCCCTTGAAATACATGGAGGAATTATCACTCTGAACCTTGCAGAAAAGTAGAGTGATAGGAAAGTAACAGGGAGAATTGACCTACAAATTTAAAGCTAAAATTCAAGAACAGTGTCTGATTTTGGTATGGGGAAAACACAACCCAGTGAGTTTATGGAATGCACTGAAGTATCAGCAGAGGCTTATTCTTCGTTAACCACTTTTAACTTGATAAGATTCTCAAATGTGTTTTTATAGTTTCCTTCCTGTTATGCTCCCAGGGATAATGACTTCAAGTAAATGTCATATGAGAACTAGCTGGAATAAAGCTTCTACTTACATTGTGTGAAAGAAGCCACTGAATTTGTTCCCAATTCCTTTGTTGAGCTAATGCAGCTCACAAAAAGAAATAGGACAACAGATTTTTATTTTTTTAACTTATTCACTCCTGGTTATTCTGAAAACAGTATGAAGAAATGTAAAAGCTGATGCACACAATAATACTCAGTCCTGCACTTGATAAGGAACTTCAGTAAAAACAGAAGCATTATAAGCTCTGAAAGAATTCTTCTTTGTTTGATATGGGAAAATATTTCCTGTTTCACTCATTATACTGGGTTTTCCAGCATGACTATTCCCAGTACAAGTCTGCTCTGTTCCCAAGTTCTCCTTCATATGCACATAACTGAAAATATTGATTCTTTTGTCTGTACCAACACTTCTGATACATTTTTAAAACTATTCTTACAACAGCAATATTCAGTGCAACTATTTTTTAAAATGGTTTGCTATTTTATTTATCTTTGGGAATGGGGACTAATACATAACAAATAGTGTTTGAGAAATAGCAGAAAAGAGTAGATCCTTTACCTCTGCAGCTGCATTTGATGCTTGTACACCTTTGAGTGCAGTTCTGCTTCTCCTTACACTAAACATACACCATACAGTGTGTGAATGACATCAAAGATCAATAGCAAAATCTGTGGCTTTGGTGGGGCAAATGTACCTCAGGAAAGTAAGTCCTGCTGGAGCTGAAGAGAGAGCGGTGGCAAGGGACTGCTCCTGTTACAAAGCAGACAGACTCCAGCAGCCCGATGGGATTCTTCTGCACCACCCCAGGCTCTCTAAGGCTTTGATGCTGTAACAAGCAAATAATAGGCATGTCATGCTCATACAAACTCAATTATTTCACAGCTTTTTAAGTACTAAATGACTGAGTCACTAGCTGAGAGGGAGAAAGACCACTGACATCGATGGGAAGACACTGACTTTAGAATTTTGGATAATTCTCCAAGTGATGTGGAATTACTTATAATTAAGGGAAGGTAGGACAGAAACTACTCTAAAGGAAACCTTGTTTCCTTTAAATCTCTGCTAGCTGCATCTTTACTGAAGAAAGTTATCCAAAGCATCATCAGCTGGAAGTTAGCATGAAATCACTTTCCAGTGGAGTTATACAGTAATGTTTGCTTAGGAAAGTAGGAGATAGGCTGGAAAAAATACCCCACCTGGAATTAGAGGAAGATAATTGAAGTAAATCCCTGCAAACAAGAAAGTTAGGAACCTTCTGGCTACAGTGAAAGCAAACACCACACAGCTTCCCACTTCTTAGGAGAGGCACTACTCAACATCTTTGGAAACATCCTGTAGCACAATCGACCTCATTAGAAACAACTGAACTGAATCAATACAGAACAATTTCACCTTTCCTAGTGTCACCTTCAATGTTACCTAATAGAGCATAATTAAGTGCAAATGAATTTGTTGTTAAAGAGAACAGCCTGTTGTTTCTGGTAATGATCAGTTAGAAGTTGTGCTTGCATGGAGAAGCCAGAGATGTTAATTACATCTCTGTATGAATGAAATGAGTAACGGGACCCCAAAGTTGAGCAGATTCCTGCTGTTTGCCTTGTCAAGACTGCAGCTGTGGAATATATAATTAGGGAGAAAGTAATCAGAAATCAGTTTGAAAAATGCTAACAAGATTTTAAGAACCTTCTGAAATCTGTGGAAGTGCCTTAAAAAAAAAGATCTGAAAAGCTTCTATAAAAGGTGTTGAACAGTTTCAACACAGGAAGTGAGTATCTTTATGTAAAAGGATATGTAAGTTCTTGGGGTTTAGGAACTGAGAGGAACTGATTTCTATTCTTAGACTTTCTTTGTATTTTGCAATGAACTTAAAATTGAATATGTTGATCCTAAATTAGCCAGTGAAAGCCAAAAGGCTAGATCAGGAGCTTTTCACCTTTGAAGTGCTCCTTCAATGTTATACAACTAGCAAGAGTGGAAATTAAGCCATCTATAGACCCTACATTACACCCTTGTACAAAAGTAATTTTTTCCCTGAAACCTGTAAAGATCTTTGCTATTGCCAGGCAGAAATCACTGTTTACCAGCCAGGGGAACCCATTCATTACATAGGTTAGGTGATAATTTTAATTATCATCTCCCCCTCCAAAAAAGGCCAAGAGGTTTGTTACAGTGCGTGTGGCACAGTGATGAAAATAAGCATTTGGAAAAGCACCAACAGGAATCCTACTTTTCATGAGCAAAGGTTGTGTTTTAGCGGGAATAATTTAAGACATAACATAGATATACAGGAAAAATTAAATATAAAATATAAATGAGAAGAAATAAAGGATCTTTCCCCTGAGAAACACACATTAAGAACTAACATACTTAAAAGTCTGTTTAGAAAATCTTGAGCATACAGGTCATTAAATAAATACAGAGTAAATCATACAAATAAGGAGTAAACTGTACATATACCTACATTACTCATATGCAGTTGTTTAATATGGTAGAAAACCATCTTATTTCCACTGGATTATGCTATCTTGGTTTGCTTAGTCACTGACTGGGACCTGCCCATCCAGGGCATCATTGTGGAGGAGGTGTGGTGCTCCTGCTGTGCAGCATCTCTCTGGCCTCCCTGCCTCAGCCCACACACTAGTTTACCTGGATTGTTAAATTTTGATATGGCTACTTCTAGCCAGGCTTTGTGGAGGAAAGCTATTTCATACCTGTTGTATCTGACATTACTTGCCACTTAGAGTTTTCATTTATTCAAGTTCTTACTAGCAAGACTTACATCAGTCAAGGCAATTAAGTCACATAAGCTTAATGTAACCTTCTCTGTGGAGACCTATATAGTTCAATCTATAGGCTATCAGCTATCCACCAACTAAATAAATGTTTATTGTGTTCATATAAACTATGTGTAGCTCTCTTGAATAATTAATTTTAAACATTGTATGCAAGATTGCAAATAAAGCTACAGATACTGCATTAGAACTTCATTGCAATTACATTTTTCTCTTGAGTAGGAGAACTCATTAGAAAAAAGAGGTGAGATTCAAATGTTCTTTCAGAGGAAGAATTTCAGATGATACATAGGTGATTAGCTGTTGAATATTTGTTATTGCTAATGTGAATGGCTGGTTTAATTCCCTTGCTGTCACACTACAAAATTATCATTGACAGGATCTTCTGTAATGTGATGAGCATTATTGTATAGACTGAATTTCTAATATTCTAATGACTTTTGTTTGGTGAGACAGACTGTGAAAAGGAAAAAAAAAAGTAAGCAGCTCTTTGCCATGCATGATTTCTTCTGTGTTTGCTTCTTGAGGTAATGTCTGGATTGTCATTTCTTTGTTGGTAGTTCAGTACATTAAAAATAAGCTAATGCAGCATTAACTAAGCACTAATAGGCCATTAAAGACAAACTTTTATAAGGGAGAAAAGAAAAACATTTCAAATGTAAATATAAGTCAATTTTATATGCATGAATTTTTGCTATCTGATGCCATTTGTATTAATAATTAATACTTGTGTTTCATCAGGACTTTATCAGGCTTAAAAGATAGCCAAACTTTCTTGGCTGAGTACTACTCCTTTTCTTTGCAAATGGTTCAAGAGGCCAAGATAACACTGTGCATTTCTTTATCCTCTCCTGCTGACTACCTGGCAAGAGCATGGACCCCACCGAGCAATGATGCTGGCGGCACCACAAGTAATCCAACAGCAAATAATCATTGAAATGTGTCCTGCTGTCCAAAGCCCTCAGGATCTGCACGACAATCAGCAAATGTTTTCTCCTAGTTAGGAGCATAGACTCATAGTCCCAGGGCATTTATTCAAAGTGCAGATACATGCATAGTCATCCTGAGAAGTTCATAATCTTGTTAAGAGGCCCTACACACAAACCTTCAGCAAGTACAAAAGCAAAGCCTTTTGTGGATCTGATTCGAACTAACTTTCTTGCTGCAGCATTCATCACAAAATGACAGAAATGTATGCTGGAAGGGCCCTGGGTGTCACAGAGTTTCCTGCCCCCCTGAGGCAGGACCTCCCATATGAAGGTGATCAGGTCTTTGCCCTGGGCCATCTGGGACAGAGTATCTCATGTCTCAGCTCCTTGAGCAGCTGGCCCCATATTACATGTTACACATCCTCCGCATCCGAGAAACGAAGGTTATCCTGAAGTTGCTCCTAGCATCAAGGTCAGAGTCTGTTTTAGAAGGAAATATGCCCCCTTTTTTTGGGCTGAAGAGCTACTTGATGGGAATAATTTCCCGACCTGAGTTTCAGTAAAAACCAGTGAGTGTCCTCTTAGTGTGTGTGTGTGTGTGATTTCTTGTTAGGTTACTCACATTGTACCTTATAAATAATGTGCATGGCTATAGCTAGTGATCCTGGCCCTCTGCTAGCCTTTGATCATCTCTTTTGCCAGGGAATATACAAGGTAATAAAATGCTACCTTGTTGTTTATGATCAGTGATAAATCTTCTGGGAAGAAAAGGATTTATTCTCCATTCCAGTAAAGATGAGGACCTAACTTTACCCGGAGTTGTATTACACTTATCCTGTATATACCAGACAGTCCGCTGAAATCAAAGGGAATACTTGCTGTGCTTAAACTTACAAATGCACCCTGCTTTTATCAAATCTGGGCTTGTAGCAGATAGAGTTTAAGAGATTATCTTTGAATTTATCTATCTACACAGCTGACAAGAGGAAAACAGAATGTGAATAGGTGGTGAATACAATGGTTTTCATTTCCTAAACCATCTCTCCAGATAATTTCCTAATGAGGGAATCTGTCTGAGTTGTTGCAACTACATAAGCTATTGCGTTTGGCTTTGGTATAGATAAACATGATAATAATATTTCCCTGTAGTAAAATGCCACAGTAAGGCAGGGGCATGATTTCTGTCTGCCTCAGTTTGGGGTTTTTTTGTTTATTTTTTAAATCCATTCTTTCAGATAGGAGCTGTTTACATAATCAAAGTCCAAGATGTATTTTCATCCTTAGTCTACTGATTCGTTGATTCATTTACCTGCCTTCTCCACACTCAGAGGGATCTTTACAGAGAGTTATCAAAGTGTTTTGTGTTAGCATTCAAGTGCCACTATGTGCATGTGTACCATATAACTGCAAAGGGGCAGAGGAGATACTCTTCTCACACAGAGAGTAAACAGGATATCAGAACAAATTTCTTGCTTAAATCAAGTTTTCATGTGAGAATCAAATATGATTTTGGTCTAAATCAAAGCACAAAACCAACTAGCTCATAATGCGTGATTGCCCACCACCATTCCACCTCATCCTATATGGGAGACAGGCCTGTCTCAGAGCTTGGAGGCAGCAATGTTTTGAGGTGGGTTTGGTGCAGCAGAATCAGGATCTCCACTTTTAGATTATTACAGATCTAAAAGCCACATAGAACAGATACTTTGAGTATAGTATTTTCTAGCTATTACCTGTATTTAACTGGAATGATCCCCGATAATCCAATACTTTAAATTCAGAATGATAAATATTTTCTCATCTTTGAAATACCAGTGTAGCAGAAATCTTGTTTGTGTCTGAAATGTGCCATTTTAACATGTGGCGCATTTGGAAATTAAATCTGCTCCTGTGTCCCCTCAAGAATGAAGCAGATGATGTTAAGTGCTCTCATTTTTCAGCTCCTTAAGATATTTTTGTCTGGATGAGTCATTAGGTATTCTGGTCACTCCTATTACCAATGCAGTTACGAATTTCAAAGGGAAAATGTCAATTGTAGTATTTCTTTGTAACAACAATTTTCATTGCAGGGAATGTTTAAGTCATTGTAGAAATATGGAAACCAGCCCCGGCAGAGTATCTGAGGGGTCATGTAGTCCACCCCATGCCCCAGGGCAGGCTCAGCTCTGCCAAGTTATCCCTGGCAGAGGTCCTTCTAATCTGCCTCTGAGATACACCCCTGTCCATGCCCGCCATCCTCATAATTTACAGCTTCCCTGGAAGATAGACAGCTGTGGTGTTAGATTATTTGAAATCTATTGTTTAGCATAAGCACTCCATGTGGCACTTTTTTGAGACCATTTCTTCTCATCCTGTGATCCATGGTCTGCAGAACAGTTCTACAAATGTTGAAGCTTTTATCACACTTCTCCTCAGCTTTCTCTTGCCTCAGAGCCCCAGTGTTCCCTTGCCCCCGAGACTGTGGATTCTTGGCCTTTACCTTTCTGCTTCTGCCCTTGTCCCATCTTTCTTAAAGCACAGCTGAGAAGTTACTGGTTACAGCAAAGGCAGAATGTGTCCTCCACACAATTCCTTTGTGCATCCTGCCATGAAGATACAGTGTCATGGCAGCGCAACAGCATCGACCCAGCACATCCACACCCCGAGCCTTTAACAAAAAGCAGTTGTCTGATCCACAATTTCCTATCTTGTATTTTTGATAGCTAAATTATCTATTTTGGACTACTTCAGTTTTCCAAAATAATTTAGAATTCCTGTTGCATTCTCAAGCTTGTGTTCCGTACAATAGAGCTCCATTATCTAGTGTCCAAACCATTAAATATCGAATAATACCAGACTCAGAAGAAACTCTAGCACAGATTTATTCATCCTTTTCTCTAGAAATGTAGTTTTCCAGTCACTTTGTCCCAGTTTGGGCAAATTTGGAGGAAATATCATCTGATAGAAGGCAGGTTAAAATCACCCCTCCCCCACCAGTTCCAGGGAAAAAAGAGACATTTTCCTCAGAGGAAAGTGAAAGAGATAAAAACTACTCATTTAACAAACACAGAGGAAAAGGATAATAATGCTAAATAATAAAACCTCTCACTGTGGAGAGAAACCTGGGAAAATTTTAGAGTCCTTCTGTAGGTGTAGTCTCTCTCCTCCTCCTCGGAGCTGGGTCAGTGTGGGCCCACCTCCAGGGCCTTGATGAAAAATTCTCCCGGTGTATTCTGATGTTGAAACAGTCCAGAAGAGAAGGAGGGAAAAAACTGAAGTCCCAGGAAGACAAAGTTCAACTCTCCGTCTCCCTCCGGAGAAAAGGAGCTGAAAGCTGGCTGAAAAGCAAGCAGGGCACTTCCTCTGCTCTTGCTACTGCAGAATGCAGAGGAGTGTGTATCTGTGTCCTAGAACAATTGCTTTTCACTCAGATTTTCCTCTCTCCCCTCTCTCAGGCTCAGTTTAAAGGCACAGAAAGGCACAAAATTAATTTCTGGGCATAGAGCAGCGATAGGGGATACACATCATAAACTCACTCCAAGACACACTTGTACAACAATTTCATAGAGTTTTCAGCAAAACTTTGCTTATCATGCTTGTGAGACTCCTTTGGGAAGCAAAGACAAAAGCAGTGGTACAGCCAATATACAGAAAGCTACTAGTATTGCTCTCAGCAGTGTACTGTGTTTTTCTTTGTCCTCATGTTCTAGCAAATGTTCTTTCCAAATATTTTTTCTGTTCTTTTTCTTGTTACTTTCTATGTTAATTCTATCGTATTCTACGCCTTGGTCTTTCTGATTTTGTCCTTGCAGGTTTGTGCTAGTCTTACATATATCTTCCTAGTAACTTGACCTGCTTTCAATGTCAAATAATTTTCAGGTTGCTGAAAAACTCCTGATTTAGCAGAAGTGGCTTCTTACTGCACCTCTTGTATCTCCTTTGTAGGAAATAATCTGTGCTTGTCTTTTTGAAGGTACCTTTTTAAGAGTTTCCTTTAAATTTCCTTTTTCCTCCCATGTTTCTTCTCTCTCAAGCCTCAAGTGGATTGATGCTCTGTTTCCTCAAATCCTCTATTTTTATTTTTATTTTAATGCTTTTCATTTATTCTCTTGCTCTATTTCAGGAGTACCACTCTTTATGATCCCTGTCGCAGGACTTGCCTTCTCCCTTCAGCCTCTGGACCAACCCCTTTTTTCTCAGCAGAAAAAAAGATCCAAAGAGATCTTTCATTTTTGGAAAAACAGATAATGATCTCCATTGCAGCAGGGCTGTTTCCCCTCCTTTTTATGCTCAAAGACTACTGGTGCTCATAACAGACAGACACAACCACATACACACCTCAGAAATGTGCCTCTCTCTCTCTCCATTTACCCAGAATAAATCATAAATGTATCATGTCCCTTCACTTATCAAATCAGTTAAGAAATAATTCTGATTGTGAATTAAATTTTTCTTCAATTAATTTTTCATGTTTCTTATATTAGCATACAGACCTCCAAGGTAGTCATCCCACTCTTTTCTTTCTGTGCCTTTTCATTCCCAGGGGGTTTTAGTGCTCTGTTTTCAGAACATCCAGTATCCGCCTCTTTACTAGTTGGCTCAGGCTGTGCATGATAACATTCTCACTTCTCTGTGTGAGATGTACTCTTTTTCTTCAAGTATTACTGCCTCCTCAGTGGGAAGCTGCAGTCATTGCCAAGTCCTGTCTCCTGGCCACCCTGTCCTCTCTAGATGCTGATTTCTGTCCCAACCTTTGCCCTCAGATGGAGGTGCTGGAAGAGCAAACCTTACCCCTCCTTCCCAGCACCCACAACAGGGCTCACTCTCAGCTTTCCCAGAGGGGCTCATTTAATGGGAGCAGTTTTCTACTGGGTCTGATCCAGGCTCTCAACATACACTGTCCCTTCTGGGATGTCAGGTTAAATCTGCAAGCAGACATCTCTCTCACCTTCATCCTCCTTCCTTGACAGGCTCCCAATTTTGCACTTCTAGACTAACAAAGGAGGCTCTCCTCAATTCTTACCAGTGGTGATTATTCACTTGGCAGCAAGGCTGAGCCTGGATAACTATGTGCATAGTGCTGAAGAATCTTATTAAAATACAATGCAATAACACCATAGCTGCACTGTACCCTACCAGCTTTCATCAACACGAGAGTGGTTTCTTGCCAATGGTCATGTCACTTTACTATTTTTATAACAGGGGACACTTCCATGTCCCTGATTCAGCAGAACGTCTAAACATAAATTATCCAAAGCCAAAAATTAATGCTGAAATGATGCCTACTTTTTGCCTGAGTCTAGACAAATGGCCATGTGTAGAATTACTTTTACTAAAAAATAATCTACTAAACACCCTGAAAGTCATAGGTGAAAACAAAGCTGTTCTTATAATCAACTCTGAATTTCATTCCAACTTGCAAAGTATTGAACACTTTTTCTCTTTGACCCTGTTTCTGAAAATCTCAAATTATGTGAGATTACAAAATTTTATTAAAAAACAAGCAATTATTTCAGCAACAACACAGAAAACTGAAAGAGCTTTGATTTGTCTGGGTTTTTTTATCCTGTTATTTGAAAGTGAATTTTGTGACTAGTGATTTTGAACTGTTTGGACTTGCCATAGTGCCAGGTAAGTGTGGCAAATTCTTGCAGGATTGAGGCCATTAGCTCAAGGCTCTGAATAGCTGAATAGCACTGCGAAATAGGTGAAATCAACTCAGATTTGGAATCTTGTTCTTAAAGATTGTTAAAGTGCAACATTAAGAAGCAAGGAATCATTTAATACAGAGACCAGCAAATTCCTGCTGGGTTAGAATTTGATATTTAACCTTCTAAACAGTTCCACTTAGTACAGAAAAAGCAGCTGGAGAGATTTTCTTACACAGGGGAAGATGCTTTTTTCAGATTTTAATAAGAAAATAGGATTCTCACAATGGTATTGCTATTGCCCCAACATGCCATAGTTAAACTCCCGTGCTCAAGGCTACAAGAATTAAGTAATTTCTTTGGTCCACTGAAGTTAAAGCTAGAACAGGAACACTTTTCTCCATCCTCATTTACAGCAACAGCAGGGATATCAGAGTGACCATGGCAGGTCACTGCTTGCTGCAGGCACAGCTGATGCAGGTGAGCACCACCTGTAATTTAGCACCACTGCCATCCTCGTCTTACCTCCTAGCAGCACCTGCGGAGGCAGAGAGGTAAAGCTGCTGCCTCCAGACACAAACAAGCACAGAAGTCTGTGGGAAAAAATACAAATCCTTTTTGGATCCCAAATCCAGTATTTCTAGAGAAAAAGGATTTATACCACAGTATTTTTTCTTCTCTGAGATGTAGCTCTTAACAGAGGGGATTGACCAGTTTGAAATTAAACTGTATCCTGCTGAATTTCTAGATGCCTTTTTACAGCAGGGTGATCTAGGCCACATCCTTGCCATTCACACTTTTTGGGATGTAGTTTTTGGCTGCTCAAATAATTTTTGCTAAAATGTGATTTCTGCTATTGATGCTGTTTTTCCAAGCTGTCAGATTTCAGCATTTCCACAAACTGCCCACAGGTGAGAAGGGAATGACTAGAGCTCAGAGGTATTGTGCCAGGCTCAAGTTTGTGGTTAGTCCATGAAGAATGAAAATGTGTTTCAAGGGTGGCAAGTCTGTCAAACATTTCATTATCAGAATGGATAAAACATTTGAGAATTAACTGCAGTGAGTAAAATGCCTACAAGTGGTAAACCCCTCCTCAGGCCCGTTGTGATCTTATGTCATCAGATAGGAGGCCAAAACTTACCTCCCCGTGAGTGGTTGTTGTCGTCAGAAGGACACAGATGTCACTCAAACAGGAATCATTTAGGGGCATCTTCCATTTGCTCCTTGTGCCATCTTATTAGTTTAAGTAAGCAGGCTAATAAGATTCTTCCTTTTGATTGCAAAAATGAGAAATAGTCAGTGGTTGGTTGCTCTTTAAATGGGCACCTTTCATTCTGATGGCACATTAACTCAGAGGTCATGTTCCGGTGTAAGGATGCTTTCAGTATACATTTAGGATGATTGGACTTTTCTATCCACTCAGTGATTCCTGATCATTTTCTATAGCATTTTAGGTAGCCATTTTGTCATGGAAATTTGCTGATGGGTGTCAGAGGTGAGTGGTACCATGCAGAGAGAAAGCATTCCCTTCATTAGGCTGCAGAAGCAAGTGCTTTTGGAGGCAGAGCATGCACACTCCAGTTTACTACTGCTGTGAGCTGTGTGAAAACTAGTTTGCACCCTGGGAGTAAAGACTTGTTCATTAGATAGCTTTCAAATAGCTCTCATTGGCCATAATGCCCTAAACAGCTCAAGATCTGACAGGGCACCAGCTATGGGCTGGCTATGAGGTACAGCCATGTCCACCTAAGCTGCAGCTCCCCTGAGGCTGAGCCTGACCTGCTCCTCACTCACATCCCTTGTCCATGCACTCAAGGGCATGCTGCAGCTGGGCTGGGGACACCCCTCATGGGGAGAACAGATGGGAGTTTGGTACTGCTAAACAGAGCCAGGTCTGTCTGCTGCCCTGTTCCCTCTGGAGCTGGGAAGAGACATTTCCACATCTGGCAGACAGTGTCACATCTCCTAGAGCATGGACAGGAGCCTTCAGCTGTAGCAGTGGATGCTGCAACAGTCACATAACAAATTTTAGTGCACATTACCTTGCTTTCAAACCTGCCCTGATTTTGCTGATAAGTTTTGTTCCCTGACCTGGCCTGTTCCTGGACAGTGCAACTAGGCCCTCACCATGCCTTGGGTGAGCTGAAGAGCTCAGAATTTGCCTTTAATGCTTTACATTGAGATGAGCTGTGTTTTCTGCAACAGTCTTCAAAAATATGAGGAGAAAGGACTCAGGTGTTTCTTCTAGCAAAAACTGCTTCTGGTAAGTGATAGATTTTGCTTAACAGCCAAAGGAGAAATGATAATGATTCTGTATGTCAAGTGAAGTGGAAAAAATCAGGGAGGTTTGGGAGAGATGGCAATTCTTCTATGGAAGAAAAGGCAACCAAAAGTATCCAATTAGGGAAGCAAAGACAATACAGAAAAGTAAATTCGATCTCTCTCCTTCATATGAAAGCCCTGGAGTTAGAGAAGAATTTTTTCCCTGATATATATATAACAGGATCTATGCAGCTCTGTAATTTTCAGCTTCTTTACTCAAAACATTTCCCTCTTGTGTCTTTATTTATAACTAGACTCAGGCACATCAAATAACACTAAAGATATATTCCCTTTGTTTTTTATTCTTTTCTATGTTGCTTGATGATAGTGATGGATGAATAATGAGGCAGCTTATTGTGGGCAAACAATTAAACAAATACAAGTTGCATTTTCAAGAGAAGACAAGATAGGTGATGAGAAGTGAATTGGATGGAGCATTCTAGAAAAAGAAACCAACCAAGAACCAGAGCAAATGAGTGATAGCCCCTGTTAACTGCAGAGTGATACGTCAAGAAAAACTAAAGATCGAAAGAAATATCATTCACAAGAAAAAGATGCATCTTATCAGGATGGATCAGCAGCTTTTAAAGATCGGTTGGCATTTGAAATTTCAGATTATAAAATGTTGACAATTAAAGCTATGTTTTGCCTGCCAGGATGTCAAATGCTGCTCCTCAGAGGCCTGACTCATTAGGCAATTATTTGAGCCACTCCATTTCAGTGAAATTGCAAGCACAAAATAGGCTTGGAGCTCAGCAGAGACATTAGCTATTATTGGAGTCTGACTTTCAGTGTAATTTCTCTGTAACTCACTGAATGCAATAAGAAATTGGTGGGGTCCTTCTTTGCATCTTTTATTATGCTCCCAGTTGGCACCAGGAAGAAAGTGATTATGAATATGCCTTCTAATATTTTACAGCTCCCTTTATTGGTTATAAACATGTTGGAAGCCTGCCTCTGGGCAACCCAAACTGACAGCAAGGGAGTCGAGTGGTGACAGGCTACCAGCTCTAACATGCTCTTGTTACTAATAGTATTTTCAGGTTATTATCCTTTGGGTGCATGAAATAAAAAATAATCATAAAGCCACAGACTTATTCAGGCTGGAAAAGAGCTTTAAGGACATTGAGTCCAACCATTAACCCAGCACTGCCAAGTCCACCCACTAAACCATGTCCCCAAGTGTCACATCTACACATCTTTTAATAATTGCAGGGATGGTGACTCAACTTCTGCCCTGGGAAGCCTATTCCAACCCTTTCAGTGAAGTTTTACTAATACCCAAACTGAACTTCCTCTGGTGCAACTTGAGGCCATTTCCTCTCACCCAGTCTCTTGTTACCTGGGAGAAGAGAACAACCTTGCTAATGGAATATATATTAAGGGGCTACAAAAGAGAAAACTTCTTCTATGACAAAAGGAGAGAGTTGACCATCTCAACTGTATTGCCAACTCTTTATTTTGTCAGTGCTGGTTTATTGGTTACCTTCCACACCAGGCCTTGGTGTAGCATTTTTGATGCTGCATATAGACATTGCAACATCACAGGGGACCTGCACTTTTACAAAGGTGTAGCAACACTCTAAAAAAATCTCCACTAAATACTCAAAATCCACCGATTCTAAAGATAGCAACACTGGGCATTTCTACTAAACCTGATTCCTTAGTTTCTGAACGATTGTATTTTCTATGTATATGTTTAGGGATGGGTGGTGAAGGCTAACCAGGGTGAAGATTTAGTTCAGATATCATCTGACTTTTGAAGCACTGTGCCTGCAAATGCCTAATGGCACACACAAATTCTATTTGAGCAGTTTAGGTACCTGCAAACACAATATTTGTAGAGACTGAGGCTATAAACTGGTTAGAAGTTTCAGGCTATTTATAGAAATAGCTTGCAAAGGTCTCTCTGTCTCAGCCATGTAGGTAGCACATGATGCTCTCATGAAACTGTTGGCAAACTCTGCTGTCTAATGGCTCAGTTCACAGATCACCTTATCCCACTTGGAAGGCATGCTGGCTGCATCAGTCTGTGCTCTCATCTTCTGGACCCACTCAGTATATGTGGATGAGCTAAATGTGCCCCTCTCCCACAAATGAATTACCTCTGAATTGTCTGGACAGACTGTAACGTTGAGAAAACACAGCAGACACCCTTCCTTTTCTACCCAGCCTGCAGGAATGTACTGCACTACTCTGAAAACAACACCCAGCTATGGATGTTTATTCAGCTCCCTCTCCCTTCCTGGAAAGCACGCTGAAAGAAGGACATTCAAAAGTAAGAGTCAAAGGAAATTTTAAAATGTTAAACTTTTAAATTAAACAGCTCTGTGCAATATTTAAGAAACTTTAAGAAATTTAAGAATTTACGAAATAGCAAAAGGATAATGGCTAACCCCCACAGAGACACAGGCACACCCAGACATACCCACACACCCATATATATGTAAATTATTTTAAAATTCAGTAAGGCACTTCCCCAGTGTTATCCTACAGTGTGTTGAAAACATTGCAATGTTATTGATGCTTAGAAGCTCAAGAGCAGGCAGATTGTCTCCCTCTCAGCACCAGTTGCACCAGCTGTGCAAGTGGACTTTCTGTAATCCCGCATCAAGATAATGCACTTCTAATCTTACCCTTTAAATGTGACTCCTGAAAAAGGACACTGCATCCCTTCCCTGTGACTGCATTTTCACAAAGAACCCTATTCTTCATTTCATGCTTCAAAACCACTGCGCTGTCCTGAAAGAGCCTTGCATTCAGACAATCTTAATTTTCTAATAAAAACTATCATTACTTTACAACAGCAGAGTCGAAGACGCAATTGCTTCTCGTGTATAATAGAATTACCTAAACATGAAAATATCCCTCAAAGCTAATTAATTATCATTTCTTCTTCCACATGCTTTAAACATCAGCTCTCACAGACTAGTCCTAGGATTATTTAACTCCTGTTAAATTGGGATTTTGTTGGAAGAGATTAAGCTCCAAACCTGGTGTGCAGTTCTTAATCACAGGATTAGTCACACTGATTTAAAGAATTTCTTACCTATGTAATGACAGTGAGATCGAGTTACTAATTTGTTTTTTTATTCTGGAGGGATTGCAGCAATATCTTGGATATTCTAAAACCAGTTTACCTTCCTATTTATGCAACCACCCATATATGTAACTCTTGAATGTGTGTGCCCTTGATGAACAGTACTCACAGGGAACACTTACAGGCAAGATCAAGTTACTCTCATGAGCCTTGGGAGCATTAGTAACCTGGCTCTCCCTGATGCCCTGGATTATGCCTATCCAGCTTCATCCCTGTTGAAAAACAGAGTCCCCTCAACATCTCTTATGGTCTAAGTCTTCAAGCAATATGTAAGAGGGAAAGTGGAGTGAAGAGTGGGAAATAATTTTCTGCCTCAAAAGCCCTATGAGACTTGTGAGACAAGCAGCTAAACAAACTTGTTTCAGTTTTAGAAATGAAAGTGTGAAAAAAAGATTTTTGCTAAAATTTACAGAAGTCCAGTCAGGCTTGGAATAGAAAGTTCTTCATCCCACACTTGTGACAGATTGCATCTAAAATATTATCTTTTTTTTGCCAAGTTTGAAGTTCAGTTAAATTAAGAAAAAGTGTGTGGTATGAAAACATGATGTATAGAACTCCAGAGGTAAACACCAGTCCAACCAAACAGGCTCAGGATTATGTTTCCTTAACATTTTTTACTGTCAAAATAGGCAAACAAGGCAGCTGTTTGAACTGCCTGGGGTACTGGGCCCAATATAAGGGCACCTTGGCTATATTCAGCTGTTTTCCCATGCTGGGGACTTCCCAAAGCACCTTTTAAAATGTGAGGTAATAGTGATTCTATCCACATAGGAGCCAAGGTACCAGGGCCACTACCAGCAGTGCCAGCAGAAAATGCTATTAAAGCATATAAATTTCCACCTAGAGAGGCTTAAAATTAGTCCCAGCCTTTCTGAGGGTTGCAAACTCTTTACATACAACTAAGCATAAAAAGATCCTGTATGCACAAGGTTCCCCAGTGATTATGTATGAATGATGGAAACCCCTGGCCCTACTGGCACTTTTTCCTGGGCAGCAGAGAGATTTGCCCAGACCGAGGGCGGCACAGGGAGCACAGCAGTCTGATGCAGCCAATTGCTGCCTTGCCGAGGGTCCACAGAGAAGACACTGCAGCTTCTACACTCATAAAACCCAGTTAATTTCCTTGAACCGATTTATTTACACAACCTCCAGATGGGTACACATAACATTGCCTTTGGAAATGGTCCAGCTTCTTGCTTGGAGCTGAAGGAGAAGCACAAGCCTCCTTTTAGAGGCCATAGCCGCTGGTTAATTTGCTGCCAGGTCTGCAGGGAGTCTTGGGGACGATGGCCTCGTCCCAGCCAGGGGCTGCCCTGGCACAGCCTGCCATGCCAACCCATGCTCAGGGGTGGCTGCTCGGTCCTGAGCAGGAGCAGCAGTGCCCCGAGTCTCCTGCTCGCTCGGGTGCTCCTGCCTGAGCGGCTCCGCAGAGGAGCCCTCCGTGTTCTCTGCGTGGTTTGTGAGTCCACCAGGGCGTGAATGGGCCATTCACTAAGTGCTGTTCTTCCCCCGAAACTGCTGAGGAAACGTGGAGGCATGCCGGAGGAGACTTAAACGAGATCCAGCCGGATGTGCAGGAGCCAGAGGCCCCTTCAGGGTAGCAGGGAAATGGCAGTTTAGCAATAAAAAGGATGCGTGAGCCTGCACAAGGAGCTGGGGCTGCTGCCGGGTAGTGATGGACGTGTGCTCACAGACGTGCAGGCACACCGCTTCTCCAGTCCCTGGCTTTCCTCAGGGGGATCCTTCAATCCAGCCAGAGCAACCAGAGCAAGCACTGCCAGGGAGCCCACGGACTGGGCTGGCCAAAGGCCAACAGCAATAAACAGAAGCCGGTGGGGTCCCCACTGAGCAGACCTGGGACACTGGGGCTTTTTGCAGGCCCTTCACTGGAGACATAACTATAGCCACTGTCTTCCCAGGCCTTGAGTATATTCAGAAGAACTGGAGAAGCCAAAGGGATTAAAAGTGCTGGCAATGGGAGAGTTTCTTTGCATGTTTGTGGGAGAAAGAAAGTGCTAAGGGAGAGAGCAGGAGAGAAGTGGTATATGGGGACTGAAATAGGTCAAAGCAGAGGTCAAATATGATAAAGAAGACAGAAAAGACTGTAAAAGCCTCAAAGAAAGGGGATAATGAGAAATAAGAGGGAGGCCTAATTAAAGCAATCTCTGGCTGTTTCCCTGTATGTTACAGTATAGAGAGTCCAGGGCCATCTGTGAAGTTCTAAAAGAGGGGCAGCAGAGGAAAAGGCATTCCTCCTTCATCACACAGAATTGTTCTAGAGAAGAAGGACCACAGGAACTACAGGCCTGCCAGTCTTACTTCCGTGCCAAGTAAAGTCATGGAAAGGACTGCTCTGGTAAGTATTGAAAAACCCCTGGTGAACAGCACTGTCACTGGCCACAGCCAGCACAGCTTCACGTGGAGACAATTCTGCTTATTGAACCCAATTTCCTACTTCATCTAGGAAAGCCAGTATATGTAATCTTCTTGGACTTCAGCAAAGCTTTTGCTGCTGTCTCTCACAGTATCCTTCTGGACAAAACGTCCAGCATAGAGCTAAATAACCATGTTATGCCATGGGTGAGCATGGCTCACAGGCTGGGCACAAAGAGTTATAATGAATGGGGTGACATCAGGCTGGCGACCTGTGACTAGCAGGGTTCTGCAGGGCTCCACCCTCAGCCCAGAGCTCTTCCACATCTTCATTAATGAGTTGGACGCAGGACTGGAAGGAATACTAAGTAAGTTTGCTGATGACACAAAACTTGTGGGAGCTGTTGACTCCCGCAGGGACAGAGAGGCCCTGCAGAGAGTCCTTTACAAGTTAGAGCTAGGCAATCACCAACCATACACAATTTAACAAGGGCAAGAGGTAGATTCTGCACCTGGGACAGGGAAACCATGGTTATAGGCATAGACTGGGGAATGGGAGGCTAGAGAGCTGCACTGCAGAAAGGGACCTGGGGGTCCTGCTCAAGGGAAAGTTGAACCCAAGTCAGCAGTGCCCTGGCAGCCAGGAGGGCCAGCTGTGTCCTGGGGGGCATCACGAACTGCATCGCCAGCCAGGCAAGGGAGGAGATTGTCCCACTCTGCTCTGCACTGGGGCAGCCTCACCTCGAGTGCTGGGGGCAGCTTTTGAGAGCTACGAAATAAAAAAGACATTAAGTTATTGGAGAGTGTCCAAAGGAGGGCCATGAGGATGGTGAAGGGTCTGGAAGAGAAGCTGTATGAGAAGGAGCTGAGGTTACTTAGCTTGTTCAGCCTGGAGGAGACTGAGGGGAGACCTTACTGTGGTCTTCAACATCCTCACGAGGGAAAGCAGAGGGGCAAGTACTGATCTCTTCACTCTTGTGACCAGTAGTAAGATTCAAGGAAAAGGTGTGAAGCTGAGTCAGGGCAGGTTTAGGTTGAGTATTAGGGAAAAGTTTTCACACAGAGGGTGGTTGAGTACTGGAACAGGCTCCCCAGAGAAGTGGTCACAGCAACAAGCCTGACAGAGTTCATGAAGTGTTTGGACAATACTCTGAGGTACATGTGGGATTCTTGGGATATTCTGCCAGGAGTTGGACTTGGTGATCATGATGGGTCCCTTCCAACTTAGCATGTTCTATAATTCTATGAGGTCAAAAAGGAAAAATAAAATGAGAGAAAATCTTTATCAACAGCTGTGATAAACAGCTACGATAAACAGATGTGATAAAGGTTGGTATTTTGAATGTTTCTTGAAATTGTTTGCAAGTCTTTCATGATAGAAAAATTGTGGGAGTGAAAAAGGAAGGATCTAAATAAATGCGGGGGGGAACATGACACAAAGGCAAGTATTTTAAAGTTAAGACATTATATTGCTTATAAGCAAAGGTCATTTTCAAATCTTGCTGTATTTCCAAGTCAGAATGAGACAGCTGTAGACCTGGAGGAGCAGGAACACTTGTGAGTCAGCTGTAACACTTACACATCAGGAGAAAATGCATCATTTTTTCCATCCCAGTATGAATCTCAGCAGAAGAATAAGACAGAAGTAAATGTCTTACATCTCAATGTCTATTAAAATAAGATAAATCAAATGATTAAATGGATAATGAGGACTTGCAATATGTGGGCCAGATTCTAGATACGAGGGCCTCATAAATAAGTATGATGGGCATCAGGGCTCAGAGACTTTGACTTTCTCAGCCAGCCATACCAGTGAACTTCTTTAGGCCTCCTGGATGGGATTTTCAACATCCTAAATGCAAAAGCATAAGGAAATGGCTGATGATAGCTGCTCCCTCAGAAAGAAAAAAACATGGTCTGTGAGTGAGGCTTTCTGCAGCCCTGCATGTGTGAGCTTCCCTCTG
This sequence comes from Lanius collurio, assembly GCA_020086605.1. Classification (NCBI taxonomy): domain Eukaryota; kingdom Metazoa; phylum Chordata; class Aves; order Passeriformes; family Laniidae; genus Lanius; species Lanius collurio. Next base: position 24,506,581 of record JACBWW010000005.1, on the reverse strand, counting down.
CCAGGAATGGTCAGGTCCATTGCAGCGGCTTTTCCTCACCACACAGACTGGGCACAGACTGCTACTTCCATGAAAGAATGGTGAGTCTGGTCTATCAGTTGCCTCTCAGGGGACATAGGGGGCCAGTGACATTTGACAGTGGCCACAAAATCTCTATTGCAGCAGAAAAAAATTGCGCTGCATTGGTAGAATTTACAAAATGATCACACAGTATAATGTGGCTTCTTTGGTCTTTCTAGAGCTAGGAGGGACAAATCTGGGTTTGTGAGGTTGGACAGCCTCTTGGCTGCAAGCAATTTCTTCCAGAGAGTGGAGTGAGAGAGCATGGATCACTACTATGAAACTTTTTCTGATAAAAGAATGTTGTTCCAGTGAAATTAGTTCAGACTTCTAAATTTCTGTTTTGGGAAAATAAATCTAAATTTACAATGGAAGGGTGGAGAATCTTTATTCATGGAGATTTTTATGGACAGATGAGACATATGTCTGTCAGCAGTTACCTAACAGACCTGGTTTTCCTTTGTGTTGGTCTCACTAGAAGACCACTCAAAATCCCTTCCTAAATCAAAAGATCATATTGTGTACTTCATTTTCAATTAATACTAGGAATTCTATTTCTTTTTTCCTCAACATTTCAAATCGAGTACAAGAATTTTATGTTCAAAAATTATTTGGTTTTTTTATGATCTGCAGTGGTAGGACTGCAATTAGCTGTGAGAATAGCTAGTTCCTTGCCTCAGCCACAAACACCTTATCTCCACATCCTTAGCAAAAACCGTTCATTTTAATGAAATTTATGTATTATGGGCATCTCAAATGGCTCAAAGGGTGCAAATAACTCCTAAATGATTTTGTCATTACTTCTCTGCTATTCTGCTACTGTCAAGGCAATCTTTTTCTGTCCTCTTTCAATGAAAATCAGCTTCTCCATTTCAACAGCTGGAAAACAAGGTGCTGGAGGACCACATGACCCTTGTCTTTCTGGGTATCACCTAAGACACTGATCCTGCAAAATTTTCAGTCATGCTCTTTGAGAACCAATGTACTCTAAAAACAAATGGCAAAGCTCAAGCATATACATTCTTCATATTTCAGCACTAGTTAGGTGAGGAACAGTAGCTGGGAAAACACTGAAGTCTTTAATTACTGACTGAACATACTCATAGAATTGTATATGTTAATGGCACGCAATACACCAAAGTATATGAATGAAAAGGAAAATATGGCAACATGAGTCTTCATGATTTCAGCATATAGACCTGTACCCCTGAAAAGAGATAGGAAAAAAGCAAATCAGGTCATGCTTAACTCATGCCATCTCCAAGCTCACGGAGAAGATTTGTGCTACCAATAGCCACAAGTTCTTAAGATACAGGATAGGTTATTTAATATGTGTGAAGCAAAAGACTGATTTTGGTAATCTACCTGAGGGCAAAATACAAAGAGAAGATTTACCTTTGTTCATAGGTGTGTCAATGTCTGCAATACTCCTATTACTAAGGGTTTGTCATCACCCCATTCAAGTCTCTAAGGTAGTATAACTGATATAACACAAGTGATGCTCAGCAGTTATATAAGTTTTGAACATCAGAGCATGACCTGAACTGTGGGTACCACTGCACCATTACACGTAAAGAAGACTGGAAAGAGTAAATGACTGATGAAAAGTTATGTACTAAGGTAGAAGCTGAGTATAATTAAATTTTGCCTGCACAGTCTCAGTCCACTGAGTTGCTCAACCTCTCTACAGCTGTAAATATTTAGGAAGGGTATGTTGGAAATTGCTTCTCAAGACTTTACTTCCTAGATTAAAGATTAATTTTTGCTTGTAACAAAATGTTTACTGTTGCTCTTCCCAGTCTGTAGACTATAAGGATGGACAAACTGATGGACAGTTACAGTTCAGATACAGGACATTCAGTTTAAATCGTGTCCAGCACTGAGCAGGCTGCAATTTGGATGTCTGTTTGACAAGGCTGCTGTGGTTACAGCCAGTGCTTGGGCTGCCTCTTTAGCCACCCCTCTCTGGGTTTATCAAAGCTGATGGCATCTCCTCCACCTCTACCTTCAGGCAGCCCTAGTGCATGGTGCAGCCCATACAGCCCAGAAATGGGGAGTCTTCTCAGTTCATTATCCTCTTCTATCACTCTGGAAAAGGGCTGGTTTGTCTTCAGAGAACAGCAGCCAAGCTGGACACAGACCTCTCCTCTTATTAGCCCCTCACAAGTCCAAGCTAGATTTATGAAACCATGTCCAGGGCCAGCTAGTAGCAAAGAACCTTGGCAGGGCTATTTACTTCAGGACCATCTGAAAAGCTTGCCAAACTTAGTCATGTCTCAAATATTTCTAAAAGACACCAAGGATTCAATTCCTTGGCTACATACAATAACTCTAAGACAGGAGGGCAGAGAAGACATGGTTATACTCTCAGGACAGTAAGAACCTCACAAAAAGAGAGCCCAAGACTCAAAACACACGTCTGTGACTGATAAGAGCTTTTAAAAGTGTCTGCCATGACTTTGTAACCCCTTTCTTAGTTGAGCAGGGCTTGTTCAGGCAAATAATTGCTTTCAAATCAATAGGAAGAGTGGTATGAGCAGTAGCTTTCAGTTCTTGCTGTTATGATCTGCTCTCATAATTTGACACTGTACCGTGGGACTTCTTATGCCCCAGCACAGTGAAAGTTGGACATAAGCAGTATCCAGGGAACCACATTTGCTGCACACCAGATGAGAGTTTCTTTCTGCAGGACCCCCAGCTTGCCTCACACCCCAGCATGGGGAGAAGGATTGGGCAGTTTGCAGAGAGATGTCAGAAATGGTTTGCGTTGTGCTCAGACATGCACAGCCTCAGTGCATGGTGCAGGGACCAAATCGTTATTCTGCAGCTACGATGTTTCTCTTACATAGGCTCAGATCAATACACATTGTTTCCAATATGACCTTCATGGCGAATACTGCAGCATGGAGAACACATGATAGCTCTTACATCGATACACAAATGTTTAAATAGCAGCTTTTAGCTGCAGTCATCAGTTTATATCATGGGGTTTTTCCTGAGGCTATTTGTGTTTTTATTTCATCCAATCTTCCTTATTAGCCACATGGCAACTTCCTACTTAGTCTATGAAGTTTCTTAAAATATTTCCTCTAAGCGACGAAAACAGAGCTGATGATGTGTTTATCTTCTAGCCTTTTAATGTGATATGCTGTCTTCTAAACTGAAACAGATTAAATTTTTGCTTCTGTCTCTGGTTATTTTTTTGCATTTTCCCCCCAGTCTCCACTCCTCCTTTTTTTTTTTTTTATCCACAGTTTGACCCAGATAGCACATTGTTCAAAAGTGACATCTGACTTGAGTTCTGAATCTGTATTATTCAAGTAAGTTTGCTGCTTCCATTAAGTAAAATTATTTGGTTCTTGATTAGAGAAAATAAAAGATGAAATAATTTATCACTGAGTTAGGATGATGATAAGGGCCATGATACTTAAGGAGGAGAATTATTAAACTGTCACATACACCAGGCTGTTTAACATTTTGGTAGTCCTGCAGTATTCTTCTCTATTAACACAGAATGATACATTATTTACAATAAGACCTAAACCAGTAACATTAAGGAGAGTTATTGGACACACAAGATGTGCATAAATTGGACTGTTTCTGAACCTGGACAGAGGAACATGAAGTTCATCTTCTACTTCTGCAGAGAAATCTGTTGGTGTATTGTCTTTGACAGACAGAGGCTTTGCAGTGACCCTGTGACATCAACAACCCCATTCTCTAATCTTTGCAAGACCTGCTATTGCAGCATTATGGAAGCCTCTAGCTGCTTTTGGCTTCCCTGGGAGTGATGGCAAAGCCTTTCCTTGTCCCACCACCGCCGCAGTCACCAATGCAGTGCAGTGGCCTTGCCTCTCCTCAAAAGGAAGAACCTCTTGCTGACACACATTTTGTTTTGCAGAAAAAGAAGCAGAAAACTATTTCTGGATGCCACATGGCTGACTCACCAGCCTGAGTTCAAATCCCCAACCACAGGATTCAGTTCCTTTTGGTTTATTGCTTTGGTTTTATTTCTTCAGAATAAAAGAAGAAGCTTCTGAGCACATGCTGAAACATATTCTCAATGTCTTTCCCTTCTGTGCTGAGTACAGGCTTGGCAGAAACCTTGTTCTATGCCTGTTTGCTTTTGGAGTTTAGAGAAGATGTAATTTTTTAAATTCCTTCATCCCAGGACCACATTTCAACACAAATATCAAATAGCCATAAATTAGGGGGGTTCTTCACCCATCCAAGTTTGGTGTTCCTCGCTGACACAAAGCTCACATGACCTATAAGCTGTGACCTCATACTGTCTTGTACACAGGCCTTGGCAATCACTAGTCAATGAGCAGCTGGAAGCTTTAATTTCATCACTGTGAGGGATTCTCTTAGCAGAACTGGACCCTAAGGAGCCATTATTTGAGACCTATTTTTAAAGAACTTTTAAGGGAGTCTGGCTACCAAATGAACCTACAGGCCTGCTGGATCACCCAGTCCAGTCCCCTTCTCTTATGGGCAATCACGTCTTGTCATTTTTTAAATTATCAAAGATCTAAATTTAAATTAAACTTTTGTTGCTCAAGAGAAATAAAGGCATTTGAGAGATCTTTAAATCTTTTCCTAGTTCTGGTCTAAATTTTATTTACAGGCAATTTATACCCATCTGTTTCTGTGCCAAGCATACTCTTCATCCTGAATAGCTTGTCTCCCTCCTCAACACTCACCCCTCAGTGTATTTATAGTCAACTGTCCCAACTATCCCCAGCCTTTATTTTGCTGGGCTAGACAAGTGTGTTGTTTTAGCTTCTTTGTTTTAATTTTGATCATTGCTGTTGCTCTGTGTCTATTCATCTATTCATCAAGTGGCCTACCTCACCTGGACATCCGACTGTCTGACACAGGACTGCAGGCAACTCTACAGAAGCTTCACCTTGGCCTTAATACTGTGTTAAAAACACTTTTTCATAAAGAGTATTCCATTTAGGCTTTTGCCTTGTTGACAGCGATATCACATTGGCAGCCTAATAGTCTCTCTCTAAGTGATTAAAAGACTCTTGTCTGTCTCCTCTCCTGGCTTGTGCTCACAATGAGAGTGAATGCACATCAAGGGACACACTTCATCAGACCAGTGCTTGCATTTCCTCTCTTTAAAATATTTGAGGAGTTAGGCATCAAGGTTCATATCAGGCAACATGGCAATCTGTCGTGGCGAGACATATTGTCCAGAGGGATGTGCTTACACAGAGCAGGGAGATGCTTCCAAACTGCAGGTTAGCACTTGGGCACCCAGGAACATTAAAATGTGAAGAGTTGTTGACCAAATTTGAGGAATCATAAGAGGTAGCATACATCAAGTTAGCTTCAGACAGGCTAATAGAAAATCAGATACCAAAAAACCCTTTGGAGGGAACAGGTTCAGGTTAGAAATGAACCCAAGTTTTTCTCTAGTGGGGGATCAGAAAGCAAACTTACTGGTCAATACATACATTATTTAAGTTGCATTGATTAGGATCAGATGTTATTAAATCTTGTGCAGTTACTCTGTTTAGATTAGGGCAATTTCCTGCTAGTGGCAGTAATATTAGAAGAACAGTATAACTTTCCTGTTGATCAGTATGTGTGCAGAAGTCATTATCTCCTTGCACCTTTCTCACAGCAGCTGAGCTGCTGCACAGCAGGAAGGACAATTCCCTGGGCTGAGAGGGCAGCAGCACGCAAGAATGTAATTGTGAAGCACAGTGTAGTACTTACATGTCCATGTATGAGAAAAGTCTGATCCCTGAATTGACTCTGTGTCTTATATTGGACAGTCATTTACTTTAATCTTTGTTGAAGTTACTGAAATAAGGCTTACGAAGAGAACACAGACAAATTCTGAATGATGGGGACTGTTTTTCATCTGTGCTCATATTCAGCTGGAAACTGCAATTTTACTCTTAAAATTTCTATTCCAAGACTCTATTTCAACCAGCATTTCCCCCAAGTGCCCAAAGATGCTGTAATTATTCTGACCTTGTTTCTATTTTTTTTCAAAATTTAGTGCAACGAACCGATGAATAACCTGGGATTTGCTGACCTCTAATGGTTAAATTAAGATCTTCCACTTTGGTTTAAATGCCACTGAAATGAGAAAGTATATTCATAATCTGCAGGTTTTTTGAGCCAAAACACTCCATCTTCAAAAACATGTCTCCTCTTTTTGATGGAAGAAAATAATTTACTATTTTAACTGGGACAACTAATATTTTTGGCTTATGTGAGTACATTATCAGTCACTTTCCCAGTAATTAGAATAGTAAGGGGAACACAAGAAGCCAGGATGCTTGGTTAGTGGTTTTTAAACAGCTCTGCATGCTCTGCTAATGCAAAGGAATCTGTCCCCTCAGCAATCTTAAACTATTTACCTATGGACAAATGACGTTTACTTATAACCACATTACCTGGACCACTTCACAAAAGCATATGGAAAAAAATATGGAAAATCAGAACTGGAAGATGTGAGTATTGCATCATGAGCAGGGTTTATGAGGACTATGGCTTATTCTGACCTCTGGTGACCAAAGATGTAAAGCTAAACCCCAGGGAGTTCAGCAGTGTGCCTTGTCAGACACTGTGTCCTGCCAACCCCTGACTGCAGACAAAGGAGGAGTCTAGAGGAAGACTGGAGGCATTTTAACCTGCTTGGATTTAAAAAGATTAAAAATAAGTCTTGATATCATTATAGTATCTAGCTAGCTGTGAGTTTTTGAGTGCAAGGCGCCTTTTCCCCATCAAGGACGAGCAAAGGGCAGTTCTGCTCTTGTTTACAGCTTCCACCCTCTGCTAAAAAACAGCCCTATAGGACCACCATTCATCTGCTGTTTAATGCCCCCTAGCCCAAAGAATCAGAAGTTATCATTTCTGTTTATGGTCATGGCTCATAAGATATTATCCTGTTGCCAAGGAAGCAGGCAGAAAAGATAACAAAATAGACAGACAAATATTACTGAAAGTAGCATAACAAACTATACACCATAGCTGGATGCTGCCTGATGAGCACCATAATTTTCCAAGAAAAACACTGTGTTTCCTCTTGAAAGGTTAACTGCATAGTCAGAAGGAGCTGATCAATCACAGGTTATCCTCAACTATCAATATGCTTCTACTGCTTTTATGACAAAGTCTTTCAAAGTATTAACAACGTTCTCTTTTTCCATGTTTTCTGTGTAATATATCAGTGCATCCTTTCTTTGTGATATACTGAGCATGATATCATATGGTATGGAATATCCCTTTGGTCACTGTCCACTACCAACTCCTTGTGCAACCCCAGACTGCACTCTGGTGGGATGGGTTAGAGATAGAGTAGCAAAAACTGTTACCATATGTATTAAAATGCCTGCTTTTATCAAACTATCATTTATTGTACTTCGAAGTTAGAAGTTATTTACAACTGCTCTCCAGAAGCAGCAATATGTTGTTAACCTTGTAGTTCTGAAGATCTTCTGTAATCTCACAGAAAGAGGGGGAGAGTGAAACATCACAGATTTGGAATTTTTCCCATGTCTGAGCATCATATTTTCACAGAAGAGTGATTTCACACAGTTCTGTTTACTCACATCAGATCCCAGAGGTAAAACCCACTTGTTCATTAGCAAGGGCTCTCAAGGCTGTTCACTGAACTATAATTTCCTTGTGGACATATGGTGATGGTCTTACAGAAGTTGTAGAAATCTACAGCACAGAGTCCTGCAACTAAGCATTTCCTTAGGATTTTTTTTGTATTCAACAAAAGGTGTTTTTAGGATGCAGGTTTCTCACTTGCTTGAGATATCTGATTTAGGATGTACAGTTTATGTGAGCTGCTCCTCTGAGAAGGGCAGTTCTGCTTTGTAAATGTCTACTTTTAGTCTCCAAAATTTGGAGGGAGTGAGGGACCAGCTATGCATGTGGTGAGCTCTGAACTTTTGTTACATCCACAATAATGTGTGATATTGGCAACAGTGAAAGGCCTGTCTCCATGTCCACATGCCATGTGGGGAAAAACCGAATATCATTTTGGTATTTGGGATGGCTGGGATGGCTTTACTTACAGTAGCCAGTATAGGACTATGTTTTGGATTTGTACAGAAAAACAGGTTGATGATATGGAAATGTTTTTGTTACTGCTGAGCAGTGCTTGCACAGCATCAAGGCCTTTTATGCTTCTCATACCACCTCACTAATGAGGACACTGAGAGGACACAGGAATTTGAGAAGGGACACAGCTGGCCAGCTTACCCCAACTGACCAAAGGATATTCCATGCCATATGGTGTCACGCTTAGCAATAAAAGCTATTGCAATAAAATAAATAACTTCCAGGGGAAGGAGGAAGGAAAGGGGGCATATTTGGACTGATGATGTTTATTTTCCCAAGCAGTTGTCAAACAAGATGGAGCCCTGCTTTCTCAGAGATGGCTGAACACCTGCCTGCCCGTGGGAAGTGGTGAAATAATTCCTTGTTTTGCTTTGCTTGCGTGTGTGGCATTTGCTTTACCTGTTAAATTGTCTTTATCTCAAGAGTTTTCTCACTTTTACTCTTCTGGTTCTTTCCCCATTCCGGGGGGGGGGGGGGGAGGGAGGGGGAGTGAGAAGTTGTCAGTACTTGGTTGTCAGCCAGAGTTAAACCAAGACAATAGTTGCAACGGATTCTCAAGATCCAGATGGGTCACTACCTGTTTCAACTGTGCTAAAGCAGAGCTTGGTGCAAAACCGTGCTATCACAGGGAGTGGCATCAGCTCAGCCAACAGTCAAGGACTCTGAAGACTGAGGGGAAAGACAATATTGTCTGGCAAGACAATAGCTCATTTTCTTGACTTTTCTTGTTTGTCATCAGCAGGGTAGAAGTTTGTCTGTGATGTTTGAAATGCTGAACAGAAAGAGCTTCTCCTGGGGTTGTCCGTTTCAGTGTTTCATGCTTTTAGTATCAACAGTTTTCATTATATTGTAGTCAATGGGATACGTCCAGAGTCACAGAAGTAAAGCTTATGGAGGCATCAGCTGCCACCTATGCTCTGTTTCTCTCTTCTTTTAGTTACCATTCTGGGAATGCAGTCCTGGATGGAGCAAAATGATAAGCTGATCATAAAACGTGCAGCAGCATGAGTTTGCAAGAACAGCAAAACCCACAGCACTTCCTCACCCTGCTCTTTTCTCCTCAGTTTGGTCATGAGGAAAAGCAAAAGAAAATCAGAACCTGAAGAACAGCACCAGTAACAAATTACAGAAACAATGTTTTTCTATAGCTCTTTGTTCAGTTTTAATACTTCTAAAGAGTGACAAGCTCTGGTTACCTGTAATCATGGTATCTTCACTAAGCCTCTGCATGTTGGACACTGCCTATTGCAGACTAACCACTGATAGAAACTGATTTAAAAGCAGAGTCTGAAGAATTCACCTTGTGTTCCAGTGAGAATTCAGTTTGTGCTTTCAAACAAATATGTACCTGGTTAAAGTCAAAGAGTAGATTCATTGTATCAGTCAAATAAACAAAAAAATCAGCTCAGGTGGTCTCTTCTCCCATAGTTCAATCATGTTACTGCCCATATCACCAAGAACAAAATGTTTGGGTTGTTTTGCTTATGATTTTTAGATTTTTGATGCATAGGTCCATTTCTAAAAAATGCCTTCTTTTACTGCCTATGAAACCACAAAGTGCTGAGCTAACTTCCCAAAAAAATAGCAGTAACCCTATAAAGAACTCCTTCAGGGTTTGTTGTAGCTGTAATACTTATTTATAATATTTCTTCTTTGCAGTGTGTCTTAGATGCATCTTCAGTCAAAATACAACAGCTCCTCTTTTACCAGATTTGTACCATTAGCCCTGCTGTTTTTTCATAGGTTTGCCATCAGATTACATACTGATTTCACAGTTTGCTTCATTCACGTTTAACATCCTTAGCCATGTCTCCAGAGCAGTCTCCACTAATCTGCTCTTTGGTTATGTTCCTGAGGGTAGTGCATTAAGGTCTGGGTGCTGTGTTTGCTTTTCCTCAGTTATTAACTCGGGTCAGTTGGAAACAGGGGCATGTGGCAACCCTGTGCTCTGAATTAAGATACAAAATTCACTTCTCAATCTGTATCTTGGCACTTAAGAGAAAAGTAAAGAAATAGTGATTCCCTGAAGAATAAGCCCTGATAATTTTATTTTGTAGTTATTGGTCCAGGACTCTGAGACCAAGCTGTGAAGGAAATTACACAATGTAAATAGCTGGAATACCTTCCTTCAAGCATTGTCTGGTCTTATTTAAAATATTTTTAATTATAAAATTTGCACTGCTTCCATTGGAACTCTGCATCACAGTCAAATGTATCTCTGTGTCAGGTGTTTCTGAGGTAGTCAGGCTCATTTTCATATTTTCATATGTGAACTTTGCTCTGTGGCTCCAACTATTTGTCACTCACCTTGAAGTTTATGACCTATAAATACTATACACTTCAGAGATGCATCAAAGCAAATAGACAAAACCAACAACAAAACAACAAAAAAACCCCAAACAAAAATACAAAACAAAACCCAACCCACCCAACCAACCAAAAACAAAAAACTAAAAAAACCCACAAAACAAACAAACAAAAACCAACCAACCAACCAAAAACCAAAGCCCAACCAACAAACAAAAACCCCAACCAAAACACAAACCACACACAAAAAACCCAACCAAACAAACAAAAACCAAACCAAACCAAACCAACAAAAAAAAAAAAAAAAACCAAACCAAAACAAAAACAAAAACAAAAAAAAAAAAAACCAAAAAAAAAACCAAACCCCACCAAAACTGATGGGAGGATCACATACAGGTTACAGATTCTGGCAAAAGAAGTGGCTTTCCCTGAGTGACTACAGGGTGGTGGTGTAGAGAACTTCCACAGAGGATGAAACCATGTTTATGAAGTGTAGTGCTTTAAAAATAGTTCTTTGTAAATTAATCTCTACAGCCCCTTAATCCCTGTTGCTCTTTCCATTACTTTCAGAGTACTTACATCTTTCTTTTACTTAAGTGGTTAGGACTATAAGCAGCTTTTAAGGCCATCTCAAGAGGGAAGAGCGGAAGGAGTTTATTCCCTGCTGACTGATGCAATTGTTCCACGCACCAGTCTGAGATTCTGTTTGCTCTTCTTCAAGCAGCAAAACATTTTTGGCCTGAGGATTTTCTGTGTAAAGATGAGAGGAGAATTTACAAACAAAAACACCAAATAATTTTATTCCAAATATTGCTAAATCAGGGTCACATAATTATTAAGAAATGGTAGGGAAAGTCTGTTTTTACCTTTTGTCAAGTCAGATGTGTGCCTTCCACTATTTAACCATGGAGTCCCTGCTATGTCTTGCCAAAATTACAATGTAAGAGCAATAGTTACTGTAATCAGCAATAACTGTTTCATGATCTTTAAAAAACTCAGTGAAAAGGAATACATGTAAGCAGAAAAGAGCTGCTATTTCAGTTTCTTGTTGAGAACACTGTTGGATTTAGGTATAGCATCTCCAAATCAACTGTGAACCTTATCTCAGAGTGTGTCATGGACAAATAAAGCAGTCTATCACTTAAATATCACTTAAAAATCACTTAAAACATCATTCCACTCGCTTGTGTTTATATAATTATTTTATAAGCAGACAGAAATAAAAGATTATTACTAATCCATATGAAAGAAACTATGTTTTTAGTTGAAAAGAAGCATTTCAGTAAGTAGTCTGGAGACAGGCAAACTGTAGCTCTTTAACTAAATATCACTACTTCTTTCTGTTCATCATAGTTTGCCCATAATTCTTCTCTGTAGCCCCCTCCAAATGTTTTTTAGCATTTTTCTTCAGTAATAATAATTATTTTGATGATTTGGAAGTGGAACAAGAACATGAAGATGAATCAGTGCCTTTTTCCCTGTAATTCATCACAAGACTCCTTTGGGAGCTTACTATCAATGTCATTGTAATGAGTTTTAATATTTAAATCCTGTTACAGGGCCTCTGAATGAACAATTATGAGTTGAGAGCTTTTCTTCATTATGTTATGCAGCCTTTTCCTCCTTCCCCTTCCTCCTTGTCCTCTTCCTGCTACTGTTTGCTTATTAGGCTGTGTGAGGGTTGCCTGGCAGGGGTAGCAAGCTGAAATGACCCAGGTGCATTGATGAACATGACCACATTAGCAAGAAACAAAAGGTGGAGACAAGAAGTTAACTCATTGTAATGAGACCAAGTGAAGAGGCCTAGAAGTGAGCTACAGATCAGTGGAAGCGATGTGGGACCACACTGGGAAGAAATCAATACATGTTTGCCTGCTCTTCTTATTCTAGTCACTTGCCTTTGCTACTGACCAGAACATGATGCTGAAGCAGCTTGGACCTGTGCATGTCTAATGTTCTGCTTGGATGATATGGCTGAGCAAGAGAGTTCTCAAGGGGGCAGCAAGTTTCACTTCGTGTGGTTTAACCCACTTTCTAAACCTTCTTATTCCAACATCATTAGCTTTTGGTTTTAAAGCAGCCCAGACACTTTCAATGTCTATGTAAAAAAAAAAACTTCAGCTGTTGAAAAAATCACTCTGACTCACCCAAATCTGCAAAGACAGTCTCTTACTGTAAGGAATCATCAAGAAAGGAAAAGCAGCACCTTAGGAAATTTCTCCATGTTCTTGTTGAACTTGATCAGTAATCGCTCAAATATCAAGAATTCATTCCTCAGTTTATGCTTCATAATTTCATAAAATAATTAATTATTTGGCAATGCTCACACAATTATCAGCATACACTGAGATGTCCTTTTGCATTAGTTGCATTTCTATCTCCCCAGCTGTAAAATGCAGAGATATCTAATTGATTGGTGAATCAGATGTTCCTAACCTCAGGACTATTATTGTGCTTATTGCAGTGCATTATTTAAGTCAATATTTGGATAATATCAAGAGTAAATGGGAGCTACGGGAAATAAGATCTCAGACATATAGAACATCTATCAATCAATAAAACATCTATTCCACCAGAAAGCAGTATTTGCAGTTCCACAGAAAGGCTGGTGCGAAATTTGGTGAGACCAGCCACTTGAAACTGTGTAAAAAAGCCCCCATGAATCAGTTTGTTACAATATATGTTCTGAAACAGGTACCATTTTTCTAAATTCCAAGCAGCCAGCTACTGTTTAATTGCAATAGATTGATAATTCTTAAACTTTCAAGAGCTTTCAGTGATCAGTAACTAATTTTGATAAATTTTAGTGAAATAAGAAAATACTTTGATCTTAAAAGGATCAGGCTTTGACATTAGGGAGCCTATAATTCCCTCTCATAAAGATAGTGCCAATAACAGAAATCTAAGGAACACAAGCCTTAGACAGCAAGGTAATTCATAAATGGCTCATGCTGGATAGATTTCTTGTTGGGTGGTAGTGGGCAGGATGAGATCAGTATGTTATTTACATGTGCTGTTCGTGAGATACATAAAGACTACAGTGAGTGGACAGTTATTGTACAGATATCCAAAGTCATGGTTCCTTACACATCTGAACATGGTAGAGTGAGCACGTGCCATGTGACATAAACATTGGGGATCATTGTGATTTCAACTGCGTATGGAAAATGCTATGGATTAAGAAGCTCTCTTAGTTTATTAGGAAGATCTTTCTTTGGAAAGCCAGCCTCCCACAGTGTTTTTGAATAACACCCCTGGAAATTAATGGCTCTGGATTTTGCTCCAGTGTGGGATGGCTGCCATTGCTGCTGCTGAGGCCTGTCATAGTGTGAGGCCTCGCTCCTGGGAGAATGCTGGCCCAAGCTCCACCACCAGGGAGACAAGGAGCTGCTTAATTTTCCTGGGAGCTTTCTCTCCCCTCAGCATCCCCTGCCTTCTTCGTCAGCTGTGCAGAAGGCAGTCGATGGCAGGTGTCACCTGCCTCCTACCCCTCACAAGATCCATGCCTGAAAAGCTACCAACTCTCTGCCTGCCACAGGCAAGTCAGGTGGCAACTGTCATTTCCAAAACCCTGGATTATTTTGTCCCATGTGTTTATGTAACTATTTTATAAGCAGACAGAAATAAAAGATTATTACTAATCCCTATGAAAGAAACTATGGTTTTAGTTGGAAAGAAGCATTTCAGTAAGTAGTTAAAGGAATAAATATGTTTTTAAAGATTATTTTACCCCAAAGGATAAAATATATTTCAGAAGCATAGGAGCTTTGCAGTGGTAGCACATGTCCACAGTGTGGTGCCAGTGGAATGATGAGCTGGGCCTTCTGGAGGCAAGGGAGGCAGTTTCTGAGAAAACACAGTATCTCTTGCTTTATTGTGGGACTTCTTTGGTTTGAGTTGGTTTGGGTTTGGTGATTTTTTGTGGGGTTTTTGTTTTGTTTTTTTCCTTTTAAGCACTGAGACAAGCGCAAGTCTTCTTCATAGTGTCCAAATACTGACACAGATCAAGGTGTTCTTTCAGGACCACTTGTCTTTGTTCTTCAAGTGTTATTTAGCCCCAAACCAACCACCTCAACTGGGTAGCAGTCCTATAGCAGGGTTATAATCAGTGTAAAGGTTGAGTCCAAGAAACATGCATGATGGATGCATGGGCCTTCCCCAGCACCATGGCCACTTCTCAGGACTCCTGCTTCTACCAGTGACTGTGGGAGATCCAGAGAGAATGGGTGTCAGTTTTCAGATTCTTCCTGGTGGCAAAATGGGGTTTTAATTACCTTCACCACAAGATTCATCTTTCTGAGTAAAACCACAATTTTCCCCCAGAAACAAAGTCTACATGTTTTCATTTATATGGACCCCGTGGGGTAGACAGGCAGGTAAACTAAACTCTGATAAAACTCAGCTCGATTCCTAAACTCATGCTTCAGGAACATCCTATGTGTTACATAAGGATGCTTCCGCCTCAGCTCTAATGGAGAAAGAAGGTGCCAAGGTGCCTGTGAACTCCAAAATCTCTTAATTTTTTGCTGAAGAAAATTGTCCCAACTGGTACAAAAAACTGTCTGCAGAGCCAAAACCATGACTGGATTCTGGATGGAATGACCCAGCCAGCTGAAGTATTCTGCAAGAAACAGGCAGCTGTGTTCAGGACTAGAACAAACTACAAATAAATTAATTTCCAGTATTTCTAGTTCAATATGTTTTCAAATATGTTTTGGTTTGGTTTTTTTTTTTTGAGAGCCCATGGAAGAGAATTACACAAAGAGAGTTAAATCCTTGACAGTTGAGCTTAATAGACATAAAGGACAGAGTGCCAGCTTGTTTTTCCAGAGCTAATATAACGCTCTGTAGGCAGTGTCTTAATGATAATAAATATTACTTGTCTTTAGGAGTTTATTGCCTTTGTAACCAGCAAAGGCTGACTTACACTTCTGTCTCCCAGATGTTCAGTGTTAATCATTGCCTACAAAAGAGACTGGAACAGTTGTAGCGGGGGTGTTCCTACCCAAGGGTTACATCAGCACCAGTACAAACCATAAGGGTCTCCACCTCACACAAAAACAAGTACTTGAACAGTTCACTTGTTATTACAGCAGTTGACAGTTGCACTATACTCTGCCTGCTTGGCCCCAAAATATCTAGTGTGTGGCATTTCTCTTTTAAATGTACTGTTAGAGTCTATAAAATTCTCATTATTTTTTAATTTGTGTAACCCAAAAGGCTGATAACTGCTCAGTACAATGCCAAGAATGAATGCTTTGCGACACAGATGGAAGCACATTTCTAAATCAAAATGCTGTTTATGGAAATTAAACATTGGAAAGTAATGAGGAATTCATGTAACATAATAAAGAATGTCCACAGTAATATATCATCCCTTGGAAACATCTACTATATGGCTATTTATATTTTTGTTACTGGGCCAGATGTATGAAGGTTTTCTGTAGGTTTAATAAATATCTGAGAACTTAAAGTTGGACAGAAATTATTCTATATCATTTGTATCAACTCAACTCTACATTTTAGATCAAGGCCCCTATACATATGAAGAATATAGGTAGAATATTGGAACATTGTGTAAGTTCTTAAGGCACATGGCAAACACAAAAATGTGCATGCAGCCTTAATAAAATATGTGGCTGGATGTTGAAAAGGAACAATTTACCAGTGAAGAGGTGTGCATAACATGAAGGAATTTCAGTGCAGAAAGGACTATTCAGAAGTAAGAACTGAAATGTTTGTAGGAGAACTCTGATAGAAATTAAAATTTTGTTTGGAAATGAAAGCTGAAAACTAAGAATGTGAGAAACAAGGAACTCAAATTAATGCTTGTAACAATTTAAAGAGATATCATCAATAGCCAATGTAAATTGCCATTTTTTCTTCATCTGAAAATGCTTTGAATGCACTTTCAGGGCTGATGGGAAAGTGTCTTGTACTGTTATGGAAACCAAGCAGGGGTATTTTTAGTTTGTCTTTTGCTTTATGGAAATATCAAGTCAGTTCTCAGAGCCACTGCATGTTAGGATGCTCATGTGAGCTTTGTGGTGAGGTTCCAAAGCACACAGCAATTCCCCCAGGTAACTAGCAGGGGTGCTTAGGAAACAGCTGCAGTACTGCCAGCTGCACCACTTAACAACTATGTTTTTAACATAGAGTGTGTTGTTGCCATCACTTGCTGATTTTATTTGCCAGATGTTCAGGACACCTGTGATTCCAAGCACCTCATTTTTCCTTCCTTAAATAAAGATTCAAGCTCTTATGATGACAGTGAAAATCCTGTCTCACAACTGAATAGCTCATATAGCTGAATAGAATGTGAGGCTCATTTCCAAAAAGTGTATTTTCATGTTTTCTGTTTTCCTTTCAAACATGTGGTTTGAAAAGAAAAGGAAAAAAATTCAGTTGACTGCTAGTGTAAGAGTGCTTTTGGAGGAAGGTTCATTACATTATCATATTGCAAAATCGTTATTTTTCAAGTTGCATATGCTGGAAGGGATAATGTGATCTGAAAGGTAAGGTTTAATCTCATTTCAATGAAATAAAAACATAAAAATATCATGGTTAAACTCTTTTTTTTTTTAATCTAAAAAGCCTTTGGCTTCCTACACTGAGCAGCAATTACAAACATGAGGTAAATATAGATTATTTTGTACCTGTAAATATTCCTTTTAATAACTAGGTTTTGTGTCTTCTGTATAGAATTGTCTGCATAATGGTAAAAGCCAGTAAATCATGCAGGACAGATAAATTTATCCATAATAGACTTCACAGGAAACACCACTTTGCTATTATGTTTTAAACTATCAAGCATTTTCATGCTACCTGAAAAATTACAATAAATTGAACTGATAGGGGTGATATTTAATCCGTTTATTAACTGATGGTACATTTTGTTCAAAGGTTTTACATTCCCATTTTTGTTGAAGACTGGGTGATGAGTAATATAAAGGGTTGAGAACATTTTCTTTACAATGGGAAGGTTTGTAACATTCTATTTGATATATTTTGTTATTTGTGGGCCACTTCTATGAAGTGTGATAATCACTGCAGTTCTGGCAACAATGGAGTCCATTGAGCTTTACTATATTGGTATGCTTCACATGTCTCTGTAGACACACCTACATCCTACACTCACACCACACACACACACGAGTGCCCAAGAACATGCCAGAGAATGAAAACCACTGCTACCTCTTTTAATTCTGCTGCTGAACAACGTCTGGAAGTTCTGCTGTAAGCATTCAGAGACACTCCAGTCCACGGTTACACCAACAGGCAAGAGGATCAGGAAGACAGCAGTCAGCTAAGAGAGCATCCACAGCCTGATTTCAGAGGCCATGAATAAAATCAGTCATGATGACTCATAAGCTGTAGGAAAGGACATTATGTGCAGAATTCTAGAAGGTGCAGATATGTCTTGCTCTTCCTTTTGCAAAACACGAAGAGGTGCCAAATGCTGTTCTAAATGCGTCAGCACTTCTGCACCCCACAAGACACTTTTTCACACTGGCCAAAAAAAAAAGCACATGAAAATGGAAAATGTTTTTCTTCTCCAGCAGGGAAAAAAATCTGAAGGAGACTTGCTTGCTTAACAGGTGGGATGTGTAAGTAATTCAGAGTTTGAGAGAGACATAGAAAATGAGAAGTTTTCTGAGAACTCCAAGTAAAAGCTGTTGACTGAGAGTCTTGAAAAGCAAATGATTTGTGGGTTAAAAAGACAAAAGCACAGAATTGGCTATTGGTGGCAATGGCTCTACTGTGTGATGTGAGAGTATCACTCAGCTCCCACATGTGGGTACTCAGCCTGGCCATGTCCTAACAGCTCCCTGAGGAAATGAGCATCACCCTTTCTCACTCCCTCACATTTCTTTTAGAAACTGCTGAAGATGAAAACCTGGTTGCATAAGAAATTGGGATGATCAGACCAAAAGAAGATACTGTGAATTTGTTGTACCAGTATTTACAGATAGTTTTGAAAACATATATCCCAAACTGCACTCTGAACACCATTATGTAGTTCTGCATCCAAAAAATGTTCCTTGGAGAGAAAAGTTTGAATTTATTCAGACATGATAGAGCAGTAATCTGTGTACAAATTCAAGTCCTATTTCTGTTTGAATGCCAGATGGACTAACTTGAACAGCTGCAGGAATGTCCTACTCATAGACTGTATTGTTGATCCACAGGTGTGTAAGTGCAGCTCAGACAACTGATGAACTTAAATTAAAAAATTCTTGCATGGTCAAAAATACAAAACATGGTACAAAATGCTAAAAACAGTGTTAAACTTTTCTTGGTGTACCACCACCTCTATTTTATGTTCCAAATTAAAGATCCTAAAGCATTGAGTTACAATATTTACCATTATGTGAAGAAATAAGAACAACATGACCATCTTATTTATTTGTTTTGCCATGAGACTAGAACACAGAGAAATAAGAAAAAATCCTGGTAATTTCAGGGGAAAGAGTATCTGTTCAGTTTTGTTAAGACATCTAGGAGCAGAGTTCTGAAGTATAATTCCCATGATTCTCTGTGATTCTGTGATTGCCACAGTGTACAATTTTAGATACTATTGTCTATTTTGAGCTGACTGCCTCTTGATGGAAAAAGAATTCAGTATTTGTTAAGAAGAGAAAAAGCATAAGAGTGATGATTTCTTTCCATCTTTGCAGTGCTTCTTTGAATAGCGGCAGTCTGCCTTGTATTAAAAACTTAAACCTGGTGAAGAAACTTGTTATTGCAACATTACACAACCGTATGTTTTATAAACAAAACCAAGAAATACAGTATCAGACCAAGATATTTGCATCCCTCCCAGTTAACTTTGGAGTTCTGAGCAAAGCCATGCTTCTGATGGGGCCCTTTTTTCCCATGCAATTGGCATTTTGAATGGAAACCTATTTTTCCACTTCACCACAGTGTGGGAAAACAGGACAGAAGAAGATGTGTAACCATACAATCGTAGAAAACAGTCTAGGAATTTGGATCAGCACAGTTTATGGTTGTAGATTGTTAAAAATCTACGACCAATGGCATTTTTTTTAAGAGAAAACATAAAACTACACTTTTCAGAAAACAAGATTTTGCATCTCTACCAGCTGGATGCAGCTTGAAGATATGCATTTCCCAAAGAAAAAGGAAAATATAGGATCTTCCGCCAGGAA
This sequence comes from Lanius collurio, assembly GCA_020086605.1. Taxonomy (NCBI): domain Eukaryota; kingdom Metazoa; phylum Chordata; class Aves; order Passeriformes; family Laniidae; genus Lanius; species Lanius collurio. The sequence continues at coordinate 24,486,947 of JACBWW010000005.1, read as the reverse complement.
GAAAGTGCATTTCCATGGCCGTGAGAGCAGGGTAAATTGACAGTGTTGAATTGCTAAGACATTTTCTGATTTTTTGAGAGGTTAATTAGAATACAGTACAAGCTTTATTAATATGAGAACGGAGAGGAACCCACAGCAACTCTTTCAAGATTCTGTTTCCAAGGACAGAAGGTCTGGGAGAGACATGCCAGGGAGATCACAGCACTGCCCATACACTGCTCCCTCCACACCTTTCTAATCTGGGCCACACACTGTGCTGGAGACATCAGCCTCAGATCCTGGGGTTGGTTCACTTTATGCTTAGGGTTCCTCGGACCACAAAGCCTACAGCTCCAGGGATACTAAGGTTGGAAAAGTTGTGCTGAGGAAAGCATGTACCAACATTGCTCCTTTCACATTTGTGAGAAAGAAGACAACTCTTGCTTTCTTAAAATAAAATAAAAATTTATTAAAAGCAAGAAAAATAACAAAAAATAGTTAAGAATTAAAATTGGGATCCAATGGCTCGATCTAAAGGCCCCAGGAATGCAGCAATTGAGCGATCTTGTAGCCCTTTTGGGCTCTGGACCACCAAAGCAAAAGCACCTTGCAGTGCCCAGGTGACTTTGGCTAATCCACAAAGTCAATGATGTCATACCCTAGCCTGCCCTCCACACTGGCACCCACCAGGCAAGAGTCAACTCCTGGCTCTGTGCATCCACTTTTATAGTACCTGAGCTCCGCCCCATTCCTCCCACAGCCCGCCCACATGGTCCATGGTGATAGGTGGGGTGCAGAGGTGAGATAATCTCAGACTACCGATGGCTCACTGTTGTCCAGGGGGTGATGTTACTCTTTTCCAAAGGCGGGAAAGTCCCCTCATTGAAATTCAGGTTGCCATGGAGCCGAGTTGCAGGGTAACTGTCAGGAGATAAAAATAGTCTGGGGCAGTTACAAACCTGGGTTTCTGAGTCCATTCCAAAGTTGAGTTGCATGTTAAAATCATTTGGAAAAACATAAAACATACTTGCAAAAATGCAAAACAACCATTTAAATATTCTTAGAATAGTTAACAATTGTGTAAAAATATGAAACTTGTTATGAAACTTACAGAACGTTATTTGTATTTGAACTGGGAACTAACAACTTGGAGAATTCATCAGAAAAGGGATTTTGAACTGGGAACTGCATAACCTTTTAATCAGTACTTGTGGATTAACTGGACAGTCAGTACCTGGGCTGAGGGGTCATTAAAAATGTGTAAAAAGTTCATTAACTGGAGTAATCAGCTGGGCATCAACTAAATCACTCAAAACACTTGATATGCAAAGACCAACCTTCAAATTTCATATATAACAACATTTTTTAAACCTGGGCCATTCATGACCCTGTGGATTGCATCCTCAGCCCCTGCTGTTGGGGTTAGGGTTAGTGTTCAGAGAACCACAAAGTTGACAGCTCCAGGGACTCCGAGCTTTCAAAAGTCATGCCAATGTGTGCATGGCCCTGCAGCCACCCTTCAAATCTGGGTCACCTGTTTGTGTTGGTGACCTCTGCCTCACCTCCTCACAGCCATTAGGGTTAAGATAATGATTTGGGTTTAGAGGACTACAGCTAGAAGTCTGCAGTTTCAGGGACACTGGTTTAAATTGGGGTTTGACTGGTCTGTCACTAGCTCCTATCAATGCATGTTCCATACTACAGATCAAAAGTTTTCTCCGTGCAAGGAATATATTATCTGCATCTGGTTGTACAGCTCATAAGTCATGGCTCAAAATTTTCAGAACATCTCCAGATGCTCAGAATCACCTCATCTACTCTGCTGTGTCTCGGTGTTCAGACCCACCTATTTAAGATGATCATCGAATCTGCAGACTGGCTCATATCTATGGTTGTCTATCTATGATATACTTCTGTCATCTCCGGTGGCTGGGCAAAAGCTGTCTTCCACAACATTTCCTTAAAGCAGCACAATTGTTTGTATCCCAGAAAGTGAATCAAACACGCAGGATCTGGCAGGATAGTGCAGAAATCTGTTCCTCCATGTTCATGTCGCATACTTCTCAGAAACATACAACATGGGCTTGGCACTTTTCCAGAGTAGTGCTGAAACCTGAGCCATCGTTTAGCCATTTTCTGGGCAAAGTCTGTTCACAATCAAACTAAAGGTCCCAACCCATCACTTCCTGGGAAGATCTGGAGTTCTGCAATCACTCCTTTCTACTGGGAGGTCTGAATCTGTGTCTAATGCTCCTCATGGGTGAGAAACACAGTGCTTGGTGTGGGGTCCACTACAGTGGTTACTAAGTACTAGGTTAAATCTCTTAGGTTACAGTACAGATAATAACAAGTGTGTGGTGATTCACAGTCTTCCATGGAGTATTTTTTCTCCATTTAGCTAATATTTGACAAAATAGCATTAGAAAAATATGACAACATCTTTTTTTTTCTTTTTTTTTTACATAGTCTTTTCTATGAATTAAACTTATTTAGTAGTATGGTTGTCTGTCAATAGTACAGCATAGCAATAGGCCTAAAACATAAAATCAGAAAAGTTCTCTGTATGAGAAAATCAGCTCATCTAGTTGAGCAGCCTCAATCCTATTTCAAATATTATGTCAATAATATAACAGTCTGATCATATTATGTTCAGGGGAATATATATGGTCATGAAAACCACCGTAGATAGTGAGGGGAGTGGAAACAGTTCAGAGAATGTGCACCTTACATCCAGTACCTCTGAACCTTCCTATAAACTGTGTGGTGCCTACAGCCTTGTAAGCCAAATAGCTGGTGGAGTGCCAAGAATGACTTGAAGAGGTTTATCTGACATATTTCACCTACAAGGGGCTCCACTGCATCATTTTGTAGCACTTGGGTAGGTGCAGAATGTGAGGATGAATTTCAGGTTCCAGATCAAAATAGAATTTACAGGTCCTTGTAGCTAGGGAGGACTTCAGGGCAGAAGACTGGTTACTGTAGTAAATGATAAAATAATTATTCTACTCCCAGTCATTCAGTGGGACTAAATCATAGGTTTTATTTATGTGAAAAGTACTACTCATGCACCTTTTTCTTGCTCCTTTCTAGCATTCCCACTGACTAGAATAGATATAAATATAGTCCTAAGATGTAACTCTGCTGGAGTCTCAAACAGCAAATTTAATTCCTTCATTCTCCTTCATGGGAAAGAGGAAAGGTGCATGGCCTTTCCTTGAAACAGCTGATGATTTGCAGAGGTGTCCTCATGAGATCATAAAAGAAAACCAACCCAATATGCCAAATGTTGTCTGTTTGCTTCTGGTTAGAATTGGAATACTGATTTAATAGACTGTAAATTTATTTGGTCTTTTTTTCCCAAGGGAATAGAAATCAGTTTGTTTATAGAGCAGATTAGCTGTCTGCTGAGAACCATGCTTATAGGTCAGAGATGAACTGTCCCTAGGGTGAAGAGTAGAGGGAAAGCTAATGGTAAGAGTTTGCAAAGTTCATGTTTGTGCTGCAGTCTTCTTCCTATTACAAGTCATGACCCAAGAAATCAGGGAGAGTCAGTTAATCTAATATTTATCATAAAAGACAAATTCAGCTAAAAAAACCCCAACCAAAACCAATAAACATGGTACTGAGCTAAAAAGAGCAGGGCTTTTAGGTTTGCTTAGATCTTCAGCTTCAAAAGCAGATGAATTCCTCTTGAAGTCTCATACTGATTTGGATGGTTTCCCTCAAGGCTCTTCATTCATGTAAGGACTCTGAAAAGAATATAATCTCATAGCCCAAAGGCTGCTTCTGTTAACCAGGGGCCTTGTAAGCGTCACTAACCTCTGCAGTGAGCTGCCAGCCACACAACCTGCTGTTACAGAGCATTGCCATGTGGGATTTTTTCCCCTCTTCCACCCCTGTGCGGATCTCCAGCTCTTGATTCACTCACAGTTGGTGTGCCAATAGTCAACAGAGCAGGTAATTCTTAGATCTTCACTGCTTCCCAGTGACTTGCTTCGTGACACCTGTATCCTGAGTAATTTGCTGGTGAGTGCCATCCCTGTCTTGCACAAAAGACCCAGTTTTACTGAGGAAAGCCCAAAAAGGACATTACCATTTTGCTCCCACTAGCCCCTGCCTCAAATGTTTTGGTACTGCATCAGGACCCAGCATCATAGTTGGCAGTAGAAGGCAGAAGATGGTCTCAGACTGGAACTAGGACTGGCAGGTGCATCCCTGGACTGTGAGATCCTCCAGAGGCAGCAGATCAGCCCCTACCAATTCAGCTGGGCACAGCACTGCCCACCAGGGACTCCTCAGCTCAGTGCTGTACAGCACCAAGAAATTGCACTGATTTCTGTAACACGATCTTAAAACACACATAACAGAGTACTAATATCCACTTCACCCCAAAACTTGGCACACTTCACACAGGGTAAATTAGTGCCCTTTCAAGGCTGCATCCTTCTACTTCTGCTCCTCCCTTTGCCTCTACTGCTGTGCCAACAAGAGTCCCTCCTTCCCTTCCTTCTGCTTTCCATTTCCATGTCACTAATTGCAGAAGACAGGAGACAACCTGGCCATTAAGTTTTTCTTTCCTCCTACGCTACCTTTCTTACAGAAGGGAAAGGATCTCTGAATCAAGCATTCAGCTATTAAATATTTAAATCTCTGTGAGTCTCAGGCTTGTATGTACACTAAGTATTGCGGTTTTCCCATGTACACAAATGTCTATCTTTGAGCCTTCCCAGGGTCTGAGACTTGTCAGATGTTGTGAGGCTGATGGGTTCCTGGATTGTATTGCCACTCTACACTGCAAATAACACAAGGAGTATCTATTTATTCCTGTTAACAAAAGCAGCATGAGACCATAGAGGTCTCCAAATTCAAGGTTTGAGTGTTTTTGTACCAGCAGTGAAGTGACTTGCAGCCTGTTTCCCACTTACATCCCTCCTAGGCAGATATCTGTAGGCTGTAAATTTCAACCATACCCCATGACTGACATATTTTAACTAAGAGATATTTATTCTTAATAGAAAATCTCCCTAAAAGTTCACACACATTCCTTTCCCAGTTTTTGACACATGCAATAAAAGTGCTTGCCTCATTCTTTATTTTGTCTTACCTTGGTCAAGTCATAAAGTAGACAGAGTGTTCTTTTAAAAAATGGGAAATCATTTGGGGTCATCTAAAAATTTCTACTTTCAACTCTTGAGCACTTGTTTATAATTTGCCATTTATATCTTCTTTTTGTGCATGCATTTTTTATTTCTAGCTATAAATATCCTTACAGCAGGGAGTAGAGGGGAGTTTTGTAGTGTCTTATGACTTGCTTTCAAGGCATTTGTAATTTGTCAAACAGTGCTGGTTCAACTGATACTACCAGATTGCTATTTCTAAAGGAAACTCATTTTGAAAAATATAAGGTAAGAAAATCTACCCTTAGATTTATACATACACAAACAGATAAAATTCAGCAATTTCTACACCCATTTTTACATCTTAAACTAAAGAAAAAATTGAAAGTGAAGAGACACTGACTTTAATGATATTGCAAAGATATTATAAATGGGAGTCATAATTTGGCCTAGAGGCAGAAGGACTGAGAGGTTTTAGGAAAACTATATTAAAATACTCTTTTCTCTCTACTTGATCCACACTGAAAATGTTATAAAGGAGCCTCATCTAGAAGGTAACAGCCTCTATGCCTTGTACTGGCAGATCTTTATAACACTCTCTGAGATTAGAACACACAGGAACTGAAAAGCTCCTGGCACTTTGAGGCGTGATGTTTATTGCATTGTTTGGTAAGAATGAAAAATTATATACTACATAGCCTGAAAGGTACATATGCCTGTTTCATAGTCCTTGAAGAGGAAAACATGTTATTTGAATCTCTCTTGTTTTGAAATGTGCAGGAACAGGCTTTCAAAGCCATACTGCAGTGAACTACATGCAATGAGCTGTGCTAGGGCTGCCATCAAAGTTATGCAACACTCCATCTCTTTTGTCAATTTAAAAGAAATACCTGTAAATAAGGGTTTTACTGTAATCCAGTAGATTTTTAACAGAAGTATTGCCTTTAGTGTACTCATGAGAGAAAATTGTCACAGCAACCAAGAAAAATTAGGAAGGAGGGATCTCCAAATACACACTACCAGGTTTTCCCAGGAGCCCAAACATTAAATGTCATTCATTTGAAAAGAGAAGCTCTAAATATTTTACTGCAGTATAATAATAGTAATACTAATACTACAACTAATAACAACTATTACAATTGCTGCTGTTGTTATACTTCAAAGAAATATTAAAATGGCAAAAAAAATCCATTAAAAAGTCATACCATATGCACTGGTAAGCACTTGATGATTTCTAAGACTTGATCCATGCACAGAAGCTATCGAGAAAAAGGAGGATGCAGGACTGCATTCACAGAAGAGTTACTGCAGCTTTGGCAATACTTCTCACTTTCTCAGAGATCAGCAACATCCTCAGGGCAACCCAGTACTGAAAGAAGACAGGAATAGCCTATCAGAGTCAAATACTCCCTGACTGGCTTCTTTTAGATATACCACACATGGAAGGTGAAATGTTTAATGTCAAATGTACTTATTTAAAGATAGTTGATATTATGGGGGATTTCTGATTTAGCAGAGTAATAGAAAATGTGCTGAATTCACAACACTGCTGTAAGTTAGAGTTAGCAAAATACACATAGCAATTGCAATAAACAGTTTAATTGTGTGACTCCTATTACCCACCTCTTTAATATACTCATTGTCATGATGCTGGGCATCCTCACTGTTTGGAAAGGAACTTATGGGCTGAAGGCAGCTCAAGCCTGTTCTCTTCAAAACACTTTTGCTAGTTGTCTAGTTTTTATACTCCATGTCAGGCTGAACCACATAATCACTCTCCTATGCTTTTCTGGCTAACTCAGGGAGATATTTACACTCTTTTAATAAATTCAGCGAGAAACATTTACACTACCAGTTGAGCCACTCAACTGTTCTTAGCTGTTTATGTAAAACAAAGGTCACCCTCCTTTGCCAAGGACTCCTGTTGCAAAGTTTTCTTTGCAACAGCTGTGGTCAGTCACATCCTACATTATTCCCTGAGCTTCAAGATTACATCACCCTTGATTGTTTCCTCTTGTCTTCCCTTGCAGGGATTCATTGGTCAGTCACGTGGCCCAAAATTTTCCTGCCCCATCTCTTCCTCATCCCCAGATTCCTCCCTTTTCAGTAATTTTAATTCTGCAGTTGATGTAATTTAAAAGACTACTTGCTAACATTTCCAGTTTGATTACTCAACAAAGGAAGACTGAAATTTGGACTTATGGGATCAAAATGGTTCCAGCTTTCAGCAAAATTAGAACATATATAGCCAAAATCAAAATTTGGCTTGTGTCTGAGCTGGATTGAACTAAATTTGACACAGAACAGCTGCAGGTTACTGGAAAGGCTGATGACAATGTGTCTTTGTTATTTCTGAAATCTTAAATGGTTTTAATCCTATTTTTACATAAGATTGGATATGGTGCCTCTGTTGCTGCTTCGACATTAGTTATGCTTTCATTATCCTTAATATTCAGTGGGCCAGCACAAAACTTAGATACTGTTCAAAAGCCTTTTGCACTTTATTTCAAATATTTCAGATTCCAGATAGCAAAGTCAGTGGGATATAGTGTCCAGCGCCTTGAGGTGACACCTCTCAACTTGCTACACCTTCTCATGTGACCTATGCCCAGAAAGAGATCCTCCTGAAAGCAGAATTGTTACATCATGGAGTGCTCTGTTGTGCTTTTTCCTCCTGCATCTCCACAAGGCCAATCTGTAGTAAATTACTACAATGCTAATTCATTGCGTGGTCTTATGGAAAGGTGATTTCAATTTACAAAATCTCTACACTGATCTTTACCCATTCACAAGTTTGCACACATGTGCTCAGCAGCTCAGCAGCTCTAAGATGTATGTCAGGGCTTGCTCTGAAGCCTTGATGCCGGTTTCCCTTCATGCCCTTTGGAAGAGGGTGTTGTTTGAGATCTTTCTCATCCGTATGTCGACTGAGCTGTCATAATTTTTACTTTACTCATCTGGTTATTTTATGGCTCCAGTCCTGTTCTTCATCTTCTTGCCACCTTATCTTTAGGTCAGTCTGTTCTTCCTTTTGCTTTGAATGAAATCCCACACATAGAGTATTAATCTGACCTGTCCTTCTAAACTTTGTTCTGCTGTTTCATCCGCAACTTTCACACAAATATTTCAACCCATAATTAATTCATCTAAATCTTCATATTTCTATTACAAATCTCTTCAAATTGCACTAATGCTGCTATGTCCTGTCTGGGATGGTGGTGAGCTGCCAGTTGCGGTGTGTCACCCCATCACCTCATGCCAATGTGACCTGGTAGATCCTGGCTCGTAGAGGGACCATGCAATACAGCTCTGCATGGCCATAAATTTCACTCCAGAAGTGACATCCTCAGCAAACTTCCAGATAGTCATCAGTAGGAAGCAAGGAGAATTTCCATGGTCCTTGAATATTCTCTGTAATCTCTTTTCTTTAATCCCCAATTGATTTAATACAGAAGACTGTGTGAGATTGGTTTAGTTAGGGAATTGAACCCCCCCCCTAAGCATAAGGTAAACAAAATTTCTTACAAGATCTCCCCTGGATTCAGATGGATGAGAAAAGCACTGAATTCAGTGATTAATTCCCAGCTGCAGATGAGCAAAGACTAGTAAAAATTAATCATGTTGAAGCCAGTAAGTGAAATACTGCATTTGGACATACACATGAACTCATTCAGCTCTTAGGCCAGGCATGGCTAAAAGAATAAATACAACAAAAAGCAAATAGCATTCTTTAAAAGGTTCCTTAAAACATCTTTAAAAGATTGCCCTGAGGCAATCAAATTGGGAATGGAGAAGTCCCTGAAGGGAAGACTGCTCTTTGTACCAATGACACAGTTTTATCATGAGTGTCAGGGTTCAGCGCGTAAAAATCAATTTTCTTGCTGTCATCCCTGTAGCTACACGAGAGACTGGCCCACTGGTTATGTATTTACCTACTGCATCGCTTCAGATGACACTCATTGAAGCCCAGCTCCAAGAACAACAGAAAATTACATGTATCCCATCCTATAATTCTTTGTCAGGTTGTCAAAACTGAAGTTTTACTTTTGCCTGAGAGCACACACCACAAAGGAAAGATAATTTTGTTCTTGAAGTGCCAGCATTTTATAAAAAATAAACTTGCCAACCTCTGGGGAAAAACATTTTGAACATAGAGAAGCCAGGAATGCTAGGGCTGCCTCCGCAGATACAGCCTGCTGTGGGGAGAAACTGTGCTGTCCTTCTCTAGTCCTCGGGGTCATACAGAAGTGCCACAGCTGGTGTTACTTCTGTCTCACACATTTCTTCTCCCACTATTAAAGTGACAGAATTGCAGCCATTTCCTTTTGTGACAGAGTGTGATTTCTTCTCCCATTGCTGCTGTTGCCTCTCTATATGTAACTGGGCTGCCTCTCTTGTGAGCAAGCATCCTTCTTTGTACAAATGCTTTTGCTGAAAAGTGCTGGAACTAAGAAATGAGTCCTTTCTGATGGCAAACATAGTTACACAAAAGATCAAAAGTAAATTAATTGAAGGTGTATTTGCATGGCTTAATTCTTAGAGTCAATATCTCCAATATACATAGTATTCTGTAATTTACAGGTCAGATAAGCATAATAATCATTGTATTATGCTTGGAAAATATTTCTGTAGTGCAGAAGTATTCTGTTATGCTTTGTACATGATTGCAAGACAGAAAAGAATGTCAAGTTAAGAAGATTAATAAAAAAACTAAGAATGAACAGTTTCAAATGCTCTTCATTTCAAATTAATTCAATTTTGAAAATTGAGTACCCTCTTTCTGTCAGGTAATACCTATAAATCAGAGTCTCAAGAAAGTGCATTTTGAAATATTTATGCTTTATAACTGATTGATGCAAATGTTTGGCCTATGTTATGAGTGTTTCTGCTAACTAGCAATATGTTGGCTTGCTCTGGCTTTTTCACTGAAATGAAAGCTTGAGGATTTGGATCTTTATTTCCCAACTCCTGCTAACAAACTCACAGAGAAGAATCACAGCTACCACATGTGCTCCTCACTCCTCAAACAAATAAACAAAAACCCCAAACAAAACAGAAAAAAAAAAAAAAAACAGAAAAAACCTCCTATTTAGTTCTCATCTCATCTACAAGACATTTTTATAGACCTATCTCTCCATGATCTGGCTTTTCATTGTTGAAGAGGTTCAGCCCCTATCTTTGGAAATGTTCCCATCCCAGCTAGCAGCATGTGGACAAGGATTTTAACCACTTGTCTCCTAAAAGAGACCCTGTTTATCTCCAGGCTCCCACAGAGGCAAGGGCAAATGAGTACCCACATTGCTGGTCTGGAAGACCTCACTGAGGGTACTCCAATGTACTCCAAGGGTGGGAGTAAGTTGTTTGCCAGTTCCTGAGCCTGGCTGGTTGATCAGAGCTTGCTAATCTGGGGCAGGAGTTCCAGGAGTGTGAGTTCTCTGCCCTGCTGCCAGCCCACCACCTTTGCACGTAACCCCACCTGTACCCTCCTCCTAGGTTCATGAAGAAGGACACAAGTGCATGTGTCCATGTGAGCTTCTTCACTCCCTTGTGTCCTTGCCATCAGCAGGATTTAAAAACCATAATGGCAAGATGCACACAGGAACTCAGTCATGTTGGTACATGCAGAGTTACTCTGGCCAAACCAGAGTGTGTTCCCAATGGGAGCTGGAGTATGCTGAGGTGGTTTCTGGGGTGTCTGGTTCATGCTCCCTGTTTTCCCTACACTCAAGGAAAATCTGGCCTCCCCACCAGGCCAAAAGGTACAGGACTTTGAGGCACATAGAGTTAGTTTCTTTTTTTTTTTTTTTTGCCTGAACCTGACATCTGTGGTGGAAAAAGGACCTTTTTCATCAAAGAGGTCAAATCTGGGGTTTTTCCACTAAGCCATTACATTGCTTTAACTTTCCATTTAAGCACTTGAGAAGGAAATATGACCAGAATCACTGTGTCATTTTTTGTGTTCATGCTGAAAACAGTCATTGATGACATCCAGTGCAAATCATTTTACACTGATCATATTCTCAAAATTTTTATAATTGAGTAGTTTCTCAGGGAAAAGAGGACTTCATATGCAGTATGTGGCACACATACCTAACATGCCACTCTCCTTTTCCTTATTATTCCTTTTTACTCCACCTAGTGTTACCAAGTATTTTAAGTATTATCCTGACTTTTTTCCTCCCTCATCCTAACTCATTGTGTAATAAGATATATCTTTCTATGTCATACATTGACTTTAGGATTGTTTTGTCTGAGTATCTTGAGAGTTCTGCTTAATCAGGGATTTTCTCATTAATCTACCTTTAAGGACAAAGGATATGGAAAGGTTTAGCATGCACAGATGGGACACACAGAGAGATTAGATCCAGAGATTTTTCCCTCTTTGTAAAGCCAGAGATATCACCCAGGTGTGAGGAGGTAAATTGATCTCTAGGCTCATTTTGGTTTTGGTCTTTCTTGTGACACGACTAACAAAGACACCCAGCTGGCAGAACCTTAGCAATATGAGCCCCCTTGGTTAGAAACAGCATCATCAACTCCATCAAAATCAATATGATGCTATTAGATGGTGATATTTTGTAGTTGCCCTTAAAGAAAGTAAAATCCTGAACTAGTAATGTGGAGGTGTCTACTGAGATCTTTCAGTAGAACCTTTAGTACTTGTAGATGGCTATCTGCAGCACATGTGTACCAATTTGAGCTAGCTGTCTACCTGCCATTAAAGCAATGAATAAATTGTTTTCTGGTCTATATATCAATGGAGATAAGGGCAGTGTTCTTGATATCCTTTATACAATGCCTCCCTGGTCTCCAGAAACTAGTTTTGTATTGGCCACAAAAAAAATCGCTCTTGCTCAGATGCACACACATGCACTGTAGGTACATCCATGCAGATGACTTCCACCTCCATGTCCTCCAGCTTAAAATGCAATTATTGAGGCACTTGGGTCATAAATTTGAGTCATAAATTTGTGGGACAGAAGAGCAAGTGTTAACTATATATCTTGGGTTGAAAGAAAGAGTCAAGATGGGATTATTCATGGTGCTTTGGATCATCTCAGTACGGTTTATTTAAATTATAGCTTTTCAGGGGAATTGTGATAATAGAATAAACATAGTCAACCCCCAAACAAACAATGAAACAACACAAAAAGAGAACACTCTCCTCATTTTCCATATTCTATTCAATTTAACAACATGTTACTGACAGATAAGCTCCAAACCTCTCCCTTTAATAATGAACATTTGTAACCGTATATCACAGTTTAGGATTCTTGATCATCTGCTTCATGGTGAACTGGGTTATCAGAGATACATAACTAAATCCCTGCTCTTTTCTGTTAGAAAAGACAAGTACAATTTGGTTTGAGAAATAAGATTTTAAAATAGTCACACAAATGCATCTTTTGCTTTTGTTTATTATTTACTGCATATAATTCCTTGCTGCTCTGACTGCCCTCACAATGTTTGGAGTATTGGAGATAATGGGACCACATAATGAATGAAACCCACATGAATGCCGAAGTGTCTTACTGAACTCAATCCTCAGCTCTGTGTCCCTACGGGTAACACTTGGAAGCCGCTCCTTTGCTCCCATGGAAACCCTGAAATGTCTCACATTTAGAAAATATAATGGTGGCTATTTAATATTGTTTGCTTCTTCTCTGGAAGAGGATTATTCAGTTTAATTGTGTAGCAAATTAGTCAAATGATTTGATTTCCTTTTTTTCTGGTTAAATAAAGAGAGTTGTTATCTGTGGTTTCCTCTGAGGTGACTGACACGTACAGTATTCCAGAGGGTGCATTTGTCTGTGCCTACCCCAGTTTGCAGATTTCTTACTCTGCAAAGTTCTGCCTGCTTTACAGTGAGCCAAGATAGAGCATTTGCTATCCTAATTTTTGGGTTTGCTACATTATTTTGTACAGTTATTACTCCTATTTAGAAAAACATTTGAGGAGCACATAAGCAAGTTTCTCCTTTTGATAATAATACTACAAACTTACATGCTTCCTAATCCTTCTTCATCTACTGCTTCTCACTTCCACAGAGTCTTCAACCAAGAGCTTTCTAAAATACTAGGAAGATTGTTGCCTTTTAGCTTGAAGATTTAATCATCTGTTGTGATATTTACCCTGACTATCACGTCTTTCCAAGAAGGGGAATGATATTTATGCTCCTTCGTTTCTCCTCCCTGACAACTCTGTGTCTGTTCATATTTCCCACAGGACACATTTGTTTTGGGGTGGCCAAGGCCCTACAAGTCACATGTTGAATTCTTTGCTTGGAGAGATCATTGTTCTTTTTTTAGACATAACCTTGTAGCCATCTCAGCAGAGATAGTTAGTAGATTTGTAAGAAGCTTCATATAGTTACAGTTCCAGAAGGAAAGGGGCTCCTTTTCTAAATACATGAAACACATCTTAAAATTGCAAAATGGAAAGCATTTTGATACTTTCAAATAACCTTTGAGATCAGATGTTTTATTTGCTCTCTGAGTCACCAGTTCATCTCTCTCCCAATATTCACTGTGGGTTTTTTATTTGATAAGATCCACATTCCTCCCTTCAAAAGGAATTTTAAATTAATGTGCTTTAATGACAACCCTGTCTGATGCTGCTGCCCCTGCATTGCCTGCCCCCATTCTTGCTGCCATCATTACCAGGGTCAGGAGAGACTACAGCAGCAGCAATCACAGCAGTAACAGTGGAAGAGGCTGGGACAGTCACTGCCAGTCTCTGGTTCCCTGTTCCACATCTTTCAGAATGGGCTTTATGCCCTGGAGAGCCAATGCTATGTTTTGCTATAAAGGTGTAAATGCTGATGGGACACCCACAGGCTGCATTGCCAGTGCTTTGCTTGAAAATGAATATTGAACTTGTACACCGTACTTCTTAGCCATGTGTCCTGTAAGAATTTATGGAGAAAGATAATCATCATTACCCTGAAATGAGGATGGATAACTCGGGTGTCTTTTGCTTGCAGAGCACTGAGAAAGTGCTCTATCCCAAAGCCTCCTCTTCCACCCACCCCCCTGGAAAAACGAATGTTGGAAATGGGAAAAATATTGGGATTGTGCAAAAGATTCTTCCCTTATTGGAAGAAAGTTCACCCACATCCAACATCTTGATCCACCTAGAACTAGAGAGACTTGCCAGTCTTCTCACCATAGAACTGAAGAGAGAGCTTTGCAGTCCTGATGATGCCTCACAGCCTTGCTGTTCAGAAATTAAGTAACCCAATGGACTGTATCAAGAATTCAGCTGAAAGTGTCTTTATGGAGAACCAAGCCTAATTTACATGTAAACAGTTATTCTAAGCAAGTTTATACTAAGGCATGGCAAATTACTGGGCAGTTGTACTAAAACAGTGACACAGTGTCACTTAACACTGAAATGGATCCAGGGCTTTCTGCAGGACAGTCCTGGGACAGGCAGACCTGTGCTGGCTGGCTCTAACAAAGCTCAGCAGGGACTAGTTGTGATTGTTGTTTGCTTGCTTTTTGCATAGCTGCACAAACTATTCTGCATGACTTACTTCTGGCAGTCCCCTGCCTTTTTAAAAATTAGCTGGACCTACTTTTGTGTGAGGAAATGTTACCTGAACCAGTCAGGACTGCTTGCTGTGGAGCAGCTATGATCTAGTCCTGGACCCTGGAACTTGTCCATTTATTTATCCTGTAATTCCTTTACCCAAGTAGCAAGTGATACATTTTCCAGTAAAGCCCATTCCTAAAGAAAAACATAGAAAACTAGCTTGTAAGAGTAACTACATCTCCATCTAATGTTTAGCATACAAATTCCTCTCTGCCTCCCCAGTCTTTCATGTACAGAAGGGACTGTACAACTGAAACTTGTGTAGACACTTTTTAGAAGAGAATACTGTATTTAATTAGTCCATTTTGTAGGTGGGGAGCTCAGTCTGGGAGAACTCTGTAAGGTTTTTATGCAACAAGTAACTGTATTTCAGCAGTACCTCTACTGTAAGATTTGTGTTCACTTCCCAAAGCTGGGTCACCAGTATCTGCCCTAAGTCAACATCCAGCTCTGCTGAGCCTTTCCTTCTTCTGCCCTGGTTTCCATATGCATGAGTTGGAAAAGAGTATGCATGCACTTTAGCACGGTCCTTCAATGTGGGCAATTTGGAACTGGCTATAGGTTTTTCTACAGACAAAACCTTTGTCTTTGAAGTACTGGGCACACATGAATTTGTATCTTCTTGTAGATTTTGGTCTTGATGTGGTGATAAAGGGGGGAAAAAAACCCCAGTCTTTTTTGGGTTTTGTTTTTTTTTTTCCTGAGCCAACAATATGTTTGCCTACAAATTTAAAAAGAAATTAATATAAAGAAACTTTTTGGCAACTTATGGTTCTTACGTAAATGAACAAAATCCTTTCCATCTTCTGTATCATCTCCACTTTTGCCAACAAATTAAATTTAAAATGCTTGCGTTCTAGCAACATCAGTACAAACAACAGATTACAGACTCATCCACTCAATCATGTTTTACATTAGAAGATAAATATTTAAAACAAAAATATCAAAATAACCCCTCTAAAACATGAATAAGTGCTAAGTTACATGTTTTAACAATGCTAGCAGCATACAGTGGAAAGCTGACTGCATGTTCCTTCTTTGCTTCTGTCCTTCATGTACTATATGTAATAGAAAAACATTTTCATTTTGTTCACTCCTTAAAGCTTTTCATGGAAATATCTTACTAAAATTAATGAAAATATTTGGAATTTTGTAAAATATATTTAGTATTACCAAACACATTTCTGGCCCTCCAAAATCTAGACAAGCAAAAAACCCAAAATGCTTCACATCAAACAAATATGCAGGTTTATTAGAGCATATTTCCATGTTTTGAACTTGCAATGGTTCCACAGTTTTTTGTTTCCTTCTGTTTCCATTAGAGCACTCTCAGGACAATCCAAAGCAGCTTTAAAAAAAAAGTCTCCACAGATAACATTTAAAAATATTGGCTGTATCTTCCAACATTACAATCATGTCAAAAATTGTACAAAAAATGTCTGGAAACCAAATATTGATAAATTGTGTTGTCAGTTTAATTATAGAAACTATAAACCCCTCTCAGGGGAAATTTATGCTGACAAGTCCCAAGGGTAAGCCTAGATTTTGTAACATACTTGAAAAAAAGCCTTGAATTTATACTTTGTGTCTGCTCATTTTAATATATATACTGGTCATTTCCCAGCTCATTTTTATTCCCAAAATTATTCTACACACGTTTTTTCATTATCTTTTCTGTTTGAATGTAAAGTGTAATAAAAAAAAAATTAATTATGCAAACATGAAAATTCTGTTAGTACAGCTAATTGCTTTTCAATACAGATTTCATGTACAAAGAAAGTAGTAGCACAAACAGAAAACTTGGCAAAGTATAGTGTACTTAATTTGAAACACTTGCAATTTCAGTAACTGTGAATTTTCTACTTGCAAAATATACACAGTACATATAATGTGCACAAACACACACACACACACCACTGCATGCAATTTTTTTTGGACTAAAATGTAACTTCAGGTTCACAAACCTTCGTCCAGAGCTGGTGACAGCTGTAGTCATACTTTTATATTAAAGGTTATCAAAAAACAGTCTGGTAAATATAAGCCATTCCACCATGCTATTCTCTGGGTTCTAGGGCTTTGAGCAACAGCAAACATGAGGAAAGATGAGAGAAGAGCAAAGATTTTCTTTACTGACAAAACCCCTCCAATTAAAAAAAAAAAGTTTATAGGTATAATATTCTGTATTCTCTGCCCAAAATAGTCAGTGGGGAGCCTCTAGATTGGTTTAATATGATCTTATTCTGCATCTAAATCTATTAATTTCTGCTACCATTATTGGGGCAGGCATGGGCACCATACTCAGTGAAAGCCACATGCAATCTCCTCAAGCAATTAGAAAAGCAATCTTGTTTGTTAAGTTTTGGTGGGAAAGAAAGAAACTTGCTGCTGAGCTTCCTCCTTGCATGCATGTTGTGCAGCCATGCTCGTGTCCCAACTGCAGCAGACAGCTGGGACTGTGTCAGCACTCCTGCAGGGAGCCAGGGGAACACCTGGATTTCAGGACCTGGCAAGCTCAGGAAAACAGCAGACAGGGAGCTGTACTTCTCAAAGAGATATTCAAGACTTAAAAACTCAGCAAAACTTACTCAAGGAGCTTTAAAACCCAACCTCAAAATAAGAGATGGGCTCCAATGAAAGATGTGATAGGATTATTTACCATATAAATGAACTACAGTCAACTCAGCATGCATTGTACTGAAAGCAAGAACACCTTGAATGCTTTGTAACTAGAAAATATGTTGTGATTAATTTTTATTGCAGTTTACTGACAATTTTAAAGAGTATATTGTCATGAGCTGGCAATAAAAATAATAACAATTAAAAAAAAAGACAAACCAATGAAATTGACAATTTTTATATGTTCCCAGAAGACTTGTAAGTTTGATTCTCACATCTGTGTCTTGAAATATACTGGTTCTACAGATCTTACCAAATGACTACACTCTCCTGAACTCATGAGGTTGTTTGGCTCACAGCCAAGCAATGTGGCTTGATCCTAAATGTCTTAGTGAATTAAAAAAGAAAACATGGAATTCCTGCCCATAAAACAAGTGGTTCTAGTATTCATTATGGGTTTTCTTGGTGTAACAGTGCTCAGCTAGTCATAGTATACCATACTTATTTATCAATACATTTTTTAAATTAGTTTAAAAAATGAAGATAGGTGCTACAACACACACACACACACACACACACACACACACAGAAATATGCTGTATAACTTCCATCAACATGAAGGGAATGAAGGGAAGAGGAAATGTCACCCTAAAAATGAAACCCCACAATACACATATGGACATTGACAGCACTAAAAGATTTGCCTTCACAACAGCTGTTAAATTTCAGTGTCTGAGAACTACTAGACCTTTACAAGATGGAGTAGCACGAGCAACTGAATTCCAACAACTCAGAGTCTGTCTAACGGCATTCCTTATCTGGACAGCCAAGACTTTTTCCTTTCTCCCTTCTTTTTATGTTTAAGACTAAACTGTAGTCTTACTCATATTGTCTTCTTTCCCCATGACTTCATCTGACAATCATGAAAAGTTTTAGGCATTAACACTACAGAGTGGAGTTACCCCAACACATGACAACTCCATTATTTTTATAGTTTTAAACAGCAAGCAAACAATGCACTTAGTATTTTAGAAACAGACAAAAAATTAAAATATATTCTATTTAAAAAAATAATTGCTTTATAGTTGCCACACTATCCTGATCAGTTGCCCAAGTCCTAAATAACTTTCAGAAAATAATTTACATGCTGCAGCATAACTTATCTAGCAAGGTGGCACTTTTTGTCTCATGACCATCTTAGTCATTCCTTGGTACCATGATGCCCTGGACTGGCATAAAGTACCATGCCACAACCTTCCCAGACACTGTGATGGGACTGCAAGCCCTGCCTGCCCTGAGGCCTGTCTCATGTCGGAATGGGGATGAAGCTGGTTGCTTTGGAGTGGGACATCTCTCTCCAGGTGTTTAAGCTGTGGGTTGGGCTTCTGTTGTTGGTGAAAGAAGTCTGTCGCCTGCTATTGCTGTTTGAATCTTCTTTACTCAGCGTTTGCTTTATTTGTTGGCAGCAAGGGAAGCTCTGTATGCAGTCTTGGAGGAGGTGCCCACTGAAGAACATGTAGATCCACGGGTTACAGCAACTGTTCAGGCTGGCCAGCAAAGCCGTAACAGTAGTTGCAGTGTTTTCAGAATCTGGGGAGCGAAGGAGAAAGCTGTTTAATCATCAAAAGAACATTTGCACCATTCAGTCAATTGCTTCATTAACCACTGGAATTATTTTCCTGAATATTCTAGTTCTAAAAGTTGAGCCGCAGCATTTGAAATGAATAATGAGAACATAGTCAGTAAAGGCCTTATTTATGTAAGGCTGCCACTGAAGTCAACGGGAATTTCTCTGAACAGACTTCAAAAAGCTGTGACAGACTAAGTTATGGGATAATCCATCCAAAATAATGATTTAGTCACATTTCCACTGATGTGTATCCATGTGTTGATAAGCTCCTGCTTTAAATACTGAAAAGTTTTTATCCAGACCCTGGGAGACAATGGCAAAATTCCCACTGCTTTCAATAATACTGAATTTTGCTGCATATATTTGCAAGCTGAAATGTATTGAGTGCTCAATTAACTACAATTTGATTGTCCATCAAATCTGGATTTTGGAGGTTGAACAAATTTTACTTAAGGGAAAAATGGGAATTAGCAATATGGCATGAAAAAACTATGTTGTTCTACCTTCAGTAGCTAGTTAATAGTTAGATCAAATACTCTAAATATGTATTTAGTCTAATCAATTATTAGTGACATTTCTTCGTAAATATTGACTCTTCAAAGGAGTATAATTACTGTGTTATGCAGTTCCACAGATTTAAAGAATCTCTTCAAACAAACCTATCAAATACCCATCTGTTCAATTAGATTTAATTTCCTTTGCAGTTAAAAAAAATCTGTTTGTTTACTGCAAGCCTTTATTTCTTTATGGAGACCTGCATTATAGGCTTGGCTTTAGTCCCATGTTAGACACAATCAATGCTCTCACTACAGTAAGTGATAATTTGGGGATATGAAAAAAAATCAAGAAATTATGGATTCCAACATCTTGATTTGCTGCTGTCTCATTATGAGGAAACAGAATATATGCTACTATGCTGCCTGTTATTACCTATGTGATTAAACTCACCAATTTTTTCAGCCATATCTAACAGCAGGACAGATATCTCCAAAATCTAAATTGCCAATGATTCATGAAAACCGGTGACTTGACTAAAGGAGCTACTCAGAGGTGGCTGCCTTGCTGAGAGGAAGGGTTCAGGGTGTGCTCAACCCTATTATTGGACAATAGATAGAGGAAAGAAGAAGTAATAAGTTCTCTGCTCACGTAACTGCTCCAACATGTACTTGTGTATGCTTCACAACGATACTAAACATTTCTAAAAGTTTTCTTATCGGCAGCTTCAAAGGGACGAAAATGTTGCTGGTTCAAATTACGGCAGCAAAAATTCCGGTTTCCATCCGCTCGTTTTGCTCGGGATGAGAAGGCTGCGGCTGCTGCTTCTCTCCGGAGGCGCAGCTGCCCCCAGCAGCCGCTCGGGCTGCTCCCGGGACAGGCCGAGCCGAGCGCCGCGGCCGCCGCCGCTCCCGGGGCCGCCAGGTCCGGGACTGCGAGCGGTGCCGGCGGGGCGGCCCCGAGGGCGGCGGCGGCCAGGGCTGTCCCTCTCCCTGCACAAGGGCGCTCGCCGCTATTCCCCGGCGGGAGAGGGACCCGTCCGGGGCCGGGAGGGTGTGCCTCGGTCCCGCTCTCCGCTTCCGCGCCCCGTCTCCCCCACGGTCGGCTCAGGGCTGGGCAGTGCCCCGGGACAGCCGGCTGCGTCCCCGACGCGTGCGGGGCGGCCGCTGGGGCAAGCGGCGGCGTCACCTACCGACCCAGGGGAAGCGCTGGTCCCAGACGGACCACATCTGGATGGTGAAGAAGGGCGCCCAGCAAACGACGTACACCGAGACGATGACGAAGGTCATCTTGACGGTGCGGATCTTGGCGCGGGAGATGGTTTTGACGTTGCTGACACAGGGGGCGAGCAGCAGTCCCCGTCGCGGGCTACCACCACCACCTCCCCGCCGCCCGCCACCCACTGCTGCCGCCTCCCCCGGGCGCGTCTTGCCCCGGGCGTTGCGCCAGATGTGGTAGCAGATGAAGCCGTAGCAGATGATGAGGATGAGGACAGGCGCGATGAAGATGCCGCCGGTGATCCAAGTGATGTATGCGCGGGGCCCCCAGGGCATGATGAAATGCGCCCAGCAGTCGTAGACCTGCGAGCCGCGCTCCACTTCGCTGAGGGAGAAGATGAAGTACTGCGGGGTGCTGAGCAGCAGGCTGAGCGCCCAGGCCGCCGCGATCATCCCGTACGAGCGCTTGGTTGGCTGCTGCAGCGTCTTCAGCGGATGGCAGACGGCGATGTAGCGGTCGGCGGTCATGGCCACCAGCATGTACGCTGAGGCGAACATGCCGAAGACCTGCAGGTGCTTGACGACGCGGCAGAGCCCGTCGGGGCCGTGGAAGCGGTGTGTCACCTCCCAGCAGAGCTGGGGCAGCACCTGGAAGAAGGCCACGACCAGGTCGGCCAGGCTGAGGTGGCGGATGAAGAGGTGCATGCGGGACGCCTTGCGCGGCGTGCGCCGCAGGGCCAGCAGCACGCTGCCGTTCCCCACCACCGCCACCGCGAAGGTGACGGCCAGCACCGCGATCTCCAGTTTCGCCAGCTCCTCGTCCCGCCCGAAGGGGTCCCAGCCTCCCAGGCTGCCGTTCGGCGCCCCCGACCACGCCTCGGGACTGGGGCTGCTGCCGCCGCCGGGCTCCGCCGCCCGCCACCGGCTGCCGTTCCCGGGCGAGGGCAAAGCCCGGGGGGAGCCGGCGCCGCCGGCGAGGCGCATGGAGGGGGCTGTGCGGTGGGGCCCGGCCCGACCCCGGCACGTCCGGTCGCCCGCCGCCTCCCCGCTCGGGTGGCCCGGAACGCCGAGCCAGGTGCCTTTATCCCCCGGCCGCGGGAGGCGAGGCGAGGGGGAGCTCCCGCGCCAGTGGCTGCCCAGCGCCTGACGCCAGCCCCCTCCTTCCTCCGGCAGCCGCCGCCGCCCGCTCGCCCCGCCACGGGACCGGGGCCGCTCCGCCCAGAGAGCGCCGCGCCGACGGGGAGCGGGCACCGACACCCTTCCCGGCAGCGGGAAGGGCTGCTCGGGCCGGAACGGTGCTCCCGGAGAGCTCCCTCACGGTCAGGTAAAGCAGCACTTATAAGTGGGAATAAAACTGTCCGAATCACGCAGAGCGAATGGAGGTCTGTCAGCATCAGCCTGCACACCCCGATCTGGTTTCTAGCCAAGGCAACGTGACTCGTCGGTGAGAGGTGCTGGTTTGGTCCTGAGAGATCCCGTCTGGGTCTTTGGCATTTCACTGTCGTACTGGGATCAACCCTAGCAAAATAAATTATTAGAAAAAGTAGTGCAGAGTTTGAAAGCAACCTAGTGTTTCTGAAGGTTTCAGGACTTCATCTCTGACCATAAATGTCATCCAGGCCTTAGCAAAGATCTAAACGACACGTTTCTGCAAGTACAAGCAAAATCTCCACATTTACTGGAGAGTTTCTGTCAGTGGGCCCTTGAACTTCTGGTTTTCAACATGATTTTGCTAAAGTGTTTTCCTGCTCTTGGTAGAGTGAATGGACATGGTGAAAATTTTGATCCCATTGCCACGAGTGTGGATAATATCCTGATTTCACTGGAACCTGAATTTCACTCTTCATTTAGAAACTCCTTCCTTCAGCCACAAAAACGTCCGTAAGATCACAACAAAGAAGTACCGTGATAGATACCAGTCTTACTTTTTTTTTAATAAAACTCCCTAGGTCTCCTCATAGGTGATTACAGTTAAATTCAGTTACAAAAATATGTGGTTTTACAGGGAGAAGAAAAAATGAGAATGAAAGATTAAATCTTACTTCTTTGATTAAAAAGATATTTCCAAAAATTTTGGCTCCAGAAGAGTTTTGAAGTTTAAAATACAAGATGATAGGCTTCTGAACATGTTAGCAGTGTGCAAGGCTTTATACCAGGCTTTTTGCCACTTTCTGGGCTAGTTAGTCTCTGAGAGGGTATGTGCACCCACCTTAGTCTGTCACTGCCCTTCCTTTGCTTGGGGATCTGTGGCAGGAGTTTAGGAGGACACCTGATCTTACAGTGGAAATAGTTGTCATGGGCTTTCCAATTAAAAGCTGCAAACCCTCCCAAAACCTGGAAATACAGACAATAAATGTGGCTATCCTAAGTTTCTAGAAAACTTATTTCTTTAAATATGCCTTTGTTCCAAAACCTGATTTGTATGAACAGTCCAGCTTAGTGCCTGTTTATTGTATTAGACCTGGGAAACTGGTGAGTGTGACCACAGGTTTCAGGTCAAATAGAGAGGGGAAATTAAAGTTGTGTATCACAAATTTCACAACACTGCACCACTACCAAGGCTTCTTTCACATTCTTTGCCTGTCTCTCTGACACACTTTACAGGAGTGGAACATTACATAAATGGACACTGTTACTCAGGAAACTCTGCTAACAGATTTTCTGCTGTGCAAACTATGAGAGGATCATAAAGCTCTATTCACTGCTGGGTATGTCATCCATTAACAGAAGAGATGATATGTAGGTTTGACAGAGACATAGTTCTAGCAGCCAGACAATAAGATAAACGTGGTTGTATTAGTTCAGGGCACTGAGAATTTGTCAAGCCCACATCAACTCAGAAATACTCCTTTTCCAACCCATACTTCATTCCTCTGAATGGCGTTTTTAGGAATATTTCCAGAGCAGAGGGCTGGAGATTTGCCTGAATGTCATTGCACAAGGCTGTACCTAGTGATTACGTGCAGTGTTAAGCATGATACTGACAGTCATTTTTACTGTGTTTTACTCCATCAGACAGAAGCAATGTAGGACTAATCTTGATGTATTTTTTTGTTTCACTCCCCAAGTTAGTCAATATCGTTGTTTTTATAGATAACATACCTAAGAAGGCTAATGCAAATTCCTTTGTTTCAAAAAACCTAGCTAAGAAGTAGAGGGGTTTATTTATGTCTAGTAGTAAAAAATACACTCCAGACAAGTGCAAGACTCCTAAGGTTTCTATACGAGTTTAATCAGCATCTAGTCTGATCTTGTTTTCTTAATTCTAACAGTACCGCTGTTCTTCAAATTAATCAATACTTGTAGAATATCCTTCCAAAGAGAAAAAATGCCCCTGGGAAGGCGGATAGAGGAAACTAACATTTTTGCCCTGTGATTCACCTGGAGTTCAGCTTGGAGCTGAGCTCTCAGTAAAGAAAATGGAGATTGCTGAAACACGAAACCTTTATTTATTCTCACTAGGCCCATAGCTTTCTATAAAACTAAGAATGACAAGGGTTTCTAGCATGTTCTCTGCTTCCATACAGGTTTATGTAAAAGTGCTTGAAGGTTGGCTGATATCTTTCTGAATGTTGAATTCATTGAAGACTGAATGGCTTCTGTAAGGTACTTAAAAGCCTAACTGGAACATGATCCAGTGTGTTGCCAAATGCAGCTGTTTTCCATTCATTCCTTGCTGTTGAGGTGGTGACTTTACCTGCAGACTTAGCCTCTTCCTCCATGGCAAAAGAAATGCTCTGAGTAAGTCAAAGTCCCAAGATTTTAATCCTGGGAAATTGATGATTATTTGTATTCTGCAAGATAACTTTTCAACAAAAACCAGGGGGTCTTTCAGCATAATCTTCTTCAGGAAAACGGATGATTTGGAATTGTAGCTACTCTTAGTCAAACTGTGGTTGTCTGCCCGGTTTTGTGAAGCGTAGGTCTAGCCATTAGAGTTGAAAAAATTAAAGCTTTTAAAATAAATTCCTCATGCACAATAAGGGTTAAAGCACTGCTAAAAAAAGAGGTCTGTTTATTTGTAGAGGATTCAGCTGCCTTGTTAAAAAGCAAATAAAACATCTACATAGATATGAACAGCTGTCTCCTGCAATTTGTCTCCAAGTTCAAAGTATCTGCAATTCTCCCTTTGAATGACACTATTTAGTAAATAAGGATGAGTTTCATAGGCCTTCCCAGAGAGCCACAAGACTTAGATGCTGCAGATCCCAACCTTTAAATTCACAGCTGTGGGAAGCTATGGGAATCCAAGCATAGGAAAAAGCCCATGTGCTGAGTGAGGGGCTGCTGGAAGCTGGGGTCACCAGGGAGGCAAGCAGATGTACCACTCATTTGCTATCCCTGTGAACAAAATGTCACCTGAAGACAGACAGGAGCACACAAAGCCCACAAAGCAGACTCCTGAAAAAATGCCCTATTGGCCCTCTCTTGCTCTAACTTTTGGGTTACCAGAGCAAAACCAAGTGAAGAATTGCCCCAAACTGCCTTCAAAACAGATTACAAGTCTGAATTTAGGATTCTGAAAAGGCCGTAGTACAAGACCAAGAGACAAATGAGACTAAGGGCAAACGCTTACTCGGGAAAACACAAAATTAAGAAAGCATTCATAAGAGACAGAAATTCAATGTTAGCCCTCAATATTCAGTTTGCAAAAACCCAGTTCAGTGTCTGGAAATGCCTGTAAGTGGCTAGGAAGCAAAGAGCTTTAAGGTTATGCCCCAAGTTTTCCTTTGCTTGTTAACTGAAAGCATAATTAGATTCTGGTATTTGTATACACAGGAAGTCATCTCTGGCCATCCCTGACATACTGCATTTCTTTTTGTGATGGCGTGTCGTGGTTTAAACACAGTCAGCAACTGAGCACCAACAGCTGCTTGCTCAGTCCTCCCCAATGGGATGGGGGAGAGAATCAGAAGGGTAAAAGTGAGAGAACACATGGGTTATGATAAAGACATTTTTATAGGTAAAGCTAAACCTTTGCACACAAGCAAAGCAAAATAAGGAATTCAGTCACCACCTCCCACGGGCAGGCAGGCATTCAGCCATCTCCAGGAAAGCAGGGCTCCATCACGCATAGCAGTGACTTGGGAAGACAAAGGCCATCACTCTGAATATCCTGCCCTTGCTCCTTCTTTCCCCAGCCTTATATGCTGAGCATGAAGTCACATGGGTGGGATATCCCTGGGGTCAGCTGGGGGCACCTGTCCTGGCTGTATCCTCGCCCAACTCCTCATGCACCCTCAGTCCGCTTGCTGGTGGGGTGTCCTGAGAAGCAGAAAAGGCCTCAGCTCTGTGTAAGCGCTGCTCAGCCGTAATAAAAACATCCCTATTATCAACAATGTTTCCAGCATAAATCCAAAACATAGCTACATACAAGCTACTGTGGAGAAAATTAACTCCATTCCAGCCAGAACCAGCACATGGAGGTTGGCTGGGGTATTCAGGTAGTATTGGAGAGGAACCTGTGCAGTTAAATGTCATCAGAAGAAGAAGCATGCTGACCTCTTCCTTTTTTCTCTTTCCTTGCATCCTTTGTTGATCTGGTTAACAGCAGTGAGGACCTTCAGGATGCAGAGTTCAACCATTGCCCTGAAGAAATATTAACACAGCAGTTTGTCTGGATTTCAAGGCATTGAAGGAAATGGGCAATTGAAGGCCTGATTGGCCTTTGGGTGTTTATAGCCTTGTGGAAGGAACATACCAAAACAACATGGTGAAAGCTCCTACCATTCCCCATTGAATCACATTGATCAGACTTTCAACACGTCCAAGGCACAATAAAAATCTGTGTGAGACAGTTTAACTAGAGCCTCAGCCAGCAGATCTCTCACTAAATCTGAAGGATTAAAGTCATTAGAGCATAAATCCATAAAATCATTCAAAGCTGTCATTATCAGAATAAGAAAAGCTTAGAACTGAACTTCCTCGCATTATACCTACCTGATGAAATAGTGTAATCTCAGACTTTCCAGACCTGAAAGGGACTTAATATGCATTTTGCACTTCTACAGATATTGCTTCAGCATTTTTGCTTTAAGCATATAATCAGTAGTTTTATCTCTCAGTTCTCTTATTTCAGAGATGTAAAAGGTTCTTTTTTCCTTGAACCAGTGTCTAAATTACTCCTATCTAGAATTTCATTCCATCTGTAACCTGCTGTGGTGGGCTGATGCCGGCGAGATGTCAGGTGTCCAACAAAGCCATTCTATCACTCCCATCCTCAGCCAGAAAACAGACAGAAAAATATAAGGAAAAGTGGTGGGTCAAGATAAGGAGAGGGAAAGATCATTCACCTGTTACCATCACAGGCAACACAGACTCAACTAGAGGAAATTTAGTTTAATTTATTACCAATCAGATCACAGTAGGATAATGAGAAACAAAACCAAATCTTAAAAACACCTTCACCCCACCCTTCTTCTCAGTTTTAACTTCTCTATAGAATTCTCTACCTCCTCCCCACCAGAGGCACAAGGGCATGAGGAAAGGGGGCTGCAGTCCATTGCACACCTCTGCTGCTCCTTCTTCCTTGGGGGCAGGACTCCTTACACTTTTCCCCTGCTCCAGTGCAGGATCACTCCCATGGGAGACAGTTCTCCATAAGCTCCTCCAATGTGAGTCCTTCCCAGGGGCTGCAGTTCAGGAATTACTCCAGTGTAGGTCCCTCTACACAGTATGCAGTTCTTCAGGAACAGAGTGCTCCAGGATGGGTCCCCCTTGGGGTCACAAGTCCTGCCAGCAAACCTGCTCCAGCGTGGGCTTCCTATGGGTTCACCAGCCATTCACGGCTCTGGAGTGGAGTCTTCTACAGCCTGAAGGTGGATCTGTGCTCCACCACGGAACTCCATGGGCAGCAGGGGGACAGCCTGTCTCACCAGAGCCTTCACCACAGGCTGCAGGGAAATTTCACCTCGAGCACCTCCTTCCTCACTGACCTTGGTGTCTGCAGATTGGTTTGTCATACATTCCCATCTCTAGATGCTGTTCCAGTGGGGCTTTTCCCCACTTCTTAACACGTTATCCCAGAGGCACTACCAAGAGTTGCTGATTGGCTTGGCCTTGGCCAGCAGCAGGTCTGTTTTGGAACCACCTGACGCTGGCTCTGTTGGACACAGGGAAGCTTTTGGCATCTTCTCACAGAGGCTGTACTTCCCGTCCCCCCTTAGCAAAACTTCATTGCACAAACCCAATACGCCTACTGTTTCTATCACTGTGTTAACACCTATCTTCCTTATGCCTTTTACAAGTTTTGATTTATCTAAGGGCAATTTAATAATGACTGTCGCATTCTCTCCTAGTTAACAAGCCAAAGGAAAATACTTCATAAAGTTTGGTGCCAAAAGTAATCAGTATAAACAAAGTGAAACAAAGTTTAAGGATTATTTCTGTAATATCTTCTCAAAGTACTTGACATAGTGAGATGCAACTCTCTTGAAAATATTTTAATACTAATAAAGGTTCTGTTCAGGCATTTAAAGTAGTAGGAGGGTATACAGACAATTTATATGTAATGATTTTTCTGAGGGATTTAACTGTAGCTGACAGTGGCACTATCAACTGATTCTAGAAAATGGTGAATTTGTGTAAAAGCTCATCATTGTACAAAATTGCTTTATTTGTCCCAGACCTATGCCAAGAACCGAAATTGTGTTCGAGAATACACTGGAGGAACATTACTGCTTCATAATTCTTACTGAAAGACAAAGCCACTTAACAATTATGGAATAAAGGTAATAATGCTTCTGTTTATGACAAAATTTACCTTAATAGCTATCATTAGAAAACATGTTCTAAAGCAGTTTAAAATTAATTAGTTTTGAAACTGTATGTATGTCATTTTTCTCATGTGATCATTTTGAAGAGCCTGTAGATATGCAATATTGGTTGTTGATGCAGAATACTGATGCAACCATTATGTAAAGAAAACACCTCTCATAATTTGTGCTGAAAATATTGTGGCAGCTGAATTATCACCACCTTGGTAGTTCAGGGTGCTATCATCACAGCTCTTTTCCCACAGCATTCCTGAGAAACAGGATCTAGTTTTTATCAGGCTGGAGAAGGTACAAGTGCCAGCAAGTCTTACGGATGCTTACACACATTCATTTCTCCAGTTTCTATAGGACTATCCTTTGTGAGACCATTCTCTCCATATAAAACCCAATCCTATTGGGAAGAAAACTGGCTAAAAAGTACTTTAACCAAAATGCTTTTTCATTAGAATTCCAGTTTAAGGATATTGAAGACTGCAGATGTGTTGCTCACTTTTACCTGAGTTGTGGCCTGCAATATGT
Source organism: Lanius collurio (assembly GCA_020086605.1). Taxonomy (NCBI): domain Eukaryota; kingdom Metazoa; phylum Chordata; class Aves; order Passeriformes; family Laniidae; genus Lanius; species Lanius collurio. Next base: position 24,458,005 of record JACBWW010000005.1, on the reverse strand, counting down.
TCAACATGAAGAAGAAATAAAGAGCATATTCCCCACCTATTTCCAATGTGTCTTCTCTTACCATGTCTCCTGTCCCAATCTGAGCCAGCAACAAGCTGGCAATGCTGACAGCACAGGCTCTTTTCTGTTTAGGCCTCTCCAGAGAGAAAACAAAATAAAGAGTGATATTGAGGAAGGCAGAGAAGAATCAGACATTGACAGTCAGAAAAAAGAAAGCTCTAACACAGGTCAGGGCGGTAGGTTGGTTTTGGAGCTGTTTGCAGGGTAATGTGTGAACATGTGAAAGGAGAATCCAGGCAGTGTGAGGAGCAGCAGCTCTGTATCTGAGGCATGGCCAAGAGATGCCTCAACCTTAGTTTCACACCCTGATGAGGTAGACTTAGGGGGTTGAAGAAGACCAGTAGAATAAAGGAGAAAAACAGGGAATGATCAGTGATATCTAGATAGTGCCCTGAGTATCTGGGCTGCTGATTTCATTGTGGGTTTGTCTGGTTTTTTAAACACATGTGGGTGTAGATTGATAGTTAGCAGCCCTAGATCAAATATGGCCTCAGTTTTGTGCAGGTATCCAAGTTGCTGTTGCATAAATTGTGTCGTAGACACGGAGAACTTGGTGATACTAATTACTGCAGATGCAGGGCTCCTTGAGGTATTCTTTCATTATACTTTAATCTAGTTTGGTTTATAATTTTTACTCCAAACAAGTTCTGTACCTGGCAGTTTTAAGCAGACTCTCTTTGCACTTCCCTTATCATCATATTTAGCAGCTCTATATCATATAACATTTTACTCATTCCTTTTATGACCAGAGGAAAATTAGCATGCTTCTAAGATAAAGAAGGATAATAAAGCAATAAATTTTAGGGCATAGGAGATACTAATAAACTGGCTAGCATGACATGAGAGGAAAAGCATTTCCATGAGATGTAGCCAAGCTATAAGCCAAAGTGTATAGTTTTATGTCTAGTGAATAAACATTTTTAATGGTTTTTGGGTAAGTTTTGCCATTACACTGCTTATGCTTGACTTGCCAATAGCAGGATTAGTAAACCATGAGAAATGGCTTTTTTTAACTAGAGAAAATAGGTTTTATATTTTTATTTTCTGACAGTTATACAGGGAAGAACAGAGGTGCTTGCAGTGGAGTAGTTAGATCAAGATCACGCTCACAGCAGAGGAGTAAAGAAAATTTGAAGAGAATTCTACAGCTAGAATCCAGTACATGGAGTTTTTCTGAAACTTTCTTAGACTCCCAAGGGCATTTATAGATGAATCTTTTCAAAAGGAAAGGAGAAAAAGCTTTTCTTTCTATTTCTCCAGAACTAAAAAAGAAATCATCATAGAACTAATTGTTATGGAAGGCTTTCATTAGTGTTTGCTTCCAGTGGTCTTTCCTGAATGCCTGCATCATTTACTGAAAAGTAAATGGCACTGTTTCCTACTGCTTGTGATTTTCTTTGAATCTTTTCTAACTGGTTTGGAAAACATTGTTACATATTTCATCTAGGGAAGCCATGGGAATTACCAGGAGAGCATGTATAAGGAAGGATGTAATACACATACAAATACAACAAAAATGTCCAGAACAAGTCTTCAAACATTGCACTAGTTAACTTAATGATATTGCAAACACAGGAATGGCAGTACAATACATTATCCAAATCCACATTTCTACTTAAATTTTTACATAGTTTAGAGCTTGAATAAATTTGATATGCTGTATGAAAGTAAGTTCTTCAACATTATGGACTTTGTGTTTAAATTGGCTGTTGTTGCTGTATTTCAGTCCTTCCTGTCCTGTGTCTACAATGTAGCAACAAAGTCTTATAATGCGTTTGTAACACTATGCCTCTACTTGCAAGAATTGTGATTTTCTCTAATTTTTTTCATGTTCAACAGTATGGGTCATCATTTTCTTATTATCTCCAGGGAGTTCTAGGAAATGCTTAACCCTGTTTTGAACAAGGGACTGTAGATGTACTGTAGACAGAGAGACAAAATAGTATTGACGTGTAGATTAATTAAGCAATACAGGCTTCCACAGCGTCATTATGTGCTTTTATGTTCACAGCTTTTAGTTCATCAGTATGCAAGAATTTTATTTTTTTTTTATTTTAAAGTGCATGACGCAAAAATGTTGCCTGATTGCTCTGCATGAAGAGGAAAATTCTCTCTCCCATTACCAGGTTTACTTAGCAGCAAAAACTTTCTTTCTGTAAGGATTTAGTTAATCTGCAGAATGAGATATTTCTTCTGTAGTAGGAGGAAACAGATAAAAATTATGTTAGACTATACAGGTCTCTTTAAACTTTCTGGAACCAAATGATAAGACAATCACCAAGGAGCTAATGTGCATATTGCACAGTACTGTGAAACAAACAGGTACAAAGGGCAATAGAAAGAAACAGAATGGGATTTAATATAAGCTAAAGTCTTAGTTGCTTTGTTTCACTTCCAAGAATGTGAATCAAATTTTTTCCCAAATGCATTGGGATGTATGGATGCAGAAAGAACTTTGGCGTAACAGGTGATTGCACAAGACACAAAGCTAGGCACACTGAGCTGCCCCATGTGTGTGCTGTCTAACATCTGCTAAAGAGCATTGCAGATTTCCTTATGCCAATGTGATCATATCCAAAGTTTTTTTATGAGAACTCGAGGAAATTAATTTACTCAAACAAAATTAATAGATATTTACAACCATTAAAAGAAATGCATGCAGCATTTTCCTTTTGCTTCTTTTTCACAGATTTCTTATCTTTCTGGGTTTTTAACAAAAAACAACCCCCAAAAAAGCACTATACAAGGACTTGGAGCCACTTATATGTGCCTTGAAGATGCCACAGGAGAGGCCTTCTGCACTTTGCAGAAGAATCTGTAGAATAGACCAAGAGTTTTGAATTGCTATCTCTTACTTATCATTTGGGCACTGAATCAGGACAGAAGTGGGGCAGGTGTCTAAAGGCTCCTGTAGAACAGAGATGCTTTCCCTCATTAGGAGCTCTGGTACCCAGGCTCTACATAAATGCTGTTTGTTTTCTAAACCAACACCATACAGCAGCTAAGAAGTACTGTAGAGATAAAATACTTTTTTTAGAGACTAAATTGCTTAGAGATGTGAACTATTTTCCAGAATGACACATGCCTAACATTTTGGGGACTGAGACAAATTTAGAAGTATGGCGTCCCAATTATTTTCTTGTGTCTAATTCTTTTAAGTGACATTTGAGTTAATAAGTAAGTGAAATCTGTCCTGCTTGTACCGTGCATTTTTCAGAATGCAAGTTTTGTTTTAAAAATAAAAGCCACATAGATTTTGTAGGTATGAGAACATATCTTACTCAGGCATAGGAGCTGCCATATTAACTAAATCTGGAGATATAACAGTGTAACAGTGGATCTGAGAGAAAAGAGTTTCTCTTTAAAGACTACAAATCTGGAACCCATTTATGACTTCAAGGGGCAATATACTCACACATAACTGTTTTACTAAGGGATAACAAGTTGTTTCTGTTGAAATCCATTTTTGGGAGGGAATAAACTGTGCTGCAGCAGAGGAAATGCAGGGGGGACAGGAGGAGAAACAAGAAACAGGAAAGAGGGAATAAAAGAGAATAGAAGAAATGAGGAAAGGTCAAACTCCATTAAGACAATATTGCCCACAATGATGAAATATCTGTAATATGGCTGTAATAATTAAAGCATAGAGGAGAGGTAAGATTTGTCGGTGGTATCACTACTAATGATTTGTATCAGTTTCTTTAATAAATCTTACTACCTTTGCCTTCCAGTGTGGCCTCTGGTACTGACAACAACCCAAATTTTCTGTCAGAAAGTTTGGTTGTCTTGTGTTTTTGCTTATTTGCTTTTGTTTGTTAGAAGTACATTAAGGAAATGTTCACTCCTAATTTTTCAGGATTTCATGGAAAATCCTTTAATCCAAACCCCTCAAGCTTTTCGTTTTCCTGTGAAAAACCTAACACTGCTTGTAGGAGAAAACATCACTGAAAATTAACATTTTTTTTTTTTGCTGAGTGATTTTATTACATATAATACTGTATTGAACATGACCATATTTTTCAAGCAAAAAGATTAAAATATAAACTACTAACTTCAATGAATCAGTGGAATTATTTTCTATCATGAAGAACTGCCCTGGCTCACAACAACTTCTCTTCTTATTACCTAACTGCTGAACTAATTTGTAATGATTTCTTTCTACTAGCTCAGAAGAGAAAAAGTTATGGAGTAAAGGGAATCACACTAAATGTACCCTGATTCCTGTGATAGGGTTCCCACTGGTGGGAGCTGCACTGCAGCTTTCAGAAGTCTCCTACAGTAGGTGCAGCAGATGAAGTAACACCTGCTGAAGAGTATTTCAAAGAATAACCAGATATGCCTCCAAGGTGCTATACCCACTGAGCACAGGGAGCAAACTCAGATGGTTACATCGATCTCCCAAATGAGACTGAATCCATCAGGCACCCCTACTTTGCTTAGGGTTACCCCAAAGGCAGGAAGTCGCTTCTCATCTCTTCTCCAGTCAAGGCAGGCAATATTCTAAGCCCCAGCCATCCTCCAAAACTACTGAGGGTCAGAGCCAGCTTTATTTGGACTTTGTGGAAGTTTGGAAGCCCTGGCGTACCAGAGAGGGAACATCTCCCTGTCATTCATCACCCAGAAGCAAGATGTAGTACCCTCCACATGATGTGACAGGCTCATAGTCTAGAGAAAACAGCTGAAATTTTATGAAGAGGCCACACAAAATTGTTGGCTGCTGTGGCAGAGCCTTTGAGGCAAGACAAGCTGCAGAGGAGGCTGCAATAGTTATCAGAGGGTACAATGAAGCAATGTCAGTGGTGCAGAACTCAAAGGATCCTGGAGTCCATCTGGGCACAAAGTAACTCAACAAGCTGACAATAGCCCATGCAAATCTTGTCTTGCACAAAGGGGACAGGAAATATTTTTTTGAATTTGCTTTTATTATGTAGTTCAGACAGGCATTGCACAAAATGTGGGAAGAGAGCAAATAGTAGTAGGGAGGAATTCCTGGAAGCAGGGGGGGAATGAAAAGTGAAGATTCTAATGGAAAAGCAGGGACGTAGGTGGGCAAAAAGATGCTTGTCAAAACTACAGCAGAAATAGGACGCAGTAAGGTAAGGAGAGGTTGAGGTCACGCGTGTCAGGAACACGGACAAGAGATAAAACTGATCTATTTCCTGACTCTTCTTAGGGTAAGGCATGATGATATTGTGGCTTCTGTTGCAGTGTTTGCTAGGGCTGTGATGGCAACAGATGGCTTTGTGTACTTCTTGATGGTGTCTGTTCCTGAGATGAGGGGGAAAAGTGAGGTCAGAGTAGGTGCACAGGGCCTGGAAGGCATTAGTGATGCTTCTGCTATGAGGTGCTTCCACAGGTTATTAGGGCATTAGCAGTGATCACAACATGTCTGTGTCCCAGGGTCTATGTCCAGCTGCCCAAAGCTGTGTTCCACTGAGACCATGAAGGATGCAGGATCAATTTCAATGTGTGACTGGCCTGGGTTCACAAGTGTTTAGGACTCTTGCCAGGGTCACTGTCAAGGAGACATGTAGTTTGGATGCAGCTACCTCAATTTGGAGGCAGCAATTTTCAGTATACAGACAAAGCTTGCCTTCTGGCCATATGGTCAGAAATCATTGTCAGGCTCCCTCTGGTTACTAATCTGGTTATAGACATGGTCTTCTTGCAGGCTACTGAGTTTATCTGGGAAACAATCAACCTCCACTCCACCACCTGGCTGGTTTGATCTCCTCTCTGCAGTTCTCTGCATTGATTGCATGTGTATGGGCCTCCACATTCATTCTGCTGGCTCTTGCTGACTCCTGTCATCACCTAGGAGAAAGTGTTACCTTGAATTTCTCATCAGCTTTGTCCCTTTAGAAGTTGCAAAGGGTTAAAACAGCTTAGTGACTGTGAGCTCTGCTCTGTAACTCATTGAGATTATTGGTAGAGCCTGGAGAGAAAGTGACAACAATGTGCATACCTACAGTGGGGCACTACAGCAGCAATGGCAGTGGAAAGCATGGCCTTACTTCAGAACATCCTTTCAAACCCTATGAAAACACAAGCAAGAAGGGAAAGAAGGAATACTTTGTGAACTGCAGGAGAAGGTCAAGTGCACATGCCTACAACACACACCCACACTTACTTTCTCTTCTGTTCTGCTTGACACATTGATCATGGAAACATGTGCAGAACTCCACTCACAGGAAGAAAGTCTGCCAGACCAGAGGGAAAATACTTATTCCAAGAAGACAACGTTTCATGTCCTTCCCTTGATTTTTAGATAGGATTATGGTAGCCTCTCAGCATTAAAATAAACTGAAAAGCTTCAAGGCAGTGCTATTAAAATTAAAGTTAATTTCATCCTCCTGTGCTGTGGAGTAAACAAGTATTTACCAGTACTCTAGGTAGGGAAGAGCTAAGATGAAATATGTTCTTTGTGTGTAGAAACCTCTTTCTGCATCAATAAATATAGCAAAGCCAATGCCTGCCATGTCCTAAATTCTTACACAGAAATTGCTTTCCATCAATTTCAACAGATTCACTGACACCCAAAGTCTTTGTTACGAGGGTTGATAACTGCCACAGTAATGGGAGGCAGAACCATCCATTTTCCAAATGACTTTGCAGATAAGCACTAACTAATATTTTAATTCCCCTACCTGTATTCCTTGTCATCTTCCAGTTCCACACAAGCACCTTCAACCCAGGTTTCTGGAGCTGGAAATGCACCTGCAGTTTCCACACTATTCTAGACTATTAACACTTGTGACTTGGAAGATTTTAATTAAAATTTCATATTAATAATACAAAACACATAATGGCTTGTTACTGAAGATAATTTCACACAAGTGTAGATAGTTCCACACAAAATTTCTTACATTTTCTTCCACAAAAAATAGTCTTCACTTCTCCTCCACCACCCAAAATGATGTAATGTTCAGTTTTATGCTATATAGATAGGGGAAACATGAATGTCTCCCTCCTTATCATTCCTTGGCCTGTAGCTCCTGGCTAAATCACCCATTTCCCTCTTCTGCCTGAAGGCAGTATAAACAATTTCCCTGTACTGTTTGCTGGATCCAAGAAACAAATGATCAACAGAAGCTTAAATCTACCACTAACATATTTGGAGATAGAATGCACAAGATATGGCCTGGATATTTGTCCAAAGAAAAAGGGGGCATAAGTTGTGACTAGCATTATTGCCAGAAGAAGAAATTTCCCACCTTCAAATCTTAGGCATGGAACATGGTTAAATCACAAAATACAGAGAATTTACTGCAGGTCTCAGTAAACATCATCTCACAAAACATCAGGGCTCCTATGCACCTGGAGATGGAAACTTCCATCCAAAGGCAGAAAGACTCTGCATTGTGCTGATGGGTAAGAGCTGGGTGATCCTTCTCCCCAGACAGCGTGCAGCACCAGGAGATCTATCAGAGAAACTGCTCACGAGGTGGAAGGACAATCATAAAAAGGGCAATAAACCCACATGTTCTTTCAAACGTTCTTGAATTGTCTTGCAAAAGCTCTTGGGACCTGGATGCAGTGACACTTCTTTGTGTCACCTGGGGTTCTGCCTCTGTCCAGCCAAGGATGCAGCAAATATTACCCATTTGTCATCAGGGCTGGCATGCAAGACATCTTCTCAGCTCATCTGGCTGGAGCTGTGGGTTTGGCTCTTCCTGATGCCTGTCATGCTTACTTCCTTTGGTGAAATTAAGGCTTCACATGCAGAGTGTATCACCTGTAGAATCAGCCTAGTCCAGTGAACAGGACTGTGTTCTCCTCTTCCCCCTTGCACATCTCTTCATCTGCTTTGGGGGGATCCTGCACTAAAGGTTGTAATCAGAAATGATAGAATTAAATTTCACAAGCATTAAAAGAAACTTTAGAAATGCTGGACCATTCCTGTCTTCATTTGTCCACGACTGTGTTAAAATATTCAGTTTACACCGTGTGCAGCATTGGTGCCTGTCAGACCTGAAGGTCCTGCTTCCTTATCCAGCTATCAAAAGCAAAATGTAGAACACCCTGGGCACTTGTACTATACTGCTGCCTTGCAGTATATCTACTTCTCTTTCATTAATGTAGGAAACCTATTTAAATTTGATGCACCTTTTCCATTTTGTGACACCACAAACAAGCAAGGAGCTCTCATACCTTTCAAACCTGCACCACCCTTTCAAACCCTGCAGAAGACTGCAATTCAATTTCCTATTTGCATGAGAATATTTGAGAACGGGGTACTTGCAGCTTTTGAGAAATATGTGAGGCACTAAACACCCTGTGCTTCCACGTGACCTTCAAACTGAAGGTCAATCCACATTCTCAATACTCTCAGCACAGATGGTAAATTTGATACCACACTTCTGGCATGAAGGACCATTTTTGTGTCTAAAATAAAATATAGCTAAATGCTCTAAATTTTGCTAGTATAGAACGATTCAAGAAAAAAGCACGTTGCTCCAAGACTGATGGTGCTGACATGGGAGTTCAGAAAGGTGGTGAGAAAATTATGAGACCCAGTCATTAGAAGAAATAATTATTACTTTACTTCTAAGAGACTTGCCTGCTTGAATTTGGCATGGCTTTTCATAGAAATGGAGCTCCCTGGCTTCCTGCCTGTACTGAGCAGGCAGTGTCAGGAACAAAACTAGCACATCACAGCTGAATTTCTCAAGCCAACATAGAAGACCAAGCAAGTAGGGTAAGCATTTTTATCACTGCTCAATTCTGAAGCAGCCATCACTTCTCTGTACCTTATTTTCAAAAGGGAGTGAAACCAAAACTAAGCATGATTTACTAACTTGAAACTTTAAGGGGGAAAAGAAACATAGAATTGAGAAGATCATATATATATTATCAATCTCCAGGCAAATGAGTGATAGAAATTTGGAAATTAGGTCATAAGTTACCTACAGCACAAAAAACCTCAGAACCTTATCTCCTATTATCTGTTCTCTGTCCTGTCTGCTAGCAAAACAGTTACCTGATGACTTACAACAGGAGGACACATGAGAAAGCTAAATATAGCTCAGTCATAAGTGTTTATATTTGAAACATCTATACAACTGGATACAAAACAAATGCACTGCAGTAAAACACACACAAAACACAGCGAAACCCGTGACATGACACTGAGATCTGCAATCTGTGCACATTCTGAACAAAAACCCCACTTTTTGCTGTCAGTGTGATTGAACAGGTTACCCAAAGAGGTTGTGGAGCTGACATCCTTGAAGAAGTTCAAATTGTGACCGGACACAGTTTCTGGCAACTTGCTCTAGGTGACCCTGCCTGACCAGGTGAGTTATATCACGTATCGCCAGCTCTCTCTTTCCACCTAAGGACTTCTGATTAATTTGTGTAACTACTAACACATGCAGTTCATTTAGAAGTAGTAGGCTCACATGTCATGTCAAGTTACACACATACCACTTCCACTCTCCTGTGTGAATGCACAACAGCAGTTCATGCAGATCAATATTTTGTGAGGCCTCAATAACAACTGAAACAGATTATAAGGTATATGTTGTGGTTTGACACAACTGAGCGTCAAGCTTCTAAAGTATCAATAAGAAAATATTGAGGAAAACTAGATGGCTGCGAGGCAAAAAACAGGTTCACACTTAAACAGTTGCAGTAATAAGAGAGAAAAAAGTTTATTACTAACAGAATTAAAAGTTAAAAGATTTAACAAGAAATTAAAACACACACACACCCTCTCCCCTGCTCTCTTCTTCTCAGCACTTTACTCTCCTTTTTTAACTAGCACAAAAGAGAACACAACATAGGATTCTAGTCAGTGTTACAGTTCTTAAAAAATAGGTCTCTTTCTTATGCTTAAGGAAAAAAGGGTTTCTTCTTCTTGCTTCACATGGTTCCTCAAACTGCCCCCCAACAACAGACCCGCCCGGAGGGAAACAATCTGCTGTGGTGTAATACATCTCTTCTATGAAAAAATATCAGTTTTTTCACACTGCCACACATGGGCCATCACATGGGGTAATCAACTTTTTAAGGATGGGTCACTTTGGCCTGAACACAAAGGCTTTTTCCTGCTACAAATCTTTAAAAGCTTCTCACTGCTTCTATGTATATCTGGGCATAGGCACTCTTGCACTCTCTCTTCACAAACTTCAAGGGCCGCACATAAGTCTTCCATCCCCCCATATACTTCAAATGGATTGAAGAGACAAACAGTTTGAGATATTACAGATTCTTACCACCGCATGCAAGAGGTATTTTTAAGCTCCGCGCGAGGAACGCGGCACCGCCCCTTTTCTCCGCCGCCATCTCAGCTCTGTCTCACATGGCTCACTCTCTCTGACTCTGAAATTCCTATGTTCAAAAATGGTTTTATGCAAGCTTTATGAAGAAAACCTCGCTCTTTTTGTGCTGCTGGCTGCATGGTGGTTCAGCTCGAAGTGTGCTGGCTGCAGAAAGGAGGCTCCTGCCGGCTCCTGCCGGCTCCACGTGGAGAGCGGGGGCGGGGAGGTGAAAGGACCCGCCGGTCCCAAAAAGCCGCTCTAGAAAGGTCTCAACTGCGCAGCAGTCCATGGCCAAGTCCGGCTGTCTGGCAGTCCACGGCTGAGTTTAGCAGTCCATGGCTGTTTCCTCAGCGGCCCAGGGTCCGTGCTGCAGCATCAGGAAGAGGAGAAGGGCAGGGCCTCGGCCCGGCGGGGCCCGGAGGCTCCGAGGCCTCCTGACCTTCCTCAGGCGGGTGGAACAAGAGAAACTCCCGCCTTTCTGTGCGGCTTAAATGAGCAAATTTTCGAGAAGCGCCATTAGTCCAAAAATCTGTCTATCAACTCAGATTCAACCCACTGCAGTATATTATGAAAATAGATTAAAATAGTTTATCCTTCTGCCTTGGTTTGCACATTTGTCTTAGTAATTTTTGCCCCAGTTGCTTTCATTGACCACAAAATCCCAGTTATTAAAAACAACACAATATTGTTGTTTCCTTACTGCAAGTAGCTCATCTGGGGAGTGTGTGCAGGATAGGAGGGAGCTTTCTTATGTATGCTCTGGGCCCTTTAAACACCACTTGTGACAAAAAATGGCCTAATATTCACAGAACACTTTGTCCTTTGCACAAGCACTTATGAAGTGGACACTTCTATTGTGATGCCCTGACAGGAATTCTTTTTGTATCTTTTGCATACGCTCGTAAAGAGAATGAAGAGTCTAGTTAAAGGAGATTCTTTGTGGCAGCTTGCTTTATTTTACTTTTATTTTTTAATGTGTCATTATTGTATGGAAAAATGGAATCTATCTTGCCATTTTCATTCCCAATTAATCTTTCCTACACTGGATGTCCAAAGGGCTTCTGGTGATTCCTCAAGGAAGCCATTTCTCCAGGCCAGGAGGACAGTTTCCGTTTTGGTGGCTTGTACTGCAAGGTCCTCTCTGTTCTCTTTTCAAAAGTCCACATTTGCAAAAAGCTTGTGTCAGGATGGCTCTATTGGCCAGAACAAGGGGCTCTCTGAATCTGTACCCTATCTCTGCCAGTTGCCAACACCCAAAGAGAAAAACATGTATCATTGTACATCACAAATATTTTCCCTCCAGCAGTTTAAGGATTTTACTGACCCAGAGGGGATTAAGGTGTTTAATGACTGTCATGGGTTCTTCTGGGAGTTTTGTTCAGTTGCCATTTGAATTCCTTGAAGTTCTAAGGTGGCCACGTGTCTGCCACCTGTGTGTGTGGGAAGAACCAGACCAAGGACTCTGTTTTATCTTGAGCATACACCAACTAGTTTCCCTCAATGTCTTTCATTTTTGTAGTGAACAGAAGGACTGTTTCTTCAATGCTAGTCATGATTTCAGAGACTTTTGTAGTACCTCATCCCTCTCAATAGTTCTTTTCCAGTCAATTTGGGCATTGCTTGCGCGGAATATATTCCATACTTTGATCACCCTTGTGGTCAACCTTCATAACTTTTCCATTGGTAACACCCATTCTGAAATGGAAGAAAGGAGACATAGCATTTCAGAGCAAACCATCAATATACACCGTGGCATAACTGCTTTGCTATGTTCCTTTCTAATCCCTCTAATATACAAGTGGGTTTTTCACTGTTCCTGACTGTTAATGTAGTAGTTTTCTAGAAACATTTATAAGACTAAAACCTTGCTTGAGAGACAGAGTGTTCTCCTCCCTGGAACAGGGATGACTGGATAGTAGTATCCCTTTTTCTTAAGTTCCCATCACAGTCCAAATTCTAGTTAGGAGGCATATTTGCTGAGGAGTGGGCTTCAGTGGTGAAAGATGAACTCCTGTTTCTTTGCAGTTTGCTACAGTGGGCAAAAGTCCTTTGATGATTTCAACGATGTTTAAGCCATTAACCATTTCAGTCTCTCACACCTGCCCCTACAATCATGGATTTTCCTGTACCTCTGTTATGATATAAATTTAAACCAAGGTCCAGCACAAGAAGGGAATTTGAAAGTGAATTCCTGAGCCATGGTGTGTTACATGAACTCTTCTTCACATGTTCTGGTCAGGGATGGTAAGGATATAGCATGGCACAGCTCTGTGGTGCATGGAGCGTTGAGCTTCCCCTGTGTTAATGTGAACAGAAAACTGACCACAGTAAACACATCCTCTTCCCAGCACATTTGGTACCTCATGCACCAGTCAGTTTTCAGAGAGCTGTATCTCTTCCTTGAAACAAGGCAGAACCACATCAGATATCCTTGAGGCCTCTGTGAAAAGACAAGCACAGTACATGCATGAGTGTTAAGCATAAAATCAACAAGTCCCGTTCACTTTTAATGTTGCCTAATGCCCCAAAACTCTTACTACCCCATCCATTTATTTTTCCCCTTTATCCACGTGCAATGGCAATGTTCAACTTTGCAACAGATGTATTGGTGAATGCCACAGCTTCTGAAGAGTCAGCAAATTATTATCATAAAAAGTAATTTATATCAAACCACACTCCCCAATAAGGCACAAATAAAAAACAGTCAGTTCTATGGCCCATCTTTAAAAACTTTTCGGATGCTTTCCTCAGCCATTCTTGGAATTGTGGTGTCTGTCTGCTGAGTTTTTTCTCTTCTGGAGTTTGACTTTCACCAGTATTCCCTGTATTAAATTTGACATTTCCCTGCATTAGCTTTGACATTACCCTGCTTTTGTATTCTGGAATAGCTTTTCCTTCCAAGGGTAAGCAAGTACTTTTTCCTCACCAAGTTTAAAGTAGGTAAAAACATCCACAGTAATCCTCCAGTGCTCAGGTAATTCAATCACTGTATCTTCACCCTGGTGATGTTGACTTAAGTTCAACTCCAAGCTCAGTCATTTGCCCCCAGATCTGAGGTCCAAACAAGTCCTAGTCCATGTGGGTTGCTCCAGAGCCACTGTTTCTCAGACTTCAATATGTCATCAGAAAGGATCATCAAGACTAAGTATATTAATGATTAAAGGGCAGCTATTCAGGAGGGAACCAGCCAGCCTGAAAGAGAAAAGTCAAGTTATCAAATAAACCCCAAATGTACAAATATTTTCCTTGGTGTGCATGTGACAAGTACAACACATTGTTTGGCCTCATCTGACAATGAAGGAATGTGAACCTCTTTGTCTGTCCATGCATTTCTCTGCCTCATTCAGGAAAAGAATATTGCTAGGACAGAGCAGGTCACGGTGATAATGACTGCAGCTGTAGTCTGACTGCTGAAGGTGGATACTCCTGTGTGCTGGTGAAGCCAATCACCCCAAGACATCCTGAAAATCTGTTTGCTGGTTCATGGAGAGAGAAGGCTGGGATGGTGTGAGGGATGCTACACCAGGAGAAAGAGTCCTACAAGGACAAGGCAGTGCTATGATAGAACAATGGAGGTATTTTTCAAGGTAATTTCCTTTTCCCACCTTGCTGAAAGCAACTGTTCAAGACTGGTTTTTAGGGTGAATTCAGGAAGTGCTCAGGGAGAGGAAACTAGGAGGATCCAGAGAAAAATGCTCCAAGCTCTCTGGAGGAAGTTAAATGTGGCTGTTGCAGGAACCTCACAAAACTGGAACAGCAACAGAAGATGAAAAATACAACAATATTCAAGTTGCATGTTAGACAAATAGACATACCACATACTGTGCGTGTATTTTTTTATGCAAGAGAAAGAAGACTCATAGGAATGAGAAAGAGAGATGGTTCATCATCCCAACAGCCTGTAATTCAGGCAAAATATTTGCCCAGTGTCAGGAGCATACGCCTCAGCATATTTGGACAGTATATTTGTAGAACCCCATCCATATAACGGAAAGTTTATAAACTAGGATGGCTATCAGAAGATGCATAAACCCATATTGTGGAAGTTAAGAATGGTACCCAGAGTGGGACAGACTCAATTTGCACACTTCTAGGCTGCCTTTCAGGCTGAGTATACAAGATATTCCTTCTGGTTCATAACTTTCATACTGATTTCCCTGTCCACTCCAGTGTCTGCATATAATTTGTACACATTGGCAGTGCAGGTAAGAACTGCTTCTCCAGTCACCACCACACAGAACTAACAGCCAAGAGTTCCCAGAGTTTAAATAGTTTATCATAGCCCAGCATTTAAGCTTTCCAGACAACTGCGACAGTCTCTGGAGGAAAAAAGCTTTGGGACATTGGAAATAACCTTGGTTGTTTAACTGTGTGCATCGCTGTGAATATCCTTAACAAGGTTTATAAACAACCTTACAATCTCTAAATTAAGGCATGACTGGAAACAGAACACAGGCATTCCCTGTTTTCATCATTTGTTAGTTTCTTGGGGTTGCTGTGAGTAATCAGACTTACAGGCTGAAAAATGAGATGTGCAGAAACCCCTTAGTTCTTCATTAGCAGGAAAATACTAAATTAGTAGGAAAATGCTCTTCACCTAGAGAGGATTTTAGATGTATTTATCATCCCTTAGTGTATACCTGAAATACTCCTTCTTTATAATAAGCTTGGAGCCAAGAACTTCTCTTAATTCTTGTTCTATTGACGTGCTTGGAATGAGATTAGCAGAATTTCCACGAAAAAAATGAATAAGAAAGAAAGAAAGTTAATTTTTCTTCCCAAACCTAAGAATTTATTCAAATATGGAACTTATTTACAATTGGGTTTTTCTCTTTTAATAAGGCTTTATCTTGGGTTTGGGACAATGCAATGAAACTCATCTTTGTTTAACACAGAAGGTGTTCTGCAGTGGCACAGTAGGATGGCTCCAGACAACCTCTATCACATCTGTTAGAAATGCTATTTTATCCTGTAAGAAGACTGAAGGCATTCAGTCAGACTTCTCATCAGTCTGGTTAAAAAGCTCCAGGCTGAAAATGAATCACAAGAAATTTAATCATGCCTTATAAAATATAAACACTTTTCAAATAAAGTATTCTGTAATAGCTAATATATATCTTGTCTTTCCTCTTCTGCATTAGCTGTGGCTCTAGGCATGTTTTTCAGGAAAATAGTGAGAAATCAACACAGTTTGGAGAAAAATGAAGAGTGTACAAGCCCAATACGTGAAATGCATTTACAAGAATAACTTTTATAAGAAAGTTTAAAAAAGGCAACCATGTAAGCCTTCATCTGAAAGAAATACAGACAAGTTTTAGGTATTTTTGTACCTGTTAGTCCAAAAATAGACATTTGCAAGCAGGAAGTTTTTGCCATTCAGTTACAGTATCAGAATTTCAAATTCTGAAGAGTAGAATACTAATACATTTTTTAAAAGGACTATATTTTGCACATAAAATACAACAAAGTCCATATGATCACAGTCTGTTTTTATCATATAGGCATAATACTTACCCTACGATTTTTTATGCACAAGATAGAAGTAAAAGCTGCTCTTAGAGGGGAAAAAAGAGAATGGTTGAAGTCTATTAAGTGGCATAATTAGTGCACCTAACTAAACAGGAAGTTCATAATGTGTGATAAGTAACACAGATAAAAGAATGCTTGTATCGTACAGAATTTTGATCAGACAACAACCCTTGAGACACGGACCAGGGAAGAAAACTATCAAGATATTACAACTAGTATCATTTTTATAATAAAAAGAAATTCTACCTGAAGTCCCAGAAAAAAAAAATAACAGAGGGCAGTTGTGGACATTATTTTTATGTCTATAGAGCACAATGCTGAAGAAATCCCGTCATGCTTTGACTGTGCATGCTGGGATAAACCAGGACAAAGAAGGTAAGTCTGCTCTTCTCATCTGTACAGTTAAGCTTAGAGAAATGATGAAACTGTCTTTGACCTGCAATCAAAAGAGGCAGGTTCACCATCCCCAACCCTTCTAGCCAAGGATCTCCCAATTACAGTACCAAGAGCAGTCTTAGATTGTTAGGTCAGTTGTAAAACTGCAGCCTCAAAACAGCCTTCTTAAATATTTTCCCTTTGGACAAATCTAGTAACTTGACAAACTGTGTCTAAATCACCTACATAACATAGATTCTACCAAAGCTTGCAACACCAAAGTGTGTCTGAATGGCACAGATAACGGTGGAATGTTGCTTTCCTGTAAAATGTGTGACAAATGTAGTTTAAAAACAGATGCCATTGCAGAAAAGTCTCACAATATTAGAAGTTCACACAACCATTGGAGCAGTGATCACCCCCTTAAATCATCCGAGAAATATTAATCTGATTCAAGGGAGAAGGGAGCTTTCTCATAAATCTGCCAGTATTGGAACTGGGGCATGAAGTTTACTAAGATATTCCTGAGTTCAGTATTGTAATACTCATTTTGAAGGCTACATACACTCCCTTCTTTCAGTGTTCTCAGTGTTCACCACAGGTGACCATCTTACTTGCTTTCCAATTACCTGCCTCAACCTTCGGAACACCAAACATTAGACAAATACCTTCTCAGAGGTCATCCTTCTCAAATATTGCCTCCTGCATTCCCAACTACATCTAGGAGTAATGGGCCTACTCACATTTTAAGGTGAACATCTTTCATACAAGTTTTGCTTGGATGGTTAAGAATCTACTGATGGTACTACTTCAGTGACATTGGGGACATCCCTACAGAGGTCTACAAACTGGGCAATGTTGTGGCAAGTGCCCTGAGGGCATGACCAAGAGCAGTAGGGTGTTCTGTGGCTGCCAAGACATGGGCATGCAACAAACAACAGACACTCTGTGGGCCTCTGGGAAATGCCTCTGTCCATGGACAATACCAAGGGACAGAAGGAAAATGAGAATGGAGTCCACTGGGGGAGAGGTGGGCTCCTGAGAATCAGACTCTCTGAATGGAGAAAAAAAAAAACCCTAAGATACCCAGGGCCACAAAAGTAAACAGGGTGCCATCATGCAGGGGAAGAGGATCACTTTGCAGTTTTACAGCAGCATCTGCAAGAAGGCAAGTGCAGACACAAAGAAAGAACTAGTCATGTTATATTCTGAAAAGAGTTTCTTCCAGTGAATTGAATCCAGACAGAGCCCATGAATTTCACCTCAGCTACTCCTGTGTCCACAATTACACAGCAAGAGCTATACTGCAGAATTGCAGTCTGAGGCAGTGAAGAAATATCTCTTCTAACTGTCCTCTCTTAGAATTCATCACCTCCCTGGTTTTGATATGAAGGGAATATCTGCAGTCTCGGTGAAGTGCAACTTTTTTCGCTTACACTTTCATGAATTGTAGGTAATATCCCTTTGCTGGTATAATAGGTTATAGACTGGGATGAGGGACTGGGACAGGCCCTGGTGAACAAGTAAAGGAATTGCTGTTTATGTCAGAGGACACAGAATAATAATGCAGAGGATCGGTTTAAGGGTGCAGAGGATCTGTTTAAGGGGTCCATTCTGGATGCCAAAGTTAGGGCAGATGAATCTCATTCACAAACCTCTGATAAGTCCTAAGGGTTAGTTATTATGTTTGTCAAGACTCAGGACTTGGACTGTGCTGGTGTAGCTGGAGTGATAATCCATCTGACATCTGTTTCCTGGGAATCACCAAGAAGTCACTCACTGCAAGATGCTGTGATGGTCTCACCTGTTGGAGCTAGCACAAACTGTCTTCTCTCCACTGAATTTGGGGTTTGGCCATGGAGGCAAGAAGTGCACCAGCCTGTACACTCCTCCAGGGCTGCCACAGCCAGCAAAAAAAAGCATGATGTAAAGACAATTTAGGCAGCACATGCTGTGTTCAAGAGGAAGAAACAAACTATTTTTGCTTCTGTCATCTTCTTTGTCCAGCAAACTCCAAACTGACCTTTGATAGATGGGAGACAAGCAGAATATTGAAATCTGAAATGCTGATGGATGCTCCAAGGAAGTGACATGGACTATTTACCTGCTCTTCCTCATCCGTTTCCCCAAGTCCTACAAGCTGCACCACACCAGTTACCATCCTGTTAACCCATACAATGGGAAGAGCTGGTCCCATGGTCTTGTTTCCTCCTCGTCATGCTATACCATGCTAGATACCTGAGCCAGCCCAGGCCTCCCTTCACCTACTTCAGGACTCCAGAATTATTCAGGCTCCAAGACTTGCTCAGCATTCCCTGAGGCATCCTTCTCTCCTTAGCCAAGACAGAAACAGCTAGTCACCTAGAAACATAAAATGTGGAATTTAAAGGTTTTATTAGAAGCAATAAAAAATTATTATATTTGTCTTACAAAGAAGCTGCCAGATAAGCAAATTCAGCTGAGTTATGACAGGCTACAATTTGCCTAAATTTCATACAGTATAAATATCAAATTTCAGCCATTATATGAGAGAAAGTCAATCAGACCATAAAAATTTGTCTAGACATTGTCAGATGTCAGACTATGGTGATACAAATCTGTCTTTTTAGTAGAAACACAGAAGATATTAATATTGAATAGAACTTCTGTATTAAACCACAAACCATGTTAAAAGCCAAAATCTTAATTTTGCAGGTAAACCTTGCCTCCCATCTCTATGGGATCGTATGTTACAGACTCCTGAAGGGTTTTAAAAAATCTCTAACACATGGCAGATAAGATTGTTACCGTTCCATTCTGAATATATGCACAGACATTATCTGCTTTACATAACACTGATGTTCTTCAGGGTGCCACCATGTTCTCTAATTAAGAAAGCAAAAGGAGAATTCCCTTCCATTCTTTCCCTGAATACTCATGCCAAAAGTTCCCTTCCATTCCTCATTACAGAAGATTTAGGTTGTTGTTATCTTTATTATTAAAGAATAAAATATAACAGCAACAGTAATATGATTGATACTGTTCATTATAATTATTAATATTGATTATAAACTGTTGAGGGGAAACAGAAACAAACAACTTTTATAAGTTAGTGAATTCTACAGAAAGTCTCACAGCATAAAAAACCTTTCCTAGTTGCAAGCACAGGGAAGATTTTTATCTACCATGGCACTAAGAGTTAACAATGTATTTCCATACCATTGCTTGCAAGTTTTGAATCTCAGACACTTCAGCCAGACACTTCTTGATGTCTGAAGTCTTGTAAAGCATGAGTTAGTTTGAGATATATAACCAGTGGGCAGCATGTTGCAATTAGGGTGATAAAGTGTGTAATTTCTTGTCAGTGTTGCTCTCCAACTCGTTTTGGATTTCAAATGCATTTCAGCTATCAACTGATAATGTTCCATCCTTATTAAAAATATTTTTGTGTTTTTGATGATAGACACACTTTTTTTGTTCCTAGGCAAAAGGTGTGCTGAAATCTGGAGTGTTTAATCTGTTTTCATTACTGTTAGCTTTTATTACTGTTGGTCATTAAGTGTTTTAGTAATCCATTTGGCAAGATGTATGATGAAAGAACTTAATTTGCTAAACCAGAGTTGACCCACTCTTCTGCATTTCAGACAAAAGATGCAAGTGTCAATGGACAATCTACACTCATTTCACACTCTTTTGAATGAAGAATAGGAAATCTTATATACCATGGCTCATTTAAAGTTTGCAGAGAAAGACTTTGGATCCCTTTCTAGTCAATAAAGCAAAATAAGCCTTTTATAAGGTGTGATCTATCTTATTGAAGATTTAGGAATCAGCTATATAGACCCTTCTTTCATGCATACTTCTGTGCTTGGGAGAGAACTTTTCCCTAGAGTCCTAAATGAAAATATGTGCACTGAGGATATATCTTTTTCTGAAAGCACTCATTTTGATTTGTTTTTAGCAAGACTGAAATTGGTTTTTTGCCCTTTTTTTTTGTTGTTTTGTTGGAGTTTTTTTGTTTGTTTGTTTTGTTCTTGTTTATGTATGCTCACTACCGAGATTCACTAGCATTTCCAGATGTTTGGGAAGGAAAAACAGGAGATTTGGGTGATGAGAGAGAAAAGAGCCAAGGGAAGATCTCAGAGAAGAAGCAACAGTATTAAGATATCGTACATATATGGACAAAACATAAAGATGCATATCACACATCTGTCCCCCTTCTCATTACAAAATTCAGCATTGCCACAAAAAAAGTCCACATGTGGCCAGGGGTTCCTGTACTTTCTGAATCTCATCTTCTTTTCTCTCTCTTTCATAAACATAGAAGATCCTGAGTTTCCTGTGACAGTGCTCATCAAACAGTCCCATCTAAAACCCAGTGGTTTAGATCCCATCTCTAGGATGGGATCCTGAGCATCAGGCAGGTGAGTACAGGACATCACCAGGAGCCTCAGGCACACAAGCTGTGCAGTATCACACTGTAGGCATCTCATCCAGAAGCAACTAAACACTGATGATTAACAAGAAGACACCCATGCAAGCACAACTGTATTCTTCTGACAGAGCAGTGCAAAACAGCTTCCAGCCAAAGAGGCAAAGGTGGAGGCAAGGGGAAGCTAAAGAAGGTGCAGATGGGCAGCCAGGGCACACGATCCCCTGAGCACGGCACTGCCAAGGGGCAGTGTGGGGCTGGGGAAGGATGTGACAGGGAGAGGAAGAGCAGAATGCTGACTCTTAGGGAGGCAGCAATGAATCCACTGAGAAATTACCACATTCAAATATGAGAGCCATCTTTAACAGGCTTCCAGGACATCTATGAAAACTGTCTGGACTGAGCTTTTTGAAAACATCTGCTGTGGACCAATCCTATCTAAAAATATCTTAGAAAAGATTGTTTTCTTTATTTTTTCACTGCATTAGACTTGCCATTCAGAAATCAATTCTTCCTATGGTAAATGGCTATATTTATTAAATAAATTTCTTATTATCTGGACCAGTAATTCCAGCAATTTTCAACTGAAGGAGCTATAGTCATAACTTTTAACACAGAGATGCCATCTGCAAAAGACCACTAGACTGTGAGGGTTTTACTGAGCAGTCTTGCCTGTATAATTTAACCACTCACAGCTGAGTGACCGACCATACACCACAGAGCCGAGTTTTTTTCCTTCCTTTGCAATAATAAATAATAAAGTGATTGACTTAACCATTTCTGTTGAAAAAACTACAGAGCGTATTACAGGAGAACCGAAATATAAATCTAAGACTAAGAAGTCTTTACATGGTTTGCTACTTGGCTTTACAGTTTGTGAAGTACAGCAATTACTTAATTGCTAGTAGAGTCAACATATAATATATCTCTACACTTCTTATCCTACTATTGCAGTAATTGCAGTGTTCTCTAGATCAAGATGATTTTTTTTCTATGGTTATAGAAGCTTTAGTTTTCAAGTTTCTATAAAATAGTGGCTATTTTTTTTTGGTGACAGGAATGGGCTAATTTAGCACAGTAGCCTCAAAAAAGATTCTAAACTGTAATTCTCCATACAGAAGTTTTGGACCCACTGTGAATGATCTCTTCTACATACGGTGGTATCAGTTCTCTTGTTCATATCCAAAACTTCCCCAGGGAGAGACCTGTAATAATAGTGACTATCATCAGCACAAAGTCCTTGGACCAGCCAACATTCACCCTATCCACTGGTCACCTCATTCCTGACAGCCCCATGGCCCTATGATCTCCTTCAGCAGCGTCCTGACCCTGGCAGAGGGTGTTTTTTGGGGGGGTTGGATAAAGTTTCCTACAGAGTGCCTCTGCCAGCAGGACAGCCAGCCTAGAACACCAAAATGAAAGTGCAGCACATCTCATTGTCCACAACCAGAGTCTACAGCCAGTTGTAGCTTTGCAGAGAGAAATGTTAGGCCAGAAAAGTACCAGAGCAGGAGGCTGCCAGCTGACATTGTCAACCAAAATGCTACTAGACATCTGTTTCACAGTATTGTCAAGTGAAGACTCCAGGGACAAACAGAAATCAAACAGAACAAAGGGTCATGTTGAATCATTTGCCTTACTCCAAAAACCAGAGATGACTCTCAACATAATTAAACAAATGTAATTTTTTCTGTCACCAAAAATCAATTCAGCCAGCAGAAAATTGTGAAGGTACTAAATATACATATGGAGGAAATGAAAGCAAAGTAATTTAACATATGATGTTTCAGTCCACGCACAATTTAATTTAAAATTGTTTTTAACTTTGCCTATTAAATTTAATGCTTTGCTTCAGTAGAGTACTTCAGCAAAGTAATTTCTACAGAGATGAAAACCAGTGCTGCTGGGATTTTGGATTTAGTAGCTTTCTGTACATAATTGCAGGAGGTTTGACACTTTGATACAGAACTAATTTATAAACATATTTTGAGTGCATGTATTGTGATCAAAATACATTATTAATGTCCTTTGCAAGTTGATGGAGAAACCTTACATTGTCAGACTAACTGTTGCAAGCAGAAAGTTCAACAAAGTAGGGAAATAAATTGCTGTACAATCAAGGCATAGGAATATCTCTTGCTTCTTTTACAATGCCTGGATGTTTCATAATGATAGCCAAAAATATAAAATGCTTTGCAGGAATTGTGATCCTCCATTTTTAAGCCATTAACTTTTGAAACACATTGCTTTGGATGTGCTCTTTCCTGTATTATTCTGAGAGGGTGCAATTCATCTGTAAAAACAAAATTTGAAAAACCCTTTTAAGAATATTGAAGGCAACCACTATTAATGCCTGTATAGTGGCCAAAACATAGCCTATACATCCTGAGCAGAAACTGACTTAAATTCCAGTAAATCCTATTTTAGGTAGAAGAGCATTAACATTATTAAATCAGTAGGCCATTAGGGGAAACAGCAGTAGCCCAGTGACTGTAGTAACATTATTCCTTAGCTGGTCCCAAAACACAGTCATGATGTCTCTGTTCCCTGGTCTCCCATTTGCTTAATGGAGCGCCATCAAGGTGCAGGAACTGATTTTCAAGTAGGAGTAGTTCTCTTGCTCAGCTCTGAGACAAACAATGGCATTTACTGCAGTAACTTGCTTAGGAGAGCAGGATGGGTCCCTGGAAAGTCTACCTCAATGTCTCTCCTTGATTTGCCAGCTCTGCTCCTTTCTGCTTTGGAAGATGTCTCCTCGAGGAAGAGCAGACAACTCACCTTGCTAAGGAGTCCAGGGCTGCAGCTGGGTCTCTGCAGAATGAGGTGAAGTGCAGTCTGTCACAGGGAGCTGGCGTGCTTCGGAGCTGAGCCAGGGCCGTGCTCCTCAGGGGAGTGAGCGTACCAAGCATTCCACCACCGAGACAACAGCAGTCTCCTCCACATTAGAGATAGTCTTGAAATGGTTAAACTGAAATAAAATGCTCTTTCCTTGCAAGACTATTTCACAAAATCTCAAGTGGGAGCAGGTGAGAGGAGAATAAGGTTATAGGGAGAGAAAGGTTCTTGACATATTGAAATGTATTTATGGGTGTTTTGACAAGCAAAATTTTCCTATGTGATACTTGAGAACAAACCGGGCCACCACCTACAGAATGGGTTTTATAAGAAAGAAACATATCGTGACCCCTACTTGCCTAATCTTGGAGAAAATCTCTTCTTATACCCCAAACCTACCAATTGATTTAAACACAAAACTTTCAGCTAAAACACACGAACCGGCATTTTTAAGAATCCAGGGATCTTGTTCCTGTGTACTTGTTCTTGTAGTTTCTGAGAAAGAAACTGTTGCTTCTCCCAAAGAAGAAAAGAAAACAAAAAAATCCTAACTTCTAAGCAGCAGGACAGTTCTTTACCAGCTATATTATCTCTATTTCCATCTACACAAGCACTAGGCATTTCCAGCTGATCTCGGCTGTTACTTTCTCTGCAAACACATTCCAATTTGCTTTCTCTCTCTTTGTGTCCACCAAAATAGAAATGGGAACTCTCTCCTGAAAGCTCCTGCTTTCTCTGCCTCCTAACTGAAGCTCTTTATATGGCATTTCAGACCAAACTCCAGGACAATTCTCCTCCACAAGGAAATCCTCCAACATAAGTGAAACATCACTGGTCAGGAGCCTTTTACTTCTAATTGTACATTAAAGTCATTATACCTGTCCAAGGGAGAAGGATTTGGGGTCTGACAAGGAAAATCTCTCAGACAGAGGGTTGTGCACTGAGCCGGATGTGTTAGAATGACAGACTTCTCTTGCACTGCTTATTTTGCAGCTGTGGCAGCAGATTTGGTCAGTTCTGGACTATAGTTATTGAATTAATCAGTCATCATTCTGCAGTATTTTACAGTAAAAAAGTCACTGAGTATTTTTAAATGTAAGGCTTGTGCAATTATGTTTTTAACTTTCCTCTGTTCTGTCTTGCACCAATGGTCACTATGCCTCTGGTCTGGCACGTCATGGTCACCATACCTCACATCTCTGGTGCTTTGCCAAGGGAGGCAAAGGAAGGACAGAGAGATGCTGTTTGGAAAAAGACAAGAAATTCCTATGGCAAATACTGCACAAATTAAATAATCCCAAGAGGTATTTCCATTAGTTCTTTCAGAGGAGCAAGAGCTCTTCTGAACTCTGGAAAACACTTCTACAGCAGTCCTTGGACAAACATCTTTGTTCTCATCCTACTATTTAATCAATAAGAGGCTCTGCTAGCCACCAGAGTATTTCCATTCACTGCTTTTTTCCTGTGTCACCTACTCATAGCCCCCCTGTGAAGGTACATTGCTATCCCTGAGAGATCCTTCTTTGCTTTTTGCTTCCATGGAAAAGCCATTTCACTGTGTAAATACAAGGCTGCAATTCCCAACACAGACAGCAGCTTTCAAAATGGGAAAAAAAAATAGGGCATGCCAGGTCAAGCATCTTTCTGCAATTGTACTGCAACTAATTGCAGCCTCCAGTCTCCCCTCTGCAGCACTTGTACCCTGGTGTTGGTGTCACGCAGACCTGAGGGAGGCTGCTTTAGAAGTCTGGGTGTTCCAAGTCAGAGAGTACCTACAGCTACTCCTGAGGCCATACCTTGTCACCCTACAACACAAAACAGATGCAATGTATCTCCATTCATAAGCTCTACAGACAGATAAGAGTATGCAAAGTTCTCTTGGGATTTTTAAGGTAAATCCAAAACACTTCACCACAGCACCCTATGTCAGGTGAAAAGGAATAATTCAAATATTAAAATATGTGACTTGCAATAATGGACTACACCATCCAAGCTAGTTTGTACACTATCAGAAACCTGTTTATATTACCCTAAAGTCACCTCTGAAATGAGTCCAGGCCTTGTGATTAGGATGAAGGTTAGTTTATTTAGCTATGCTGGTTCTGTGAAGTGATACATTTTCCAGAGGTTCATGCTAAGCATTCTTCCGTTTTTTTTTTCCACGCAGCATCAAACTCATGCTCTCATCTTTGTCTTTAGACCTTACCCAGCTCCCCAGTGCTCTGTACATCAAATTCAGAACCCTTGCTTTGAAAGCTTGCAGCATATGTCTGCGGCAGGGAATTTACCTTCTTTCACAAACCTTACTTCTATATTACTCTCTTCATCTCCCACTCAGAAAATATGCAGGTCCTTTCATACTGCTTTACACTTCTGGAACGTCCACCCTAAATCTGTCCTAGCTGTAAGGGTCTGCAGCTGCTCCTCATCTTTCACTGTTTTCTTAAATTAAGTGATTAGGCTGGTTTCAATGCAATCAAATGCTTGTAAAGGCTTTGCTGTGCATCACCCTCTTCTCTGGTTCTGCAGACACATTTTGACACAAGTCAAATCAGAAATCTTTAAGGTATAAAATCATCTTTTATACAGTAAAGAGGTCCTTACTGCTGCTCCAAAACTCTTACCTTGACAGTAAGGTGTAGAGTGCAAACAGCTGTGATTTCTTAAATTCTTGAGAAGGGAGTTAAAGCCTTATCTTGCTCTCCCTTGGCTTAAGAGGAAGAAAAAAAAAAGAAGACTCTGTGTAGCCTATTAAAAATAAAATTGATAAAGCTAAAGGTGAGACACAAGCAAGGAATGTCAGGTAAGTGAAGTTGGAACCATTAATTAGCCACAGTGAGTTTCCATCTTCTTAATTAGAAACTGAAGGCTCTTCTTTCAGATACTCAATTAAAATGATATAGACGTTCCTATTCTGTTTCTTCCATAAAACTATGGTTTAAGTAACTCATAACAGTGTATACATGAGATACACAAAGAAATATATGCAATATACATATTATTCCTATAAATAATGCATATAAATAATGTGTATGTGCATAAGCACTATGCAATTAATTACAGCTAAAACTAAAAAGCATACACTATGCATTTTGTGAAGATCTAGAGGCCTCTGAATCCTGGAAAATTCTGTTTCTTTGTCCGGGATACTCTAGTGGCTCACACCAAGGGTGAGCATAAACAGGAACTCCTGGATTGTTTTGAAATTCAGTCTCTGCATATGGGATCTCAATTATTTTTGCAGGATCCAGGAAAGGATGCCCTGCTCCACACCAGCTCCCAAACCAGCATGGACATCCCTCCCAATCTAGATCAATGGATCATGTGCCAAGGAGGATTCCTGCGTGACCTGGTAAACAGACGTTGCTGGATGTACAGCCAGCCCAGAAGCCTGGAGCTCTCAAGATTCCCTGCAGAGTTGGCAGCCAGGTTTGCAGTCCCGAAGGACTCTGAGGGAGAAAAGAAGAAAAGTTTCAATGTTTCATTGTCTTAGTAATAATAGTCAGGTCTGGGATTTTGCTGAGTTTCACAGGCTCTTCAAAAACTCCAAAGACAGCCTGCAAGGAACCAGATTTGTGTGAACCGAGATATCTGAAAGAAAGATCATGGAATGATGTGCATTCCTCTTCTCACATTAAATCTGGACCTGGCGAAGGTGCACATAACTCAAGATAGAAACAAAATGATTACACTTTTCCATTTTCTATTGCTCATTATAATTCATTCCTTTGTTTCCCCATTATACTAATTGAGGACACATAAGCTCTAACTTGTGCTTCTGGGCTAATAATTCAGGGGACTTGAGTTATGTCTCAAAGCCAGGGTTTTGAAAAGTGAATCTATTATGAATATTCAGACAGATTCCCTCAAGTTAACTCAGGCAGGTACTGCAAGGAAAACTGTAAGGAAGAGCAAAACATTCCTTTACACTCAGTAACTGGGGACCAAATAGTCATATCAGTATTTGCAACAGACCAAAACTGAATATCTCTTTTCCTTTAAGGGGATAAAGGCCATCTTATCTAAGAACTTATGTACCAGCACATTTACATGTGCCAGTATTCACCAACATATAACCCTCCTTGCTGACTAACAGTATTGAATTCTACCCAGAGAGCAGAAAACCTGGTAAAAACCAGTGCAGTGAGTCAGTGAACATACATTTATTTCTATAAACATTAAAGGACTAAGGGACTCTGACAGAGAAAAAGAGGATTTAAAAATGAAAGCAGTAATAAATAAGAACAAAGATAAATAGAGCAGTATCCTATTACAATAAACCAATTTGCAGACCAATGATGAAAAATAGCCGAAGATGACACATGCATGACCCTTACATTTATTCTGAACCCTGTCAGTAAGAAAGGGAAAAAATTTTCATTCTTTGTCATTTGCCCTTTCTTGTAAAAGATGAGCTGTTAGATAATGATAGCAGGTTTATTTGTACCAAAAGTACCCTGAAGAGAGCACTAACAATAACCTCCATATGCACCCATGTACAAGGACAAACCTTTTAACATTTTTGGGCAGCCATGGCAAATGCTGGAAAAAGAAATGGAAGAGAATTTGAATGAAGCATAAAGGAGGACTTCAATAGCCATCAAATTTTGAACATAAGGACTGTGTTTGCTAGCCTACATGACTCACATACCAGGATCAATATACCCCACTTCTCCAGCACCTTGGAAAATCAATCAAATGCAACCTCAAAGGCTCAAGAGGGCATCTAAATAATCATCACTATATCCAGTATTATTCATCTGGGAATTAACCTACACATGTCAACTTCTTCAGTTAGGGTATTTATAGACATCTAAAAGCCCAGGAGGAAATAGTAAAGACACAAGAGATAAGAAAAAGTAAGGCAATAATGCAAAGTATTAATACTAAAGCTTTCATCTTGGTGAATGAAACAGAAATAAGGTTTCTTCAGTTTTTCAATTCAGCATCAAAATACACATTCCCAAACTTCACGAGAAAATAGTGGGAGACAAGGAAAATGGAATCACCCAAGAAATTATGACAAGGTAAAGAAGGCAGATAAGGGGTTAGAGAAAACAAAACCAGACTGGAGAAAATCTCATAGGATGATGAACTCATAAGGATGAGGGAGAGCTGGTAACTAGCACAGACAAGGTACAGTAAACAAACGAAATAAATAGTTGAAAATATTTATGAAAACCTGCATATTGTAGGGTAATAATCAAGTTAATAATAGAATAGTGAAGAAAATAACTACCTCAAAGACCTACCTTTATTTAAAAAGAAAATATAGATAAATTTGCATTACTGGTACTGCAGAAGAGAAAAGTGAGGCTTTTAGGAGGTTTATAATGTGCACATTCTTTTATTTATTTAATGAAATCAAACAATGAAGAGTAGCTCAAGTCTTTAATAGCAGCTTGGATGATTCAGATGCCTAAAGAGGAGGGAAACTGGACCAGCTGCTCTCCACAGGAGCTGATTTTATTAATAAATATTGACACAGAGATTCTTGCCAATATGTTTGACAAATAAAGACAAGTGAGTGTATCAGCGTTATGTGCAGCCAGATAAGGATTTGAAGTTTGCTGACATCCTGTGGAGTACAGTAAGAAGACCTTTATGTAACACACAATTTTCAGGGGAAAAAAAGGCTTTTGGGTTATTTTAGGCTCTGTCTGTATGTCTACAACTCCTGCATTGAGAAGATGATGATAAGCTGGTTTTTATTCAAAAGCATATTGGTATACATATATGCGTGGTAAACACACATTTAGCAAGATGCATTCTTGCTAAAGCAAAAAACGTCTCTTGACTAAGCAGAAAGGGAAGTGTATGTGGACTGCAGAAAATAATATCACTGAGGATTTTAATTTCTGCCTTGCTTAAGTCTTGCAGAATTTATCTTTTAAAGAGTGAAATTATCTTAAATAGATTTAAGTTAATAGTAAGTACCTGGCAGAATGCTCTCTGTTTCCATTCAGGGCGTGTATCCAAACCATGACAACTCCTACTGAGGTAAAATCTTAGATCTTACCACATGAGGAACGAACTAAGATCATAGTTTTAGGCAAATAGTTGCTAGTTTTTGTACAATATCTCTGTTCTTGACAGCAGTTACATCTATGTTAGATCTTAGTTCTGATTTAATTTCCATCCTACTGCAGGTCTCCTAGGCACTCACGCTGCCACAGTGGTGGGTCACCCAAATCTGCCTGTAAACCAGGCAGTACCCAAACCCAAAACTTGGTGCTTGAGAATAAATTACATCATGTTTCACTCCTGCCACCTGAGACTGCCCTCCAGCAGCACCCCAGGAAGTCCTCTTCCAACGAATTCCTAGCTGTTAGCCAGTTAGCATGACAGGATTTTCCAGAAGGGAAATAAGAATTATTACCAGTTCAGTTTTGAAATCTACATGACTTACCAATCAAAATATTTGTACCAAAAAACACCAGTAAACTGTTCTTTTTTAAGTCATATTAGGTAGTAATCCAAAGAATGTGAAACCCTTCTATGTCTCCAGATAATTAATGTGGCTGATATTTTGAGAATGAATATAACGATGTTTTGGAAAAAAGTTATTCCAACAATAAATAAGGATGTTCTTTTTTAACTTTCCCATGCATGAGAAAGAGCCACAGAAACTATTAATTTGCTTTATTGTTCCTGACTAATAACCCAATGCCCCTACCAGCAAAACAACAGAAGTACAATCTGTTAACTTACTGAATTGTTAGTGAAAATTAAGGGATTATTTTTTTAAAAATAATTTATTCTGTGACAAAGATGTTCATTTATATAATCTTCTGACAAGTGAGAGTTACAAGCACAAGAGATGATTTAATGATCTGACCTTTCACTGTGAATATTCCAGTCATGACAATTTCATTTGGAGCTAGCGAGTACTTTTGACAAATTCAGCATATCCACAAACAACTTATTAAGTTCTGCTAAAATGACACTTGACATTAGGAAAATGTGTTGCTCTCCTTTAAACAGTTGTGCAAGTTCTTTGAGAGCAGAGCTCTGCTACTGCACATCTTACTCAAACGTCTCTCTGCATGAGCCTGGAGACTCTGCTGTGCGTGCAGTGCACAAAAATCCCCGTCCAGCTGAAGGGTAAGGCACATCTAGTGAGACAGAACAGAGAAACATGATCTGGTACAATAGGATCACTCCACTGAGATGCCAGAGCTCTGTCCAGGTTTAGTGCTTGGCTGTGGAAGCAGCACCCTGGTGGTCCCAGGAGTGGGACAGCCGAGGAGTGTGACCTAAATGCAGCACTGCATGAGCTCAGGTGAGCAAGAGCCCCTCACATGCTGTGCATGCCCTGTGCAGTGCTGTGATTCACCAAAGTCCGTGCTGGAAACCGGGCATGGAGAACACAGCTGAAGCAGATATCTGCTGAAAAGCTTAACCCAGTAGCCTGCATTCCTGTTTCAAAGGAGAGTCCCAGATTTAATGCATCAAACATTTTATCAAGGATGTTGGCAGGTAGGGCAGGACTTTGTAAAGAAAGTATCTTTCTGGGGCTGGGCTGTCCAAAGTTGCTCTGTGGGTCTTTAGTTCAGTGGGAGAACTCAGAAAATGCAGAAGTATGATCAGACCAATGCTGAGAATTTAGAGAAACTTCACTGAGTTTTTTAAAGCAAAGCTCTACAGCCGTGAGTTCATTCACAGTCAGGAGTATTTAGGAAAATGAAGGTCTTTGCAAAGTGAAGCCTTTTCTGAAGCTATCACAGATCAACGCAAGCCTCCTGGACTAAAGTCTTTCTTCCAGTTGCACAAAGATGCTCAGGCTGCTGCTCTAGCTCACCACAAGTTTCTATATGCTTCAACCATGCTTTCAAGTTGAAGTTTAATGTTAACTTGAAATGAAAACACAGATTTGACAAACAATGATTAGGTCACTGTACCAAGTGAAGCCAGTTAAGCTTTCAACCAGGTATTTTCTAGAAATTCTGGAGCCTGTTTTCTGTTACACACATAAGCACAGAAATTTCACAACTGTGTCTGGAGAACATTTACTTCTTTTATGAGATTCTGATCTTCTATTTAGTTTATCCAGCTCCATCTATTCTTTTTTACTGCTGTATTCTGAGGCATTACAAATGCCTGAGAAGATGGGGCTGGCAAAGGCAGTATCATCTTTAGCAGTAGAATAGCAGATATAAGTTTCTGTAATTTTATCTATTTTTTTTTTCCAGTGAGTACATGTTTGTGATTCTTTGCTTTTCAGTGAAGAATTCTTTTGTCTGTCAATTTAGGAATGTTCCCTTACTTCATTTTAAATCATATTCACAGCCCTAAAACTTCAGTTAAGATAGCTATGCTCATCTGAAGCATTTTATCTGATCAATGGCAATAATGAAATTACAGAAAACTCTTTATAAATTGGCATTGCTTGTGAAATCATGATTCCTACAGTATCAGTGCAGAGCAGCAGATCCCCCTGCTTCCCTCCCTTGCTCAAAAATGTTGTTCCCAAGGTAGAATGTGTGAAGCATTTCTTTTACTATTCTTTCCAGTTACATTAAAAGGAGGTTATAAAAAATAAATGGCACTTTCATGATCTTGTTTCACATTCCAAGAAAGAAACTTAGAAAATTCCTCAGCCTAGACTATATATGAATAAATAATATACACAAGATATATGAGAAACACCAGAAACAAGCCTGACCTGCATTATCTCAGAACATTTTTATTAACATAATGTACAAACATTGCTCTCTCCCATCGTGATCTCACATCATTCCAGTATTATAAAGCAACACATAAAAATGACTATCAGAAAGAAACATTGGGGTGAATAAAACCTTTTTGGAATGACATCCTACCTACTCCACCAACCTCCTTTCTCCAGGTTTGGTGTGATATGTGTGGCATGTGAGCAAAGGAATCTCTTTTTTCAGTGCTATTCTGGGAGGGGTGTCAGGAGGTGATAAATCTGTGCAGGGTCAGAGCAGGAGGCCTATCTCTGGTACACATCAAGGCAGGGAGGGGGGGCACAGCTGGTTCTGGGAGCAACCAGCTTCTTCCTCCAGTGTCGTGTCTCTGCACCCACAGCTCCCACTGCTTGGAGTGGGTCAACAAGGAGAGGGAAGACATCACCCATTTTTGTGATAGAGGCTTTTTCATCATCCTGCAGGGCTGCTATGCCTTCCCCCAGGAATGTGCACAGACAGAAGGGATGACTAGCACCACCCAGATGTCACCTTACCACATCCCTGCTCTCTGCTGAGGAGGGCACCCCTGGAATAAAATCCACTGCATCTGGAAGGAGTCCAGTGTCTGAGCATGATAATTACACATGAAGTCTGGGTGAACACTTCCATTACATGTGCAGAACAGGATCAACAGATACAGACATCACCTCTGTAACTGCTCAAAACAAAGTAATTTCTTGGTCCAGTTATTGCTGAGGCTTAGGGGAAAGACTTTTCATGAAGCATTTAATCAATTTCCTCCACCATCTGCATTCATAGGCAGGTAAAACAACAGAATTAGTTGACCAAACATCAGAAGGACTCACTTTTTCCCCAAGAGAAATAGATAGCCATCACTCATATAAATGTTACATTCAAGAACTAGCCCAATCCAGGGTTTACAATGTTGGTCTAAGTATGTGTACACTGGAATTCACTGCTGTTTATTTTAGTTTTAATATCCACAATAAAAAAAAAAAAAAATTAATCCACTGTGCAAGAAATAAAGGAATTACATTTCAAGACATTGCCATTTCTAGGAAGATGCTAATAAAATAGAAGACCTCTGTACTGTGTTTCCCATCTGTTTTTGATATGGCACAGTGACCTGTTCAGATTAAAAAAATATCATGGATAGTTTTGTATGGAATGTTCTAAAATGCCAAGAATTTTTTATGACCAATCCTTCAAGAGCAGTAATTTCAATAGTTTGCTGAAAACATGATCTACCCATATAATGAATGGGACTATATGTGAATGGAGACTATAATTTGGTTTCAAAAGTGGTCTTGAGATGTGAACAAACTGTTTCAATTACAATTTCCAAACAGCTTTGAGAAAGAAAGCGAGCAGATGATAAAGCAAAAACTGTGGTACACACAACACAATATTAAGCTGTGGGACTGCAGAACAAAGATTTAGTTAATGTTTTCCGAAATATTTTCATTGGGATGATATTACACTAAGGATTTAAAAAATCCTTAAGATTTCACCATAGAAAAGTTTATGGAGTCATCTGTCTGAAAAGCTGTGCAAGAGTCAATAATGGTCACCAACTGGGAAACAGATGCAGATAATTAAGAAAATGATTCCTTGAGTTTTATGTTGTCATTCATTAGAAACTAAGTCTACTTAAGATGATTAAACTAGAAAATAATTTTCATCAGTAGAGCATCTTGTAAATTGTAGTGATACAATGACTATACCCTGATTTTGAGTAGGTCTGAAATTTTTTCCTGGGCAAGAAATTCCCAAACCTTTCAATAGAGAATGTAGAGGAGAGGGTTGTTCAGCCAAATATGGTGAACAAACACTAAGCAAGAGAAGCTTATTTAATATGGAAAAGAAGGTATAACTACTAGGTCAGCAAGAAGATAATATAAAGATTACACTGCCTTTATATTGTTTAGCCAGACACTCACCATAAAAGGACTTGATCTAGCAAGTATCTAATACAGCTCCAGTTTCAATCCCAGTTCAGCAAAGCATCTTCTTATATTTAAACATATGCTTAAATACTTTACTGGGCTTCGGCTATTTGGATTTTGTCCTGCCACATCTAGTTTTGCAAGTGTGCTAACACCTGTGCCACATCTTTTCCAAACTAAGCCAAAGATAGATTTGAAATAACCACTTTTGGTTTTATGTGTAATAGGCACAGAGGAAGTTTTGTAGTCAGGTCTGTGTTTGGATATGAGTATCATCAACAGACAAAAAAACAAGTAGATTTTGAGAAACCATAGATGGCATGGAAAAAGGCAAAAATTGGAGTTTCTTGTTCAGAAGAAAATGTAAATAAGTGCTTCTTTTTGTGGACTTAGATTGGGCGATACAAGCAAATTAAATTTAGGCAGAGTCTCTAATGTATTTCTGGGTGCGAATTTTCTATATGAAAGTTAAATTTCAGACACTTGTAAAAAAATATTTTTACCCATAATCTGCTAGATACTGGCACTTAATGTTTCCTCTTTCTCTGAAATACAGCTAATGGGTCTTATGTCTAGACACTCTGTGCAGAATCCACCCATTTGATAAGGATTCTGTGCTGTAATTCACGTTCCAAGAACCAAGCTCAATGCTGCCATGAAAGTGAACTGTGCCTGGTGGATCCTCTGTGCACAGTTAAAATCCAGATGCCTATTCCAAAATTAATTTTATGGTGCTGACATTTTCATTCTGATTTATAGCAAAGTAGTTCTTTTCAGAATAAAATCAGTAATACACTAGGTAGTACACATACCTCTTTGTTTTATGCTACAGTTTTCATTGAATTATTCATTACACTGTTTCAGGAGTTATTCTGTAAAACTTTTTGAAGCTTCTGCTATATATGAAAATATCACTTAAGGTTATTTTGACTACCTACTCTAAGAATTGTCTTCATGTAAAAGAATATTAGGATCTTAGTATAGTTAGCAGCAAGGAATAGAAGATGGACTATATTTATCTGAACCATAGAATCATAGAATGGTTTGAACTGGAAGGGATCTTAAAGATCATCTTGTTCCAACCCCCCGTGATGTGAGCAGGGACACCTCCCACTATATTAGGTTGCTCAAAATCCTGTCTAAGCTGGCCTTGCAATCATTGTAGAAAATCTAATTAAAACAAACAAGTGTAATAAGAAAAAAGTATCATCTCTGCATTCATTTTGACAGGTGACTTCATGAATCATAGTATAGCAGACTGATCTGATTGATGTATAATATATATTGTGGGAATAGGAAGACAATGCTGTAGCAATTAAGGGGGAGAGGGTCATATTTAAGTTTCTGTTTTTATGTGTATTTACAATTGATTTTAAAGAATAGTAACCAAACAATGTGTCTGGTTTAGGGAATAATCAGCAGTGATACATTTCACTGGAAATCCCAAAGGATTTGGGATGTCTCAACTTGGGCTGCTGTTTGACAGGGAATTCTGCAAGTCTAGCATCAATCCTGCTCACTCTCAGAGGTCTCCCAGGATGGATGTGGACCAGGAGAAAAATGTGAATGTTGCTGTGTGCTAGCTGCCTCTCCCCAGACACTCTCCCTCCCTGGTGTAGGCAGCACATAAGAAAACCATACTGCAAACCCAGCTCTGCAAGACAGCCTCGGTCCTGTAGCTGCCCAGAGCCCCAGGGAAGGGTGGCAGCCCTGCTCTACTGGATGGACCAGCATATGCCCACGTTCATGGTCCTGCTCCTGCTACAGTGGGAACATAAAAGGGCATGTGACTCTTTTCTGCCACTCAAAAACATTGATACTCTTTCTTGGCCAAAAGGCTGGCTATCACAGACTTTGACCATTTTCCACTAAGGTATGTAAAACCTACGGCTGAAATTCACAGTCTGCTATCAACAATTATCTCGCTATCGCTTTATAAACCATTTATAGCCTTAATAAGCCAAGAACCTACCTCCAAATCCATGTAACCAAAGGAGAAGAATCTGCTTTGTCTGTAATGCACAGGAGAAAAGAAAGCAAAGCCTACAATTTGATAAACTTGCCCATCATCATCATCATAATCATTATCCTTCTCCTCCTC
>JACBWW010000005.1:24373077-24416903 GCA_020086605.1 Lanius collurio | reverse complement strand
TGAACCCTTCAGAAACTGCCTTTCTCTAGTAGCTGTAGCTGTAGCTGTAGCGGCTTAGATTTTCAGTGACTACACAAGTCACCACATACTGGCTGCACACAGTTACTCTGTAAGATAACTCAAAATTTAAGCCTTACTTATTTTGATAAGCACTAGCCCATTAATTCTATTCAATCTAACTACTTAGATTACTTAAATTTAAAACCACAACTAATTATTGCTATCTATATGTCAGCCATTATGGCTGTTTTCTTGTCTCATTATAGAGAGAAGCCCTACCATATCCCACACAGTACTTAGACATTTTAATATTAATATTTGTGAATATTAATAGTTGAAAAATTGAAATTGTATATCCAACCGACTGTTTTGTTAACCTGGGCCAAGCTATTTGTAGTAAATACAAATAATGGGGTTGGTGCTTTCCCTTTTCTTATTGATTTATAAGTAGGCCCTTTTAAGAAAATAAGCTATCACCTTTTGAATGTCAGAAATAAATGCAGCAAACAGTCAAATTACATACTGTTTCTCCTCATCAATACTCTGACTCACCTGCATCCGTGCTTGGATCAAATAAAACTGCAATTTGTATTCTAAATTTTGTATCCAGTGGGACTGAGCTTGCAGGACGACCACTTGACCTTTCCACTGTGAATGTCAGAGCAAACCATAGCTCTTAAAGATAAAATCATCCAGGAGCTCTACTAGACCACTGGGCATTCATGGCAGTACACATAAACCTCAGACTGTTTCTGCCTTAGAGACTTTTTAAAAATACTGTGGCAGAAACACCATTATGAACTTCAGAAGGCTCCTATGACTGTATGGGATCACAATTTTTTTTTTTTTAGCTTTGTTTGTTTAGGGGTTTTTTTTAGTATTTAGAGCCTAAGGTTAATCAGAGTCACCCTTTCTCTAGTAGGGAGACTGAACAAAACCAAAAGATCCTTTCAGTGGTGATGATGCTTGCAGGCAGGGATACCCAGAGCTTCACCCCTGCCTGGATGTAACAGTGAATATATCTAGTGTAAAGGTGCTCATTCTTTTGGGGCATAATTTAATAAGTTCTTCATATCAACAACTTCATCTAAACCTCCATCTGCCAGATCCCAGCCTGTGTTTCTCTTCAGAACCAACCACTGTGCTTGCTGTGGGGAGCAGTCAGTGTTCACTTCATGCTTTTAACAGGAAGCTCCTCTAAGCCCAAGGTACAGCCCAGCTAAAGGGCTTTGGGCTAGTATTTCATTGATTTGACATATCAATTGTGTCCTTGTGAATGTTCAGATGCAATTTACTTCCTTTGTCCTCAATTTTCCAGAGCTGCAGAAAATGTATGGAGCAGGCTGTAAAGTCCCAACAACAAATGAATGGTAGATGATTTTGCACATCCTGTGGCCTTTCCTGAAATTACCAGCAAGCTCTTTGTTCAAACCAGAGCTGGCCTTTCTGATTTTTCCTTAACACTACCTAGCACTGTGAAGATGGGGGTGTCTGGGAGAGTCACTGTCAGATTGTACACAATGCAGAACAATTATTAATGGTGCTGTTGGAGTAATTGTCTACATTTCAGCTCATGGATTGATCTAAATTACCATCTGACTGATGTAATGTTCTGTGGTACCTAGCAGAAGCCAGGAAGGATTGCTGGCAAATTGCCTGACTTTTGACTGTCTCCCCTACTCCACTAAAGCAGCTTAGAGTAGCTTTTCCTCATAGCTGCAGCAGAAAAAAAAATTATCCTCTTTTTATTCTTTATTTTTTTCTCAAGAAGCCCTCAAGTTGTGTTTGGTTTTTGTTTTTTATGGAATGGATCAAGATGGATCAAACCTGCGCTACCAATTACCAAAATTTATTTTACTTGTGAAAATATGTGAGAACACATATCTAAAAATTTAAAAGCTTCCATTTTGTTATATCTTTTTCCCTTTTTCAGGGGAGGGATTACACCTAGATACGTGTGAAGAGCCTCTACAATTAGACAAGTTCTCCACTGAGAAGTAGCGAGTCATGAGCACAAGGAAAGTAGTACTTCATAATTTCAAGATATGGTTCAGCTAATGCAGAAATCTTTCAATCTCACAAAACGACAGCCTAGAGAGGGTCAGAAAACAACAAATGGTCTACAACATCCTTTACTAACTCTTATTTTACTTGTGCCTGGGCAATTTCCAATACTGGGAGCATTAAGTCTGCAGCAGTCTCTTGCAGGAACTAGGACAACAGCACAACACTTTAATATCTTGAGAAAATTAAAGACAGAAAACCCCATTCTTCCAAAGCAATTTCTCAAAATGGAGGTATATATAGCCACAGCTTGATTGCAGCCTCTGCAGGTTTCTTCAGCAGATTTTTTCAACCACCAGACTGGTTAGAGAGAGTATATTCTGTCTTTTGTTTTGTCCTGCTGTTCTTGTTTTACTTTACTTTACTTTACTTACATTGAACAGTTTATATCTCCAGTTCTGAGCTGCTGATCCTTTACTCATGAGGAGAAAGTTGGACTGAACTTCCCCAGGGGTGTCACCACAATAAATAAGCAGGGGAATCCCAGATACAGCAACATCTGTGGTGCAGCTGGCAGTAGGAGGACTGAGCTTAACCCAATGCCTTTGTAATATTCCCTGCCACAGGCTGACCTTCCAGGGGCCTCATGCTCTCCTTCAGCTGACTCCCAAAGGTTGGGTGCCTGTGCAGTAAGATGTGGCCACAGCACCTGGCTTCAGGCAAGATTTTCTCAAGCCTTTGTTCTTGCTTTATTCCCTCTCAGGGAAATAGAGCTGCCTATCCTAGAGCTGGTTTTACCCTGTTGGGTGGGTATGTGCCCAATAACCCCATTGGTTGCATCCTTGCTTACCAAAACTAGTGTCTTCCAGATGGAATGGAGAAGGGAAAGCTGCATAGTCAGGCTGTGGAGCATCTGGAGCGCCTAAACCTCCAACATGGGATGGAGGTGCAAAACTTCTTCTCTTTTGCCTTTAGCTTTCATAAGCCTGGCTCTGTTCCTAGAGCTTTTATGGCTTTTGCCAACACATAGTCCTCATGGAACAGGAGAGGTGTGGGGACAATGGCTTTTTTGAAAAAAGTCCTGCAGTTTTGAGATTTGGGCTAGCATTAAACAAAATATTGGGCTAAGTATTAATCTAAGTATTATTAATACAGTTTGGCATTTTACTCAGAAAGCCTGTGTAGCAGCAGAGGTAGGTAAAGCTGGTAGCCACAGTGGATGCAGGAGGTAACAGCTGGCAAATTCTGACAATGGCTGACAGTGACTGGCAGGTCATTTTCATCTCAAGCTGTAAACAGACTGAACTACCCTGATTAATAGCCTTGTGGATCTTAGCACAAAGCACAATGATAACCCTTCTCAGGTACTAAAATATTCCTCTTCATCATAACCATCTAAGCACAAAAATACCTCAAACAATTTTATTTCTATCCTATTTATATTGAGGTTTTTTTTCAAAATCCCATTCAAACTGGTGGGATTATTGTTCTCATGTGATTTTAAGGCCAGGATCTTAACATACACTCAGAAACTTACAGACATCTTGGTGCTTATATAGCTCCAAGTTGTTGACATGTTGCAACAATCCTTTATGTGGTAAGTATTGCTATAATAAACCCACACGTCAATTAGGTTATACTCCACTGATCTGTAGGGACAGGAGGATTTGAGGCATTAGAAACACCTAGGTCCCTGTTTCTTCCTGTGCCACAGTATTCTGAGTTTCCTGTGACATTTGGACATAAAGTACAAATGTTTGCATGTACAGAAGTACATGTAGGGGAAGTAAGGGGTGCATTAGTTTGTATTTCTCCTGGGAGGTAAGGACAGAGCAGATGTCCAGGATTTCACATGTTTATTGACTAGCAGAAGACACTTGTATTTAGCCACAGAAATATCTTATGGTCCTCTCTGCTTTCACATTTCTACTTTATCATCTTATGTGTTTGCATCTGACCGTATCTTTGCATCTGTATCACATTCCAGCTGCTTTATGAGGAACACACTCTTCAAAGGACAAGTTATGCAAGAGTTTCTGGCACACAGGAAGAGCTGTTTACGTGCTCATCAAGGAAAAATAAGGGTCTCTCAGTACTCACGCATGCCATGCTTTTATCCTCTATAACTAAGTCTACTAATCAGATTGGACTAAGAGCCTTCAAAGAGCTACAAAATACTGTCTTAAAGCAGCAAACTACTCTCTCTAGACATTATGTCTGGGCTGTTAAGAGAACTGCAAATTCATCTGAACAGCAACATTTTGAAGACTCTTTTCCCACCTTTTACTTTTGAATTATTTTTTATTTCAAAAACAGAACAAGCAAAGAGCAGTAGATGGTGCAAAAGAAGGATGCTAGAATGGAGGCTGGAAATCTATAACTTTGAAGTTCAATGTCTTTGAACTAGTACTCAATAGCAGTAGTTTATGCCAGTATCTAAAAAAATCACAGTTGCTGAAATCTTTATTCTATTTTTGCTAGCAAAAGTAAGAATACAGGCTGCCAAGGAACATTCATGCAAAACTGTGCTGCTAAATACTGTTCTCTATTTTTTGTCCCATCACAATGCCCCTTATTTTCTCTTTTAAAATTTGAAATTACTCTATTGTTTCATGACAGCTGTAATTTTTTCATGTGGCAATTTTTTTTCCCTTTTTCCAAAAGAAGCACATAAATTTCTAGTTTACTTTTTTCTCCTCTTTTTTTCATCAATGTTTTGAAGATAATGCATTTTTACAGCCAGTGTTTTCAAAGTAAGCTTGGACTGACAGATGTGTGAGCTAAGAATAAGTCTTTAAGGACTACTGACTACTCCAACCTAAGTGTCAAATCAGACCTAACACTGATTATTGGATTTTTGTGGCAAAACATATGTATATAAATAAAAAATAAAAACTACATCATTTTAAGATGTATTGGACTTTTAATCATCAGCAGCACAGGTGAGAATAAAAACTACAATGGATAGATCGCTACCCCAGAGTTACAAGATTTTATTCCAAGTGCAAAAAAATAAACACAGAATTACAAAAAAACAGATCATGTCAAATTATTATTGTGGCTTTTTTAGTTATTATTTTCAGGGACTCATTGCTGGAGGTAGTATCTTACTCTTTCAGCAATATCATATAGTCTTCATAAAGCCTCATTTGTTGAATAAAGAGATTGCCTGATGATCTTAGCTTTCAGAGAATTCAGGAAATATTACCAGTTCTATTTTGTGAACATAATAGTATTTGATTGGGAGAATTTGCAAATATTATTCTATTGTACCCTATTGTCTCAGAAACCCAAGCAAAAAAGGATAACCCACCATTTTTCTGTGGTTTCAGACTTAATTTTTTGGCATAAGTATTGATTTAGGTGCTTTATTTATGGTTTTTCTTCAATTTCTACAGGAAAAGAAAGCCCTGTAAAACATGGCTCTACATCTCACTGTTTGGTCCAGCTTTAATGTTCTGTTTTTAAATAGATGACACTTGTACCAGAACATGGTATCTGTGTCTTTTGAGTTTAGTAACATACAGTTTTTACCTAATTCGGCACTAAGCAAATTGTACACAGTTCTGACAGCTTCTTAATTTGATTCAAGTATGCCCTTAAGGAAAA
Organism: Lanius collurio; assembly: GCA_020086605.1. NCBI lineage: Eukaryota > Metazoa > Chordata > Aves > Passeriformes > Laniidae > Lanius > Lanius collurio. The sequence goes on along the minus strand of JACBWW010000005.1, from coordinate 24,411,290 downwards.
GAAAGCAGACTATGCTTGAAAAATATGATTTAAAGATTATTTGAACATGAAAACACCTCATTATCTCTGACGTGTTTCTGAGTAATAATGGTTAAAAAATAAATCACTGAAGTAATATATTGAGCTGATTCTCAACGTACTGCTTAAAAATAATCTGCTTTCCTTTGTGAAAAAATGTAGATACAAGTCTGCTCTGATTTTGTGAGACCCCCCCCCCTGAAGCACCATTTTCTGTGTCCTCCAACATAAGAAGGACAGGGACCTGCTGGAGTGGGCCCAGGGTGGAGCCATAAAGATGATCAGAGGGCTGGAGCACTGCTATGAAGACAGGCTGAGAGAGCTGGGGTTGTTCAGTCTGGAGAGGAGAAGGCCCCGGGAAGACTTCAGAGCCCCTTCCAGTATCTAAATAGAGCTACAAGAGAGATGGAGAGGAACATGTTACAGGAGCCTGGAGTGACAGGACAAACGGGAATGACTTCACACTGAAAGAGAGTAGATTTAGTTTAGATATTGGGACTAAATTCTTGACCGTGAGGCTGGTGAGGCACGGGAGCAGGCTGCCCAGAGGAGTTGCGGATGCCCCACCCTGGCAGTGTTCAGGGCCAGGTTGGATGGGGTCTGAGCACCCTGGTCTAATGAAAGGTGCCCCTGTTCATAGCAAGGAGTTTGAATAGATGATCTTGAAGGTCCTTTGCACACCCAAATATTCTATGATTCAACAATTCTATTATTTTATTGTAACCACTAAATTAGAAATTACGCACGTCATCTCACCAGGGTTTGTAAGATCTACTTCTTTCTCCACTTAAGTCTGTAACTAAATTTCTCATTAAATTTCACAAGTGCAAGTCTGATTTTGCAATATATTATAATGTTTGATTCTTCTCTTTTCAGCATTTTTATGCATGTGACTGGATTTCTTCCATAAATATGTAAAAAGAATGTTCTAAGAAAGTGAACAGCTTTCTTCTGCAGAGAACCACTACTTCGTTTCAGCAACACTGTTGCTAGTTGAAGGAAGGATTTGCAGATTTTTTTTTTTTTTTTTTTTTTTTGTGCAAGCAACAGATATAACTTTTTCACAAAGGCTAGAATTCATCAGACTTTGTTTGGTTAGCTTGGCACCTGCTCTATTGTGTCCATTAATTTTCCTTGCTTCATTGAAGAGACAATTCAACTAAAGTCCTCATCTTTCAGAATACATAATTAAGCATTAACAACTATTGCACAAAGGAAAACCACACCTCTTCCTTGATTAATGTTCTCTGAAGCAAGAGAAGTGTTGGTAAAGATATCTCAAAGCTGATTTTCTGTACTTGACCACAAACTGGCTGCAACTCAGTCTCCAAAGGAGGTTTATGCCCTCAAGCCCGGCTCCCTGGCTGACTGCTGACAGTGACAGCTCTTGACATTTTCACCTTGGATAAGCTTCTTCTGCCCATTGAAAACCATCTGGAGATACGTCCCTCGTGGATTAGCTGAGCCTGTATCTACATGAGACACCCAGTCCTCCCCCAGGACAATTTGTGTTTCTCACTGTCAGAGAGCCACGGCAATAGGAACCACAAGTCCAGTAATAGGACAGTGTCTGCAGCCATGCAAGTGTTCAATATTTCTTATAAGAAGAATGGCAAAATACAACAGCTGTGTACAGTTCTAGGCTTTTTCGTTTGGTTTAGGGGTTTAAATGGTATTTTAAATATATGCCTGGTGCCTTTTTTCAGCTACTTCGCTAAAAATCACTTGGCATTGAGGTTGTGGAAATGGTGAAAGTTATTTTTTTTGCTGGAAACAGAGAGAAGAGGAAAGAGCCTACCTTTACCAGTCCCTCACTGAGAAACATCTCCAAGATTTATCAGCCAGACCCAGGGGTAATTGCAAGGAATTGGTCAAAACAGCCTAAGTCAGAAAAATATGTGAGTTGTGACACATGAAAGTCCTGGGTGTCTGCCCTGGTATTTGCCTGGGTGCAAAGACCCTCCAGCTGCTTCCACTGTGTGGACAGTGCTAGTGATGCCTTTTCCTGGTCTTAAAATCAAGAGGCAAACACAGTTAGAAGGGAAAAAGGGATTTTACCTTGGTATTTATTTAAGGAGGTGCACTACGTCCAGGTCAAATGCATCAAAATGCACCCCACAAAATGCACATCCCCAAAAGATTTAGTGTAACATTACAGGTCTAATGAATTAGTATACCTCCCAAAAATCCCTCACTGAGAGGCTTGAATGAGCCCCACACTCCAAGGAACCTTCCCCATTCTATCTTAGTTTACAGAATGTGTTCTGGAGAGGACCTTGAGGTCTGGGACACACTAACCCATAACTGCAAAACCTCTAAAATGCTGAGTCTCCTAGCTGAATAAACAAGTCCAAGAATGTAGACAAAAAGCACTACAGGATAGAGAAGTTGTAAAAAGGTACAAAATGGGTTTAAAAGAAAAGGCAAAAAAAATCATCATGGCATCACGAGCAAGCACAAGCCTTGCCCTATTCCTACAAAACCCTCTGACCACAAATGTTCCTCCTTCTTCCATGATGTCTTTCCTATGCAAGTCACATCCACAACTGGGAGCCAAAAAATGACACAGTTTTCTCTCTCCTCTCCTTTGTCTTCTCAGTATGGTTTCCCAGTTATCAGGGAGTCTCTCTGGGCTTCAGCTGCAGACTGGATATAAACTCCAGGTTTACAAGAAAACTAAGCAAGTTTAGTAAACAGAAGGGCTTATTTATACCATCTGCACTTTAAATGTCATTTTGAGTGTTTCAGGAAAGGTCACATAAGACTCATAGTCCAAGACCAAGTCTGTATGTACACAGGATTTTAGTGCATTTAATCATGGAGTGCATAAAATTTGCACCATCTTGCTTCATATGTGAAAGATTTTTTTCATTGTTCTTTATTGTGCATGAGATACCCAGTATTTTAAGACCAAAGTGCTTTTCTCATTGACCTGTAGAATAAGTGCTGACCGGGGGTTTCTCTAAGTTGGTGTATTTAGTTATCAACTTTTTGTCAATGTTGGCTTTAAGAAAGTCAGCTTGTAATTGACAGGGCAAATCCAATTATGTTGCATATTCTCTTTGGAGAGGTCATTTTCAAAATGGACTTTAAAACTGGACAAAGGCATACTAGTAAAGTAAAAGTTTTAGCTTTTAAAATATTTCTATGCTACCTTACATACAAAAATAACACAAATTTTCATATATGCTTGGTTTTCACCATTTGCAAAAATGTTTCCAACTAACTTTTTATGGAAGTTACAAACAAAGTTGAAGGACATGATGTTTTGTTATTCAGTAATGTATTTAGGAGGTAAAAGGTATGAAATGTATTTTTTTTTCTGTGTAACATTTTGTGAGCTAATGTTGAAATATGTATGTACAATCCCTTCTCTAGACATATAACTTCCAGTCTAGACCCTGTCTAGTCAACCACTAACTGATGACACCTAATGGGAAGCATAGTGGGTACCAACAAAAGCTGTCTTTTGAATTTTTTTTTGTTTCAATACGTGGTTCACAGGGACACTTTTTATTTAGCCTTATCAATCATAATATTCAAAAAAATCTCCAGCCACAGAAGATGAAATACAATCAAATGGAAATGAGAAACAATTTTAATTTGTGAAATACACCATTGGCATATTTTATCAAGCAATGACATGTTTATTTTGTTTCAGCCTCAAGATGTTAGGCTTACCTCATTTACCTTCAGAGCACAGGAGAATTATTCTGACTGTTCCATGTGCTTTCTGTTGGAAATTTTGTTGTCCTGTAACACCTACATTTGATGGATGACAAAATGATTTTTTGGGGCTTTGAAATCAAAGCAGGCAAACTCTTCAGTGCCTAATCATCAGTGAGACCCAAGTCCTACCTTAAAATAATAAAAAAATATTTCCAGACTACATACACAAAAATATCACTATAAGAAAAAGATGTCAAACAAATATCCAAGCGAGTTGGGAGGAAATAATTCCAAATATAAAATCTCTGATCTAGCACCTATTGAACAACAGGTAGAGAAAAGGGTAGATAAAATAAAACACATATCAAAGGCAATTAACTAAACGATGCTAATCTCTATGTGTCTTTATAATTTGCCAGTAGATTTCTGAAAGTAAAACTGGCAGAGTTTGTTCTCTGTGTGCTCTCCCAAACTCAGAGGATCAGTATTGCAAACTGTGACAAGCAAAGTAAAGATTTCCTTCCTTTCCTCTCTTTCAAAAGAAAACTTGTCTGAATTTCAATCCTAGGCACATATCACCTGACATATTTTTCTTTATACTACAGTCAGTGCCTCAGCAATGCTAATAAATCAAATGAAACTAAGAAGGAAATCAACAAAAGTAGAATTAATACATCAACAAAATTACTGATAACAATTACACCATGTGTACCACATTGGTTATTGACAAATAACATTGTTCTGAATCATGTCATCTAAGGCACAGTAGATAGATTGTTTTTCATTCTCATAATTATGAAAAAACCCCACATTTCCACTACCAGAGTTTTCCAAAACAGAGTGCATTATTCCTCAAGGTACACAAGAACTATTTAGCAAGAGCTGCTAAATATCCCATCCCTTGCGCAGTATCAAGCCACCAGACACCTGTGATTTTTAAGTCTTTACATGAACAGATTAAACAGCCTGAAACATTTGTCATACAAAGGGACAGACCTTCCGTTTGGACGCTCTCTCACAGTCCCTACTACCCAACAGAATAACAAATAGTGTCCTAGAAATTAACCTTAGTGGTGAAGGACTAGTCCCTGGAACATCTGCTTTCAGAGCTGTCTGTTTTCAGCTCAAACGTGTCACAGGAGAAATCAGTGAGGCAGCAGCAGCTCCTTCTCAGATGCAGGGTTGGGCATTCAGCCCCACAAGCTTTGAGGAGGATTTCCATACTCACGGCTTTTCTAAGAGCTACCCAAGGCAACTTATCTAATGCAGTCTCACTGGAACTTCACTCAGCTGAGAGACTTATCAGCAGGACAAGTTCCTCAGCTTGGGAGGCAGCCACAGAAGGGAGGTAGGGGTATGGGAAAATTTTTTTAAGAACAAAGAAACTGAATAAAATTTTTAAAATCCTTTTTTACAAATATCTTTGGCCCAAATTTGTGCCAGAAAAAACTTTAGACTGATCTTTGCTGTGAATTGACTAATAAGGAAAGACTTTTTAAAATTAGTAATTACAATCAGCCTTGGATAAACTTTCACCAACCTTCAAATAAATGCACTTGTCCTTCCATAATGGGCTACATACAGCAACTCAGGGCCACATCCATAGCTATTCATTCTTCATCTTACCTTTCTTTGCACTCCTTCCTTCAGCTCTCAGCAGTGTCTTCGCCTAAATAATCAATTTTGTTGAGCTGAATTATTATTGGCCTTCCCTTTTCTCTCAGAAAAATCAATGTCGAGTAATAAAAATGAGTCCTGAAGATGAAAATTCTGTCTAATAACAATTCTCACCTTGAACCCAGCTGGAGGTTTGCATCTTCCTTCAGAGTGCTCTGAAAAGTCACAGAGCACTATTGTTAGCGTCACGGACTAGCTACATTAGTTTGCATTTTATTTCCTAGCATGCTCCTTTCAGAAATAATACCTGAAAAATATTCATGTTCAGGTTTTATTTTCATAAATGCATATAAATACAGACATTAGTAATTCACAAAATATGTATGGAGGAATTTGGCCAAGAAAGTTAAAACCAGTAATATCCTTGATAGTCTGCAGGAACTCAGCACTTCTGTACAATGAATCATTATGATTACATAGAAGATTTAAAATTCTCTAAAATATACATCACCTCTTTGGGGATCATATGGGAACTCACAAATCTTCCAATGTTTACAATAATACCTATCTATCTCCTCTTTTGTGTATTTTGGTTACTTATACTTACACATTTTACCTACTTTTACATACTTATGCATAAACTATACAGTTCCCTTACTGATACATAACTCACTACTTACACATCTTACTCTATTTTCACTTAACACAATACTTACACATTTTACCAACTCATCCATAATACAGCACATATACATTTTACTCACTTATACTTTTCACTTACCCAACACAGTACTTATACATTTTACTAACTTATCCATAATACAGCACATATACATTTTGCAACTACAGTGCATGAGATTACACCTTGCTTGATTAGCCCCTCTACTTTGTCCAAGAGCTCTGCACACACTTTTCAGATAATAAGATTGGGTTTAGTCCTGTGCAGCACAGTCCTTTTTATCTATTCCTTGCTGTCTTGGTACTTAGTTTTTCAGCTTCTTCTTTCCCAGTTTAGCACAGTTTACTTTTCAGTCCTTGAGGCGTCAGATCCAGGCAAGCAACAAAACCCATCCAGTGATCAGCAGCCAAGTTAGTCAAGGAAATCCAAACAACAAGACAGCAAAGAACAGGGAACAGATACAAGCCTGTATCACTTCTCTCTTCTCCTCTCTTGACCAATCCTTCTGACTGGGCTTAAAAACCCTCCAGGAGCTTCCCTGCTGCAGCTGAAGGTGGACAGCCAAGAGAAGCTGGTGAGGGTAATTCCAGACTGGTCTCACTCTGAGGGCCCCAGTAGGCATAACTACAGATGGTTTGGCTGGGGCACACTCTCTTGGCTCAAAACACCTTACAACAATAGTACAGCACAGAAAATATATCTTTTGTACACTGAAATTTATCCAATTTAAATATGATCTTGAGTAGAAAAAAAATCCAGAGATTTTTGTGGAGCTTTCTAAGAGAGGTGGTAAAGAGTTGTATTCAGTTCATTCTGAATATGAGGCAAAATAGCTGGTAATTGATGTCCAGAGACCACCCAGCAAAAGGAGGAGAGCTTTGTTCTCAGTACATATGGGATACATTAGGATACATTAGGAACACCTCATGGCATGGCACGGCATGGCATTATTCACTGCCTGGGTTTGTTTGAACAGAGTTCATTGCAGCTAAATACATTAAATCCACAACTTCCATCTGAAGCCATTCACTTCAACGTTATGTGCTCCTGCTGAAAATACAGCAAGGCAGGCAGAGGGAAATATTTGTTCCTTTAGAAGTTGTGGGAATCACAAAGGGGCTGTCAGGACTTTCTTTTAATCCTTCCTGATAACAGCCAAGCAAGGGCTAGAGTCACTTTATAAATAGCAACAGAAAAGCATTTGATCATAGTATCAACTAACTAAAATGTCATATTTTTTTTCTCTTGGATGATGACAAGATCATCATTTCAAAGCACAAGTTTTAATTATTCAGTTGCAAAACAGTGAATTTTAGTGAACTTCTGTCACTCTCCAAAGAAATCCATATGCTCTGAAGCTGCATTTATGGACCAATTATTTCTCATAGAAACACCCCACGTTTGGCAAGGCAGGTTTAAGTCATGTGACACAAGCCCAACAAATACAGAAAATGAAGGCATCCTCTCACTTTTAACATTTCCATGAAATGTGCTCTCAGTGGTGGAACTGGAGGCTAGGTTGTTTGAATATGTTAGAGTACATATTTCATACAGTATATATCTATTTTGAGAAGATAAACTCCTATTTTTTCCTTAAGGACACATCAAAGCTTAGGAATAGCCAGATAAAAAAAGGGCTTGTATGCCAAAAGTTCATCTTTTTTACCCAGCTGTCTACAATGACCAAATAAGAGATATTACTTTTCACAACCCAAACCCCACTAAACATATGATAAATGCATTTTTTGAAAGATGCTCACAACCTCTACCTGCAATAAATATTTACTGTTTACACATAACAGCCTATGTTAGGGCTTTTTGTGAGGGTACTTTTATCCTTCTGGCTGGTGTTTCTAACATCAAAATAAGCAGGGAATAGGAAGACAAACTCCTCCTGGTTTCTAACAGTCACCTAGGGAGCCCCACAAACACCTTGTCATTTCTAGATGTCATTCTGGCATTTGCAGTCACGAGCCAATTATTGAGTTAATTATTCTACAGCCATACAGTACAGGTTGTTATGTGAAGGCTGTTGTCCTGATTGCTTTTCAGTAGTGTTTTTTGAGACAATTCCCCATTCCCAAATTCATTTGAAGCACCAATTTCAAAGTTTAGGGTGTCCTTGACAAGCACTTTGCAGGGGAAGTGCCCTTTACAGGCTGTAAATTTAGATAAAATTGTCAAAACCAAACGACAAAATCAAGTCTGATTCTGTGCACAGCGGGTACCATAAACTTCTAAAACATCTTTCATTCAGATAGAGGCAAGAAATTGGTGTCTTAATTAACAGTGATGGATGGATGGCATCCTTGTTCTTTTCCCCATGCCGTGTACCCTCCTCACAGGCTGCAGAAGAGGGGAACAGCGTGTGGAGAAGTGCAGCCACTCAGTGCCATCTGATGCTTTCCATATCCAGCATAGGAACCAGGAGATATAGTGTAACATTTCATTGCCCTTTAAAAGAGTGGTTTGGGGAAGAGTTTCTGCACCACAGATCTTTTTATCCATACTGTGCCAATGAGCAGTAAAGGAGCTGGAAATCCTAGCACAGTTAGGGCAGTGGATTTCTTACCATGTTAGAAAAGCTTCATAATGTGCTCATTGCCATCAAGCTCACAAGGCTCCAGTTCTGGGTTTTGGAGGCATCACCACTCAAACTCTCATTTTTCAATCTACTTTTCACTGTTTTCTGTTTATACCACAGTGGAAGCTAGCATTCAGGAAATCAGAATGACTGAGAAACAGATAAGTTGTCCAATAGCAGCATAATCTTCAAAGTATACTTCTAAACTTATAATTCCAAGACTTTACTGAAATAAAAAAAAATCTCGAGCTGAAATCTTGCCAGTTGGTGTGGAGTTTGACACTGGGGCTGTCCTTTCCCTCTTTTGCCCTGAAATCATCCCAGATTAGTTGCAGATCACTGGCACTGGAAATGCTGCTCTGTGCTGTTCCAGCAGCCCTGCACTTGTCTGGACTGGCAAGAGAGCCAGCCAGCATCTAGCATATTGTGTTGCCAAAACAAAGCAAAATAACTGCAGTGAACGGTTTTCCCCGCTCTGCATTTTTTGAATACGTTTGTACTCCAGGGAAGCAAGATTCATATTCTTTTGCATGTGTGTATGCAATGAAGTGAACAGTCTTCCTGGATTGCTTGAGCACATGCTTTTATATGTATATATTTGCCAGGAACAATCCCCCCCTGCTTGTCCCACCACCTAGGCAGCAGACTCCACTGAGGTTCATCGCTTGCACTGAAATCAAGCAGAGTAGGCGGCAAGTGGAACTTAGACATCTGTATTCCAGGAAGATCGTGGCTAATGTTGCTGAATTAAGTTGCTAAACACTGTCCTCGTTAATAACTGACTAATAATGTGAAAAGGGAAGTGGCCAGCTTTGGCAGACTTTGACAAGCTGCGTAAATCAAGCACTGAGTACACAGAGGGCTTTTAGGCCATGCCAGATGCTCACAGGCAGTCCCACGCTCCTCATTGCCCTGTTAATGGATTAAACTGGCACAGCCCAGTAAAAACACCATGTGAACAGCAGAGCCTTCAGCAGCAGGTGGCTAGGTTCAGAGCCCCTGAAGCCATGGGGGTGATAAGGAAGGCTCTCTGAGCCATGCCCCTGGTGCTGTGTGATGCCCCCTCAGGCATCCCATGATGGGACGAACCCTTGGAGTCATAAGTGCCAAGGGAGGTGAGCCCAGAACCCACTGCTGTCCTGACACTGCAGAATTGCTCAGCTCCCTTCTCCCATGTAGCACACAGTTTCATCTCAGCCCCATTAACACTGCCGAAGAATTTATTAGCACCATCACTAGCCACCTGTATAAAATTGAGCAGACTATTTGCAGCCTTCTGTCTTCCAGTTGCTGGCCCTCTTCTGAAGACAGAAGCCCATCAGACTATTTCCGTACTGAGCAGCCACAAATCTGCTGAGTGATGGCACACATCAAGTCTTATCACAAGGAAACAGAATTGATACGTGCTCTCCTCCAATGCCATTAAAAAGTATTTCTTCTGGGCGCAGACTCAGCAATTGGCTTTGGCTGCAGGGCTCCATCTCCTGGTTTCAGTAAGGTATTGCGTGACATAAGGAAACAGCCCATTTTCAAAAATACTTGAGAAATTAGTACATTATTGATACACTGGAGAGACACTGAGATGGGTCAAAGAGCTATGTTATTCTTTATTTCTGAAGCACTACAAACATTACCAAAATTTTATGCTAATATATGTTGCTATGTGTAGCTTCAAACTTGCTTCCTTGAGATTAAATGCAAGCCCTTTGACCGCTGAGGATACTCCTGCTGTCATGGGGCAGTGTGCTAAGCTGGAAGGCACTTCATTTCTGCCTGAGCCTTTAAGTAGTTGTTGTAGCTGAACTTTAAAGGTTCCTTCCAACACAAACCATTCAATGATTCTATGATAATATTGCAAAGAGGCATTTTGCTGTTTTTCTTTTCCTTGGACAAGGTTACTGAGGACATCATCTTAGATGTGGGAAGTGGAATGGCTGTTCCTCCAGGAGGTGCAATTTTCCAGACCCCTGTCATCTTCTTCTATAGAATTCATCTCACCACCTCTGTCCAGGCATGCTGGAAATACTGATTTTTAACACGAGTATGTCCTCACTAGCACTCACTCACCAGACAATTTTGAAATGCATCCTTATTGGGGTTTTATCTCAATCAAATGAAAAGACTAGGAGAATAGGTTCACATACTTATCATCCACACACTACTCAGGGACAGATAAACAGCAATGTGGTCAGTTCATGGACCCAAAGCTGACTAACAGGACAGGGATTGCCACATTTCCCTTCTCTTCCTCAATGCAAAGGCTGAGCAACTAAAATAAAAATAATCGCAGCAGAGCAATTTGGACTAACCACTCTAACAACATTCCTTGTACGAGAAGAATCTGAGACCCAGCTTTACTCCCAAATACTGTTGCTCATGCTAGCTCCAGACATACATAAAACATACCTGAAAGGTAGGATGAAGGTCAAACCTTAAGGTGATCTACAAAGGCTCTGTTAGCAGAGGAAATGTAGCCCTTGCAGTGAAATGAGTAAGACAGTCTGCTGTGTAAGAAAGCAGAGATCACCTCACGTAAAAGCCCTGTTTATTATTTCTAATTGTTGAAGAGAAAGGCTTTTGAAATATTTAAATAGTGCATTGAAAATGCTAATATTGCATTGAAATATTTTTATTTAAAGCTATGTATTTTAACAATGACTTACAGTGCAAGGTCAGTGACAAAGTCAGCATTCATCACAGTAATCATTTACAGTTACTACTTGAACATCAGTCCAAAATGCAGAGGGATATCAAGGAAATAGCAGATTCTTACACCACAAACCCTGCAGTCTGAGCTTCGCCATTACCTGTCACTCAAACAGCCAGAAAAATCCTTTCAGTTCTTCCTGTACAATATTCTAAGGGGCCTGTCCTTATCTCCCCACTGTCTCTGAATTCAATGGAAATCTCCTGCTTTGCAGTGGTCATGCATCTAGTCCCACCTCTTTAAAAAAGCTACTACCAGCAGAAATTATTCCTCTTCAGAGCAGATAATACTTCACATGGATCTGATATTTTCAAAGGCTGCAAAGGTAAACATGCAGGACTTTAAGACATTTGACCCTAGTTTCAAATTGCCCTGTCCTTCTCACAGTCTCCTTGAATGTCACATATTTTTCATACAACTGTGGGCACAAAAGAAAAAACCCTACAATTTTCTTTCATGAAGTGCTCTTTTCTCTGTTGCTGCATCTCTTTTCCCCAAAGAACATTTTACCTGTCAATGGATGACATAAATATAATTGATGGTGTGATGTTAAAAGGCAATTTCAATGAAAATGAGCTACATGAGAATAAGATTTGAAATGTAGCACATTTCTTGTGCCTGTAATAAATGACAGGTTACTCCTCTCACTGATCTCAGTATACATTGAGGAGTGTTGGGGCAGTGTTAAACGTGCCCACATTTCAAGCATTTTGCAATGCAGTAAAGTGACAAATACTTAAATACTTCTACACACCCTTTTGATCAGGTTCTGGCACCTTTGATCTGGCCATGCAGCATTTTCTGCTGCATCATTCCCATAAAAAACATGAAAAAGGCATGGGAATCAGTCACCATATGGTACCTTTGTCTCTTTTCTCTTTTTTTTTTTTTTTTTTTTTTTTTTTTTTTTTTTTTTTTTTGGAGGATAGTACTTATGCAAAATCAAGTTACAAAATAATTTGGCCGAAACAATTATTTTGTAAAGATAAATTAGGCATAAGGCCAAATGGAGGTAAGAGCTTGATAATAGCCTGAAATCTGACAGTCTTAGAGTTGCCTGCCTTTAAAGTGGCAAATGAGCCACTGGGAACCAAATTCTCACCATTTTATAAAGGCAAAATTTTATTAACCTCAGACTTTACATAAGTTCCAGATATTAGCCATGAGAGTACTTTGCAAGATTGCCATGTTTCTCCAATTTACACCTTTAATTGTTGCCTAAGGTGGTGGCTGGTGGCTCCTTGCTTCTGTGATGCTGGGAACTGGCAGAGGTGACTTTAGCAAAGCTGCAGCTGAGAACATGGGGTAGGGTACTGCACTGCCTTGCACAGGGGATGGGAACGATGAAGCAAGGGAAGAAGGGCCCTACAGGCAAAGTGGGTAGAACCTTGGCTGGCCACCAAATGACCACCAAGTCACTTTCTCACTCTCCCTCTTTAGCAGGACAGGAAGAGAAAATATAATGGAAAGCTTGTGGCTGAGATAAGGACAGGGAGATTGCTCAACAATTACCACCATGGGCAAAACAGACTTAGCTTGGGGAAGATTAAATTAATTTATTGTCAGGTAATGACAGAAAAGGATACTGAGAAATACAAATAAATATAAAACCCTTTCCCCCCACCCCTCCCTTCTTCCTAGGCTCGACTTCACTCCCAATTTGTCTATCTGCTTTGCCAGAGTGGCATAGGCAGACAAGGAATGGGGGTTGCAGTTAGTTTATCACATGCTGCCTCTGCTGCTCCTTACTCCTCACACCCTTACCCTACTCCAGCATTGGGGGCTTCCCACTGAACACAGTCCTGCATGAGCTACTCCAGCATGGGTCTGTCCCTCAGACTGTGGTTATTCAAGAGCCACTTCAGCAGGGATCCTTTCCACTGGGTCAGTTCTCCAGGAACAGAATATTCCAGCATGGGTCCCCTGCCAGGAGCCTTCACTGCATCTTCCTCCATGGCATATCTGCCTGGTCTGGTATGAGGTCCTCTTCTCCACTGTGGACTTCCACAGACTGCAGGGGGGCCTAACCATGGTCTTCATCATGGGCTGCAGGGGAATCTCTGCTCCAGTGCCTGGAGCACCTCCTCCACCTTGATGTCTGCAGAACTGTTTTTCTCATTTTTCTCACTTCTTTTCATCACAGTTCTTGTTCAGCAATTTTTTACTCTTTCTTACATATGTTACCACAGGGTTTCTACCAACAGTGCTAATGGGCTTGGCTTTGGCCAGCAGCAGGTCCATCTTGGAGTCTGCTGACATGGAGCAGTTCCTGATGTCTTCTCACAGAAGCCACCTCTGTGGCCCTGCAATACTAAAACCTTGCCACACAAACTCAATAAAATGGCAACCACTTTGGTAGTCCACTCTAATCATAAATGTCAACCAAGCCCAAAATTACCATATTTAAAATCTGCTTATGGGAATGTGGTATCAGCTTTTGGTCAATGTTACTAGTGATATGGAGCTGCAGCTGTATGAATGTACATCTGATGTCATGAACAATACATCACTTGATGCAGTGAAAAAAGTAAGATTCAGCTGAGCAGAGAGCTGGAGACTGAATTCTGAGTTTTCACAGAGCAGTCCATGCTTCAAGATAGTAGAAATCAAATGCGCCACAAATTCTCCCTCTTCATTCTCTAATTATATTTCTAACTCATTTAAAGCTGAATTCAGAAAATTATTCTATCAGTATATGATGCTTTATGTAGCCTGTACAAAATGCTACACTGCTTCTTTGTGGTAATTGTTTCTTTGTTTACTTTTCCCCTCTTTTTTTCCACATATTTTTGTATGTATCATTTCTCTGTTCAGCTTTAAAATGCATAATGAGATGCCAAAGAGCAATAAGGTCAGAATAACAGCTTCAACTTTCCTGATTTTATTTACTATTGAATTTCAGAATGCACATTTTCTGTTGCCCTGTGAATAATGTAATTCAACAGATCTATTTTTAAAAGATGGAGAAATCAATAAAATGTTCTGTTTTGTTCTAAGGAAAGCTGCATCTGTGAATCACTAAATTTCCATTTTGTCCCCAGACTATCATTACTTGCTTTTCCTCCCTACCACATATTACTCTCTGGTGTCTCAGGTGTACCATAAGGATCAGTATTTGTTTCCTGACGGCAGGAGAGAACTTTTTAATCCTCAAGTTGAAAGAGGTGGTGAATCATTTCATGCCTGCATTACCTAAAACAGTGTTTCTCAAGCAAGGGGCAGCAGCTGATAAGGATGTGTGTCAGTCCCCAGCACAGATAGCAGCCCACAGTAGCTGAAACCATTGAGTGGGTCTCTGAAGATTTCAAGGCAAACACCAGCCTGTTTTTTCCAAGCATATTCCCTGGTGTGTCAGTTGTGGTACTCTTAAATACAAAGGTATGGATCAAGTTCTTTATTTTTGTTCTCCCTTCCCAATAGCTGAATTATTATGGGGACATGTTGCACAAATTACATTCTATTGGTATTTGGTACTTGCTAAAGGAACAGAATTATTGCCTACAAGCAGCTAATTCCATATCTAATATGGTGATTTACAGAGACCACAAGTTTTCCCACAAGAATATTTTCCTTCAGCATCATTATCATGTATCTATGAAGAGACTTTTATCTGTTCTTTTCCTCAGTCATGAAAAACGTTGAGCGTGTTTCTGACATATACCTTTTATACAGGAATTATTTTAGAGGGATTTTTGCTGCTTTTCAGTGGACACCACCTTTGCCTGATGTAATTCCTTGCAACTAATTTGCTTTACTTCCTAGTGAATACAATATGTTCTGTCAACAACAGTGAATAATCTGAGGCCACTTTTTGTGACTCTGAGGTCTATGCCCATAGTCAATCACAGGACTTAGGGAAAGAGCATGTAACTCATGGCCTGAAGCCAGGTATTTTTAATATCACCTCCTTAAGGGCTCAGTTTGATGGTGATGAATAAACACCTACTTCATAGCTTACTTCTGGAATAGCACAGAGTTAAAACAAGTCAGAAATTACCATTATACTTTTATGAAACCAAAATCTTGGTGCTTTAACTATAAATGATCCATGCTATTTCATTATGCCATCATAATTGACATAACTATTATTGAAACTTACTTATTCACACAATGGCTATTGAAACTTAGTCACACAGAGATCCTAGATATGCAGGTTAGTGCTCATATCTCTTCCAACAAAGAAAAAAATGATCCAGTATGAGAATCAATGAAATATATTTCTTTTATCTTTTTCTGCATGACTCTTGAAGCTTCCAAGAGCTTCCATTGATTTGCTGATATAATTTTGCCTCTGGAAGAAAAGGATGAGACCATTGCGAATTGCTGGTGCAAGATACATGGGAATCTCTTTCACAAATATCTGCATATTTCCAGCCTCCTGCGATGATGTCAGTCCTCTCCCTGTCATTCAAATGTCAGAAACAACAGAGGTAGGCAGTAGATGCTGAAGACACCAGAAATTTTATGAGGTGGGTCAGCACCCCTTAAATGTCACAGCAGATCTGATGAGAGATAGGATATAGTACACACAAATATAATTGAGTTCCAGTTTCATCACACGACATATCTTAGTCAAAGAATACTACACTTTTTTTTTTAATTGCATGTGTCATTTGAGAAGGTTTTGGAGGCAGAGACACTATGTTTTTTAAACCAGTTGAAAAAGTGAGCAAGTTTCCTTGTTTGGAGTTCCTTCATTAGCCCTGACAAGTTGCAAGTCCCTGCTGTTGTTTGTTCAGATGACTTTGCTTGACAATGAGGAGGAGAGAAGAAAGAAGGAAAGAGAAAGAAGGGTCACAGGAAGGTGGCACACTGAAACACACTATTTGAATTTCTCCTGTGAAACCTTCCCATTTTCTCATATTCTGTCCACCAGAAACTGTCTTTTCCTATACATATATATATTTATTTCAGAAGCTTAAGCTGCAGTATTCTCATTTGATTAATGCTTCAGTTAGAAGAACAGTATACAACTACACAAAGGGGTTACATAAAAGTATAAGAAGACTGTATGTAATCTACTGTCAGTTGCTACTAATTCACTCCAAAACTCAAGTTTTCAGGAAAATGTAGAAAATGCTGTGCTTGAGTTAAACACGATACATTTCTGGATCCTCAGCCTTCCTCAGAATTCTGAAAAAATATACTGAAAAAATATTCTGCACAGTTGCTGCTGTCCATTTGAAGCCAGAGGGATGTCTGTATTCATGCCCTGCCACTGAGCTGTGGGAATGATTGCTTCAGCTTCGCCACTCTACCACTGGTCTGCAGTGTCCTAGTTATGCTACAGTTTTAGGAAAATCACACACAAAAAATGTGAACATCTTAGTTTCAGATGAAGATCCCTGAAAGTAACAAGCAATAGGACAAGAGAAAATAGCCTCAAGTTGCACCAGGGGAAGTTTAGATTGGATGTTATGAAAAATTTCTTCACCAAAAGGATTATCAAGCATTGGAACAGACTGCTCAGTGAAATGGTAGATGTGGCACTTAGGGACACACTTTAGAGGCGGACTTGGCAGTGCTGGGTTAACAGCTGGATTTGATGATCTTAGAAGTGTTTTCCAACTTAAATGATTCTATGATTGTATGATTTTATTATTCTATAGCCCTTTATGAATGCAGATCATGATACAAATCATAAAGGAACCTTCAGACACTATGGCCAGTGCCATGACACAAGGCACCACAAAATGCTGAGTACAGCTACAAGCTAAGGATACACAGGGAACAGCACAGCTTGCACCAGGACTCTGCACCAAGGTGTTGGGATACCTCGTCCAAAGTCCCGGTGGGGGGAGCCCTGGATGTATGGGTTGCCTCTGCCCCCTGCTCCCATGTCACCTGTCACTATCTTATACATGTTGTAAGGATTCCCCATTGCAACACCAAGTATTACTCATCCAAATATATACGAAGGGTTTGCATCCTGAGTGTGATGTAACAGAACAAAGAGGCCTATTTGCAGAACAAGGAGGACTATTATTTTAATTCAGTCTGTTTTAAGGCAACTACTCAATCTGAAGGCATTTCCCTTCCACATGTGACATACTGTGATTGACACTACCTTGAATTCAAAGACTGGAACAAGCACAGCTTTTTCCCCAAATGTAAGGTCTGTTTTCCTTGGGCAACTATATGAAATTCCTCAGGGAGTGAGGACATCTTTGCTAAGGGAAATGAACAACTGGCCAGGCAGAACAACACCAGATCCCACCTGGCTACAGCACCCTCCCAATTAGTGCATGAATGCAGCTTCCCAGATGGAACTTCGGTGTGCAACAGTAGAAATTGAAGAGCCAACATGCAGAAAACAAACCCTGTCACAGAGAACAGCTCCCACACAGATTGCTGTCATTTTCCAAGCCTGACTTGTGTAAGTCATTTCAAAGAACAGAACTTGATCTTCTTTGTATTTAAATCTCTAGGTGAATTCCTACTGAATCCCTGGATGGCTGTGTGTTCAGCACAGTCTAGATCTGGTCATGGCAGTACACATGTACTCACTGGTGCCAGCAGTGAGCTCCACACTGTTTTATATTTGCAGTAGTCCTGGAAGGCAGCATCGAGGGAGAGGCAGCAAAGGCTCACAGTTCCCCTGTGTCTCCCAGCAATATCTTTAACACCATGAAGAACTATTTAATGCTGATGAGCAGAGCCCTCAATTCCGGGTGTATTTAAGGAGAGGAGAGAATATATGTTATTGCAAATCATAATTCAGCACCAAAATTTAAATAAAAATTCAAATAAAAAATACATTGTTGTATACCCATGGGAAATGGTATTGTCAGAAGACAACAGGAAAATACAGCTATAGAGTGTGTTCTGTCACATGGCAGGTAGCACATTGCTGCATGTCCAAAACCTGTCATAATCTTACACAGCACTAGCTTTTTCTGTTCCTCCACCATCCTGTTATCAAGAGAGAGCAAGGAGGGGGAAGTCTGCTCAGAGCCTTTGCTTGAGTAATCTGCAAACAGAGCTTCAACACAGTGGTGGTCCAAGTGAGAGCATGGTCTCATGGCACAAAGTCAGTTCAAGGGAGCCTTGCTTTACTCATCTGGGCAGCTCACAGGCATTCAGTGGGTAACCCAAAGAAAGGCTACTGAGTAGGAACAATGCTCTTGAAAGGTTTTCCCTGCTCCAGTGGAGTATTTGTAAATTACTTCATGGACAAAGGAGCACCAGATGAGTTTCAAAGGAAGAGATGAAAGTTTGGGGGAGCACTTCCTTTCTATAACACTTGTAAGTATAGCAAGAATTTTCTACTTTTTGGCAGTCGGTGACATTGCAGGATGAGAACATCATCTATGTTATAAAAAACTTCGGCTGGTTAATATTTTAAAATTAAAAGAATATTCATAAAGTACATTAACTTCTATCTTTGTTACCTTTTATAGTATTAAAAAGGATACCACATTAATTCCTGTTACATTAACATCGAACACTGCATTTTTCTTAAAAAGTGACTGAGGTCCAATAAAACGGGGGGGAGGGAGGGAGGGAGGGGAGGGAAATCTGCAAAACTAAATAAAACTTAAAACACCATTACAGCAGATATAACTTACAGAAGCTGGATAAAATAAATCAATAACATACATTTCTTTCCTCAAAATAACTCAACTGCTACTATAAAAATATTGTTAGTGCCTTCTGTTCTACAAAGAAGACACTAACCTAAAGATATTAAGGCTTTAAGTAATGATATTTCAGGCATTTTCTTCTTCACTGCAACATCAGTGGCTAGGCACGCATTAATTAAAACTTAAATAATCTTTCCCCACAGTCTGTATCAACTTCTTTCCTTCTTCTGCCCAGTGCATTTCAGCACTGGAATGTTACATATGGTACAGGTATGCTGAGCTGCAAAAATTATTCTGCTAGAAAATGAGGAAACCTCAGAATAAATTAGCAGCTGAGTTTTGTCTGCCTTTGATCTTTTCACATGTAAATGTTTGCATCGGGGTTTCAGCTCATTCAGAAAGAGGAATGAATGTCAGGCTTGTACCTCAACTGCTGGATGAGATGCAGTGTTTTGACCTCAGGCCAAGTTTAATTTGTCAGTGGCTTCCAGGTCTTTTACACAAGATTGGACTTTTAGAAGGTGAGCCTTAAAAGTAACAGAGGTCCTACTCTTTTCAGTAAAGACAGGATGTCCTTACCATGAGCCAGACTGCAGAGGTAAAATTTGGTCACTGCTGAGAATCATGTGAAATTTAATTTATTTTATTAATTTCAATCTAAAGATGTTTCTATTTTACCTTATTCATGATTTGAGCACTTACTTCTGAAGACTGTCTAGGGACTTTTCAAACGTCAAACTCTCAGGGCACCTTGAGGGCATATGGTACACACCACTGGCAGCATCTCAGGATCAGCTGCTAGGACCATTCCAGTATAAGCAAAATAATAAGAGTTTGAATCAGACACAAATGATCACACTATCAAGAATTTAATGTAACTCCCCAGCATTTCTTGCTTAGGCTTGAAAATTATTGCTTACTTTCCCTTGTGTTTCTGAAGATGAAAAGTTGTTGAAAGCATGTACTCTCACTCCTACTGCCTGCCTTATCCAAACACACGAATGGTAAAGTCAGACACATGTTCACAGCTTTCCATCATAAACAGTTATCTTCCTCAAATCATTTGTAGACTGCATGTGTGGTTAGAAGACTATTTTTGCCAAGAATGTGTAAGTTAGCAATAGCTGAGAAGAAGAAACTTTCACACCCAGATTAAGGAAAAAAAAAATCTGTAAAGTTCCAAAATGTTTAGCAAAGTTCTTTTACACTTCATTTTCTCTGGCCAAGTTTAATCCAAACCTTGATATATTAGGTGCTATTAGTATTAATTTCCAGTCGTGATATAGATGAGGCCTAATCAGTTTCTATGCCATCTCATCAAGCATTCATATGCAAATGTGCCCGGATCATTTAATCACATGAGATATTGTCCCTTAATCAAGCTACTGAAAACAGAAACCCTGCTTCATTATCAGAATAGAAAAGCAAGAATCATTATGGAATTCTATGGGCTTTGTTTTGGATTCATCTCATCTAACCTTGGCCAGCTCACACCAGCACTTACATCTGAGCTGACTATACTTTCTCTCTCTCTCTCTCTCTCTCTCTCTTTCCCTTTCAGCAAGAAATATGCATTCAGTGAATGTAGTTCATTGCAATTTATTTTATACATTTACACTTATATTTGAGTGAATGAGGGCTATCCTAATCAGTAAATATTTAAAAATATATCAAAACTGTCTCTCACTGTGCTAGTTTAAAAACAGTCTAGTTTTTGGTGGGCAGGAGCAAGCTGCTCGAAGTTTCTATTATGTCCGGCACAGACCCAGTCGCTGAAGGCTCTGACGATGGGCAGGTTACCAGCCCAAGTAGAGAAGCTGGTAACGCCTCTGTGATGACATATTTAAGAAAGGAAAAAACAAGGGAAGGTCTCTTTCTTCTCTTGAGGGGTGGTGAGGTGGCTACCGGGGCCCATCCCAGTGGGGGTTGCCAGGGGCCGCATGGCCGAGGCCTTCTCAAGGCTGGGACCGTGTGGCTGGAGCCCTCCTGAGGCAGACACAAGGTGGCCAGCGATGGAAACGTGACAAACAATTCCCCCACACAGAATACAAACGAGATCAACCTTTTCAGCACAGCCGAGCTCTGTAAGAACTTTTCAACTGATAGAACTTGCGAACAATAATACTTATTGGACAACAATCTTCTTCCGAGTCAGAGAAAAGGAAGAAGTGAGGACACATGAGGAGAACCAACATGGTGGCACTGAGGTCTGTGAAAAGAAGCAGAGGGAGGAGGTGCTCCGGGTGTCAGAGCTGAGGTTTTTCTACAAGCTGCAGTGACAACTATAATACAACAAACTGTTTCCCTCTAATTCATGAGGTGCATGGGGAGGTGCAGATATCCACTCGCAGCCCGTGAGAAAGAGTGCTCATCCTGGAGCACGTGGATCCTGAGAAGCTGTAATCTAGTGAGGAACTCAAACGAAGATAGAGGACCCTTCCTTCAAGAGATAAAGAAAGCAAACTTTTGCTTCCAAACTAGAACAGCTCACCCTTAAAAGACTAAACCTGTGAACTAAAATGCCCCACGTTGGGCAGTTGTGGGAAAACTGCACCGTTCGTAGGAGGGACTCACGTTATAGCAAGTTCGGGTGGGACTGCTGTTTGTGAAAGTTAAAAAACCACACTAGAAAAGTTCAGAGACCTATCTCCCATGGGAAGGATCCCACAGCAGAGTAGAAGAAAGAAACTATTTTCCTGAAGCATGCCAAAGAAAGATCTTTTTTAAGAAGTGAAAGACAAAACCCCATGTTTTGTCTTCTTGCATCGCCAGTGGAAAGAGGGAGGGACAGGGAAGGAAAAGTGTTTTAAAGGTTTATTTTAGTTCTCATTACCTTTTTTTTTTTAATTTTAACTTTGTTACTAATAAATTTTCTTTATACTGTTTAAGTTTGAACCTATTTTGCCTTAAAGTGTTTTTCCCTAATCCTTATCCCAACTCATAAAGTTTTTAATTCTCCCTCCTCTGCTCACCTACAGCAGAGGAAAATAAGTGAATAGTTTTTTCGTGGGTGCCTGGCACTTAGGCAGTGTCAAAACCCCAGCACTCAGACACAGAAGCCCTTCATATGAGAAAAATTAAGACCTAAAATCCAGCATAAGTTTAGATATGTGGGGTTTATGATGGCTTGAGTATCTTCAATGCACTTGTCTTCAATGCATTTTGACACACATTTTAATTAAAAGATCACATCCTTTTTTACCCATCAGATGCCTCCTTCATGCATGATTAATGACCTCGCATTCAGTGACTGAGAAAGGGAATAGAGGCTGTGTGGAAAACTCAGAATCCTTGGCACTATACAATATTTTGATAATTAAAACAAAAGCAGTGTGGTACACAGAAAATGAATTTTTAAAAGCTGTTAAAAGGTTGCAAAACACATTTGTAAACAGTGAGGTCTCATTAAGGGCATATATCTAGCATGGCATATTAAGGTCATGCTAGAGTCAGTTCTTGGCTTTTGTACTTTCATTAATACTCTGGAAGAAATGAGAGAATCCTTACTGATCAAAGTGTGCATGTGAGTCATGAAGAGGATACACAGAAACAAACTAATTGATAAGCTGCTTCAAGAAAATTACATGGGCATGAATACAGATAATTGTAATTCAACAATTTCAGGAATTACAAATATAATGAGACCCTGTGTTGGGAACAGTAACTGAAATGATTGGGGCATTGTGTCAGTCAAATGGAGATTAGCTCCTTGTGCAGTATGAAAAGGGTATAACAGCAAAACAAAATGCCAATCACATGATGAATGAGCAGAATTATACCAAAAAGTTTTGGAAAGGTTATGCAACCTGGAACTAACAAGTCTCCTTCTGAGATGCTTTTCACAGTCCCAGCACCTGCAGCTGAAAAAGGAATAAACTGGGTCTCTCTGGTTCACAGGTGAACTAGGAGAAAGATCAAAGGACTGGGGAAACTGCCATGGTGGACAACTGAAGTTCAGACTATTTATCTTAATGAAAAGGCTAAAGGGTGCCTTCATCACAGCTTCTAATTACCTCAAGGAAAAACAGAAATTCAATAATTGAGGGCTCTTCAGTCTCAAAAGCACAGACACAAAATGATCAAGTGCATGGAAGTTGAAGGCAGAGACATTCTGAAACAGAAACTGAATGTATTAATACTATAAAAATTAATCGCTCCAATAATTTAACAAAATAATGATAGCTTGTTCATACTACAGATACTTAAATTGAGGTTTTCTAACTTTTTCAAAGAGATGCTGTAGTTGAACTAAGTCTAATTCATGGAAGAACTGACCTGTGCTCCACTGGAGGTCAGAGTAAACTACCATCTCTGAATTTAGGATCTTGAACATTGTTGCTTCATTTAATTGCTGAATGGGGCCTCCATATCTTATTTACAGTACATTATTCAAAACCTCATATGCTTACAAAATATTCTTTTTTTCATGGAATTTCTTTTCCTACATTGTTAGGGTGTGACTAATTTGTACAGCAAGCCAGTTCAAGATGGAGAAATGGAACTGTGGGTATTTTGGGGAAAGAATACTAATAAGAGATTAAATTGGAAAGCACCTGTTAATTGTGGATGCACAGTTTGAAAGGTTTGTACCTGATCTTTGAAAATACCTTGCACTTCTTAGCAATTCACATATTTAAAGCACAGCTCCTACCAGCATCAGTCACGGCTCTGAAATATCAATACTCCCACAAATCGAACCCTAGCAATTCACATGAAAACTCAGAAATGAGCATGACACAGTTAGTGACCACTCGTGGATGAAAACTTATTTCAAATTATTCCTGCAATAGAGAACTGCAGGAAGTCTGTGTCCAAATCCAGCTTGAGGCAATGTTCAAATATTAATTCAGACATCAGCCTTTCCTATTCTGAAATTCCTTTTTATGATCTGTACAGATCATTTTTCTCCTGTAGTGTAGAAGGCAGGGATAATAAATGGCAGTCACCTTCACTACACAATCCTAGTTAATCCTTAGAAAATAACCTGTCTCCAGTCAGTCTCATAAAGGTCCTATGAGAAAATTATATATAAAGAGGAAATGAAGGTACAGTATAATGCATATATATCCAAGACGCTGTAGAGACTTTTTCTGCAATTCTGGTATTTCTTAATTATCAAGAGTCTGAATTAGCAATCTTGGTGTTTTTTTCTGTTTGTAACAGTTCAGTTTTAAAAGTATCAGTTCCTAGGTTCTTCTGTTACCTTTTAAGCAGAAAAGGTATCACTGTCATTTTATCAGATGGTTCCTCGATAAAGATTTTTCAGATCCAGCATGCAGAATTGCGCCATACAGGCTAGAGCAGGAATGAGCTCCCACTGGGCAGCTGACATCCTTCTCTATCTCTACATGTTTTCTCACTGAATTTCCTACACAACTGCCAAAGCAGTGTTCTGCTATCATAGAGCACTCCCTCATCAATTGCAGTATGTCAGTCCCTCACAACTTGTCTCTGGCCTAGACCTTCCTTGGTTTCACCCACAACTTCCTATCCATCCCTGTGTTTGCATGGATGTAAGGATATAACTGTGAGCTCTTGCAGGTGCAGAAAGTAAGGGGAGGATCTTCTTGGCGTGTGTCTGCATGCAAGAAAGGTAGGACAAAAAGGGGAAGTCCGAAGAAAAGAGAGAGAGAAATCTGGAGAAACAGCTTCTCTGGACACCTTATGCGCTAGAATGGCAGGCCTGGGATCTGAATCAGAGACCAGCCACCAGAGCTTTGTATCAAAAAAAATTCCTTTGGCTGTTAAGTACCTTGGGATGCAGTGGGTGCATGGAGCAGGCTGAAGGCCAAGCAGAGGTTGATGAGGCCATCGGGTGGCAGACACCTCTGCGAGGCTGATGCAAGCCAGGCTCTGCACAGTGTCCTGGAGCAGAGCAGAGAATGCTTCCCTATACAAGCTGGGGCACCTAATGGGCATGGTACTGGTGTGCATGGGCAGCACTGCAACGAGGTTGGGAACACCAGACTGCCCCACCATCCTGCCTCACTCACCAGATAGACATTGCTAACTTGACTACATGCTACATAATTCTTTCAATAGCATAAAGGTGCCTGGGAGAAAGAGACTTTCTCCAATATGCAGGGAGGATATTGTGATGGACTAATTTATGGGTACTTATTGACAAAAGGCTTTTTCTGTGTTTTCTATCCATTTAATTACAAGTCTCTGTGAGTTTTAACTCATGGAGACCCATATAATAGTTTGATGAATGATTCTGTGTTTTATGATAAGACAATGAAATTTTTTGGTAGGATGTAGTAATTAATTTCTTCATAATTAATGGGTCACAGACAACACATTACAGAAATAACTGATCAACAAATATATAAAGGTGAGCCAAAGCCTAAATAAACTGCCAGTTATGAACTAGACAGTGCCTTTGTAACAGTATAAAATTCAAGACAATGTGTAAAATTAAAGTATAAACAAATTTCTAAGCAGTCTCAGTCGTAGATATTTACTGCCTGTGGTATCCATCTGAGACACCCTTTCCTCCTTCAGTGCCTTGTGCACACTGTGGTGCCACCCACTGTATGTAACACCTGGTCTCACAGACTGTGGGCCTGGAGTTGCTACAACTGCCTTGTCCTTTGTCATCACCTCACATGCTTGGTGATTTCCAAGATCCTTCAAGTGGACAGTATTGACCAGAGAGTTGGAGGGATGGCTTGGGTCTGCCTTGTTTGCAATGGAGAGGCAATCTGTGTCAGGAGGGCAGATGCTTTTCCCCAGAAACATTCCCATGACATTTGTCATCTAATGAATATGCCATTTGGGTCATTACATGTTCAGTAGTTCTAGAAACTTATATTTCAACCAACACTTAATGACAGTGTGAATATCAGTCATTATCAAAAGCTTTTATTCTCTACATAGAATAGAGGCTCTCAAAAAGATAATGTTTCTTCATCATCTCATTTGTGGAAGGGTCAAAATTGTATTACAGAGGATCCTGCTTGTATTCTGTTTACATTTAATATCTATTTAGAGAAACCAAAAGTACATCCCATGGCTAACAGGCTAGATAGGAGAGCAGATGTTGATACCTACAAACAAAACAAGCTCTCCATAATCATGCCTTAAAATATACAATTGTGCAAATCTATTTTAAAATACTAATGTTGCCTGGTTTCCACCCAGTAGCCTAAGGTAGTGCTTCTACAGTTTAAGAACATGAGCAAAAAAAAGGAAGCAATTTAGAAGCTTTCAGTTTCTTGCCACTGGAATATCTCCACAGAGAGTCTCCTTATAATCAACATAACTATTTGAAATTTGTGCATTCTTTCATCAGCAAAGCCTTTGTCTGACTTGTCATGTATTAAGAGATGCTTTCCATTGCAAGTGTTTGGCCCCTGTGCCCTGGGTCAGCTCCCACTTGTATTCTGAATATAATGAAAGGTGGTGGATTTAACATTTAAACCAGGGCAGAACTCCCAAAGCTTGGTGGTACCCAAAGGAGATAAGATCACATGCCTGATGTACAGGACAAGTTGTAAACTCTGCATTGGTGAGTTACACAGATAAATGCCACTTATCTGCTTTTCTCATGACACATGCTGGATGCACACCTGCCTGCCTCCTTGCAGGACGTGCTGGCAGGTGCAGATACCACAGATGCTGAAGTCATCTGCTTCTGGTACAGCAACAAAGAAGGTGGCACAAGGCCAATTTCTGCTGAAGGATTAATGAGTTTGTCACCTTGGATCATGAGGCTACAGCCATTCTGCTGTGAAGAACAGCCAGCACCACATATGGCATCAGAGCCAAATTAACTGCTGCTGTCTATTGTTTGTCACAGGGCATGGCATGGCATGGTGTCAACAGAGAGGGGATTTGAGAACATGCTCTACAGCACTTCTGGGGTATCCTTTCTACTGCCACATATGTCTGATGCTCTGTGCAGTGGCCACCTGTCCTGGAGGTCATGACATCAGATAGTCCAGTGACACAGGGTCCTTCCTTGAAAGCCCCTCACCACTCCTTCTTGGAAGGGTTATAATTTGCAGGCAGTCTGGGCTGAGGCTGAATTTGGGAAGAACTTGTCCGGTTCTGTGCTCAGGAAGCAGTAAATCTGTATACTGCTCATCTTCAGGGTTTCTGTTGAGGGCTGCAGACAACTCGATAGGGTCTTATTTACTTAAGGTGTCTTACATTGTCTCAGCTGGTGGCCTTTATCACTAGGAAAACACAAAACAAGGTAAATCTTTCATCTGATCCATACACAGGCAGTCTTGCCTTTGAACATATTGACTTTTACTGCAAGAGAGGCCTTCACAAAATTTTATATCTATGAACTAAATTTGGAAGTAGAGGTCACATGTTAACATAGATGCCATCAGCGTAAGGGCCGGACGTGGTATAAGGGATATGCTGGAAAGTTAGCTTTTAAATCCTGTTCACTACATTAATTACTTTTGCAATTTGTTTAGAATAGTATCAAGACATAAAAAAGACTAATTCTAAGTAGAATAAATAAATAAGCAGCAAGGTAACTATTTTGGGGAGTTTGCTGTAAAACTGTTATAAAAGGGAACTGAATGCCTGTGATGGGGCTTCAGTGTCTGATTAAGAAACCTATCATCAGTCATTAGGTCTCTGTCTTTCCTCCCAAGACTAGAAAATAAAACCATTTATTTACTCAGTGGCACAATGACTTCTTCCCTAATGATATTTAATGTGAGGCCTTTTTGACATTCTCTGATAGTTTTAGAGCACTTGCTGAGATAACTCTGGGTCTTTTCCCGTGTATCAAAACAGGTGATTCAGAGACAATCACTCTGTATCCACCTCGTTAGACAGTTTTTCTTTTTTCAAACCAAAAGCATAAACAGCCCTTATTTGCACTGAAATTCATCTGCCATATTGCTGTGCAGTTATTCAGATGAGGTCTTCTTTACCTTAAATGAAGCATATTGTAATGCATACAACAGCCAAGCTAACCCTTTTACAACTTTGTATGGACATGTAAAACATAGCAAAACCAAATATAAGAATTTACATTCTAACACACACTACGGTCATTCAAAAGACTAAACATAATGTAACTCTAGGAAAAGTATCTATCCCTCTTTCTCTTTTCTTTTTCACTCATTTTTTCTGTTTCTCCTTACCTGGTGGATTTCTTTTTTACACAGAATATGGCAGAAGAGGATTTTATATTCAAAAACATCATCAAGTTGTACTCAGTATTGCAAAACATTTCAAGTTTAATGAACTGTATTCCTTCAGCAACTTCATATGGACAAAAATTAGAAATAAACCCCTCTCTATTCATTGTACTGTTAGAACAAATATAAGGGGTGTTTATGAGATACTGTATTTGAAATTCAAATCTCTATAGAGTTCTCAAAAAATGTATATTACTGAATACTGAAAAAGCCAAACTATTAATCATAATTTAAATAGTCAAAGGATTTTTATATTGGTTGGTTGTGTGAATTTTTGTGAGGAACTGTTATCTTGTAAATAAAGATTTAAAATGCTCTAAAGTTAACTGGAAAATAAGGGATCAGTCCCAACAATGAGTGAAGGACTGCTGAAAGTCAGCTGACCCCATACTGTCATACCTCTGCCAGCTTCAGGTAACTGCTATTCCTGTTGCATCAATGCTTAACAGTGCTGATTGCTCTTATGCCTGTCATGCTGCCCTAGAAAGCAGAACAGATATGCTGATATGGGGATCAAGACAGTGACTAGACGAGTTTTTCCCCTCTTCTTTTATTGAACAATGTTTTCATATAAAGAAAAACAAGGTGTTAAATAGATTAGAATAGATTGCTGGCCATACTTATCATGATGTGTTAGGAGATTCAGTGCTAACACAGCCTCTTTCCCTCTGCTTTCTGTCTTGGCTGCCTAGCTTATAAATTTGTTATGCAATTTTCTTGGGTTTTGATAATGTAACTTCTTACGACAACCACTGAGCAGCTCTTTTACCAAATTTTCAGCTATACCATTCTCAGAAGTTCCAAGGACTTCCTAATCAGGAGGCACTGGAAAAATTCCCTAAATGTATCTAATTCATCTGAGTGTTCCTCAACAGCAGTGTTGGTCCTGTGTCTCCTCTCTGGACCATTTCCCTGTAGAGGCCCCAGACTAGAGGCACTGACATCATAAACCTGACAGCATGCAATCTAATTCTCCTCAAATATTTGCTCAAGCCAGCAGAGGTTATGGGTATTCCCACCAAGAATGTCACAGTCTCCAATCAAATAATCTCTCAGAAAATGGCAAATGTCCTTTATAAATAAATGCAAGCACTGCTAGTGTCAGCTATTTGGACATGGCAACTCCCATACACAGCTGATATCAAACTCTGTAACCAATATTTATAAATCTGTATTCAAATGTGGGTATTTCATTATGTATAGGTTCATTACATCCACAGGCAACATCCTTGTCTCAACAATATACTACTCTGCACAGTGAACTGTCTATATGTCAATCCAAAAGCTTTTTAGAATGGAGCAAATACATACAGGTGGACCAAATATGCATCATCAGAAACAAGAAATACGTATATCAAACATATGCTAAAGTCTGCAACATTGACACATAAACTCCTTTCAGTGGATTAGAAGTCAGTGCACAAACACTCATCCTATTCCTGTTCTGGTGGGTGCACCATGCTGGCTGTGTAACACATTGCCTGCAGAAAGGGAAATGGGGCTACCGGAATATCTGAGCTGTCTTCACCTGAGAATGGTACGAGCAGGCCCAATACTCTGCATAGGATTTTACCTTCTCATGACAGTAGGTGGTAGATTAGAATTTAACTGTGGAGCATAGACAGAGTATTCATAGAAGACCTAAAGTGGACTTCAGCTTTAGGAAAACTGAAATCATTCATGTGTGGACACTTGCAATTTAACTCCTTCCTGAATCCTGTAAAGATTCTCTCATTAAGATGTAGCAAAAACTTCTCCTCAAACTGCTAGAAATGTGGTAACTGACCTCATTCAATCAGATCTTCTTGTCAATTAAACTTGAGTTACAAGTCTTACAGCAGCACCCATGAGACCCTTGAGGAAAGAGATCCTGTTACCTCTGGCCAATACAAAAGATGCAGTGCTAAAAAATCATTACCTTCATCATGCCAGGACATCTGAACATCCTCAACTGGGAAAATAGATTTGTCATTCTGTTAGAGCATGCCTACCTGATGGACCGGCAGTGCTCCCATATTAAAAAAGAAACATTCTGTTCTGATTTAAATAGCTTCACTTAATCATTAAGGAACTGTGAGATTGACTAAATAGATGCCATTTGGAATATAAATGGCGGAGTCACTTTATTTGTTCCCTTGTGGCAGAGTACATCTGAAAGGATGATAAGCAAAGATAACATATCTTGAAATTCCATCCTAACAAGCAATAAATTACCCTGCTGAAAGCAGGCTTTCAAAGTACAATCCACATGATTTCTCAGTCCAGCACACAGCCAAATGCCTTAGAAGCAACAGTAGATGGCAGGCCATGCTAATGGCCAATAATGAGACAATGAATTTCTGAAAATAAGAGCAAATTAATTTCAGAGCAGTAGAAGTTCTGATGCTAAAAAGCATTTTTAATAGTCTTCCATGTACTATCTCAACCCAAAGACTCTAAAAGAATTTGCCATATAAATAAAACCTATCAGTGGGATGAAAGAGCTGAACAGGACAAATCATATGCTCAAAAATAAAAACGTGGTTTCTAAATATAAAATCATACTGCCTGCTACAGCTTTAATGATTACCTTTTTTTTTTCAGTTGTTTCAACTAATTTCTTACTGGGATATGTTCAGAAAGCCTGGGGCTTCCATAATTTCCATGTCTAGTAGGAAAAATATACAAAAATTAGGAAGATAAAATAGACACAAAGGATTTGATTTAGACTTCATATATAAAAAGAGGGGCACAGCTGTGTTTCCCTAGGTAATTCTAGTATAAATAGCTGAAAGAAATGCTCACAATCATAAAAAAAAAAATATGTGTTCGTGTTTCAAAAAATTATCTTTGCTGAATTTAGCTGCTTCTCAGCTAAGCAGCAGTAACTAACTGACTGTGTGTGTCTTTGTAAGACTTAGTGAGAAGTAAACTGGAATCTCTTAAAGCGCCTTCAGGCTGATCACTAACATGAAACCCAAACAGAGCTGTGACTGTACTCTTCTTGGTAATTAGCCCAGCTAGGGCATAGACTCATCTCAGAACATTTCCTGCTGTTTTATCACTACAGAACAAAAAAGCCCAAACACAAAAACCCCAACATCATGATACCCAGCCTACAAACGTTGGAGCCTGAACAACTTTGACACATACCTACTGATAAATTCCCAGGCAGAGGAAGTAAATGAACTGTAGCTCACGTGAACTGTTCGGACAGGTCAGTCACTGCTGCACTTTGCCAAGTGTTCCTTCTCTTACCACACATGTAACTGCAATGTAAATGAAGCCCATACCCAAATACCATGGAAAATAGTCTGATCAAGTGCCAGAAGCAGAGCTGTTCCTGTGCCAGGGGGAACCAGAAACTACAGCACTAGAATTCCTCCACGAGAGATTATGTTGCTTGCCTTCCAGAAATTATTTTCTGAAGAATTTCAGTGTCAAGTGATTTTTAAATGGCACTGTAACCACCTCAATTAGCACTGCAGACTTTAAATGATCCCTTCTTCCCCATGACACAGAAACTTAGATGACTCACACCACAGTGTGATATGTTAATATAGTTTTATTTTAAAATATAGCCAAAATTCCTGCTAGTGTAAACCCCACTGCAGTTCTTTCTGCAAGAATAAATTCTTTCAGTTTGAATCTGTCTTTATGTTAACTGCTTTAATGTCTTTATGTTACTCAGTAACATAAATGTCTTTATGTTACTCAGTAACAATGGGGTGAGGACATATTGTAATATCTATCCACAATGAAATCATATATACCATGAAAACATTGAAGATCTATGCGAAAGGCCAATGTTGGTTTCATAAATGTTTATTTCATAAATGTTTAAGACATTTATCTGTCTCAGATTTGTACATGAGATTGTAAAAGCTTGTGAAAACAGTGGTTTTTAAAAGGGTGTATTTAGCTTATTGAAATAGTAAATGAGCCATGAAGTTTTTATCTGGCTGGGAACATCCAAAGAAATGTTAAAGGAGCAGAAATGTTAAATGTTAACTGTTAAATGTTAATTGACTTTGCTGCCTTCCTTTATTATATATCAACTTAGAAAAATACTGGAGATGTGACAGTTCAGAGAACAAGAGGAAGCATGGTTAACAATAGTTTGGTATGTTTAGTAATGCATAGCTTACATCAAACCCTAATGCATAGCTTACATCAAACTCATTTCAGTTGTTGGAAAGATCTAACCCAGTCCTGGCACAGATATTCAAAATGTATAAGACATGAAAAGTCTGGAAAACAGCAGCTATGAGTCCTTTCTTTCTGTGTCTCAGGAAGAAACACAGTGTTCTGAGAAGCTTTGTGCTTTGACAGCATAGAATATAATGGAATACAACAGTTATCTGTACAGACTGTTCAGACTGGAGATGAGCCAAATGTAACACATGGGAGCACTACCCTTTGTTATCTAAAAATGTCTTCAGACAGATGTATCTTGAATGTGAGAGCAATATACAAGTAAGTATGGCCACTGGTTTTGCCATTTCATTCGGCTGAAAAATTACTTTATTCTGATGTTCCTGCAGTACATTAGTTTCTCAGGTAGACTGTGAGAGTGTTCTCACTTAAACTATGAACTTAGAAGGCCACAGGTGAACACCCTCTTATTGATCATCTGTACCAAAAAATAAGAGCTCACTGCCCTTAATTTTTTTCCACCACCAGAAGTTCCTTACTATCACCTCGCTGTCTAAAGCAATACCCTGTTGAAGTGATAGGGCAGCCACTGTAATTAGTTTCAGGTAAAATGAAATTAACCTGAGCCTTGTTCTGCCTGAAGGATGATGTCAGTGTGTACTCCTACAAACGAGAGCCAGCAGAGCGGAGCATGGCTATTAATCGAGCAGTAGCAAGCACCAAAGGCTGTTACTTCTCTCATCACAAGAGACCTACCCAGAGCACCTCCTGCCGAAGGCTAGGAATGGGCACTGTGTTCTATGGCTAGCAGAGAAGCCTCTCCAGCTTTGTATCTCTAATTGTCTGCTGCAGAGTTCTCACTTTAATTCAGCCTTGTATAGGGCAGCCTTAAGATGAAATTCAGAAGGCTTTTGTAGACAAATTGTAACAGCAGCTGCCTACCACACTCTGCAGGTGGCAGAAGAAAACCCTGCAAACTTCTCAATTAATAAGAACAGGACCAATAGAGCAGCAAATGAAGCTCAACACCTTTCTGCAGGGATTCTGGCAACAACTGTCTTCATTCCATGTTCTGGTTAGATGTCTGACTAGTGCTTTCTTTCATTCCTAACTCTGTTTTAAAACCTTGCTCAGATCTGCCTGTCACATGTTGATCAATACAGCTTTTAAAGACTTCCCAGTGACATCTGCAATTCTAACCCAATAGTCAATGAGCAGAGACCAAGATAAGACAAGCAGTTCTGCAAGAATTTCGTTGGGAGTAACAGAAAACAAAGAATAATTTATTGTAGGCAGTCATGAGTAGTAAAAACAAGTATCAGGAAATTCTGCTTCTATCATAATATGTACAGAAAAAAAATACTTTTCACAAGGAAAAAAACCTTACTTTCTGAGTTGCTTACTCAAATTACCTGATGTAGAGCAGAATGTATTTTGATTTAGGCTTTAAGCTGCACTCAGTCTTAATTTTGAAACTCCATGTTAATTTTCATTTGTTTTAATGAGTTCTTGAACAGGATAAATGTTTGTTGAAGGTAATTGACACTTCTGCACTCTTTTATATATTTTCTTGTCTCTAAACAGTTACTGAACCTGATGATACATTTTTAAACTGTCTCCTAACTTATGATGCCTGATACTGAAAAGAACTGGTAAAGCTTAATTGTTTACTGCTCAAAATCCTTGCTATTAAATGCATTCTCCTTTTTTGTTAAAACTCTTTCTGTCTTTATTGAGTAACTTTCATTCGAAGAAAATTTCAACTATTTTATATCAGCTAGGATTCCTAACAGTCCAAGAAGCTCAGTTCTGTACATTTTACAAGAGGTCAGTTGGAGCCCCATGAGACAAGATTAGCTGCCAGAAGATCATAGAGCAAGGTGTCTCAGAGCTAAGAAAGAATCTAAGCCTCCTGATTTATCAGATCTGGGTTCACGGTTTTCCCAAGTGTCATTAGCTGTGGCTCTTGGACTTTTCACCATCTCCTACGCTCTAGGGCATGTCTGCTTCTCAATGCCATCTAGAGATACAACGATCTTGTCTTTGACAGAGGTCCAAGACATCAACTGATGCTTTTGATCTCTCTTCCTTTCTTGTGACATAACACTCAGCTTTTGGTCTTCTACAACAAATCAGAAATTTGTTATATAGTGCTAGAAATGAGTACTTACTGGGCTTTGCAGGCCCCTACAGACACTGTCCATGAAATTAAATTCCTAAATTTGGTATCTGATGCACATTTTTCCATGATTTCAGGGAATGCCCTGGTTGAGGTGTTCTTCAAGTTTAATGTTTCTGTAAGTTTTACTCCCATAATCCCTAGGCAAAACTCCTACTCCAAGATCTTAATTAATGTAGGCATTCTGTTGAGTCCAGCCCCTCACTCACATATTCTCTCTGTCACTGTAGACCTCGGACAGCGGTGAAAAAGAGACTGCAGACTTGGGTCAGGAATGAACAGCCAAAGCCAAGTTTAATGAAAAATCCACCTTTTATAACAGTTCCTAGAGGAAATTAACAATTGCCTTCTTTACCCACCACCTCTCAAAGGTGATAGGTCGGATGGTAAGACACCCATATCCAAAACATGTCTTAGTGTTCCCAAAACAATATAGTGAAAAACAACAGGTACAAGGACAGAAAAGTAGTTTACTTAACATCCTATCTGTTTTCTTTAGGCTGCACATGAAAGAAGAGTTTTCCACATACTTGTGAGAGAAAGCTGAAGAATTTCTCTGTTTTAGCCCTTTTTGCATCCACACTCTCCCCCTTAGTATACTCTTACCATTATATTCTTAATTCCCACTAGTTTCTCTGTGTACAGGAAAACCATTTATTTGAGTCTGTCCTGAACTGGCCGGAAAAGAATATAAAATTTTATAACATTAATATTCTTCTTTACACTATGTACAGCTTTTTACATGCTGTTTCGCCCATGAAATGAGCCAATGCAACTTGCAAAATGTACGAGTTAATAAGGGTAGGGAATATAAGATTAAGATGCTATGCTCAAAAGTATATGTTCTTCGTTCTCAAATGTTTTCACTTCTGGATTTGGGGTTCTTACCAAATGATCAAGCATTGCCATCTACTACTATTGTTCTAAGACTTTGATATTGCCTGTTTACCTCATTTTGGTTAGTTTACCTTTTTTCTCTGCTGTAAGACTACATTATCATCACTATTGTGAAAGACCTGCTCAGCAATAATCACTGCTATTCCAAATTACATTCACTTTCCATTTCTTATTGAAATGCACACAATTAAATGCAGACTTTTAAGACACTATTTTTGAGATTATCTATAATCCAAACTCTTCTCAGATTAATCCTTCTTGACTTTTTCTTTTCAAGTCTCTTGTCATTTTTATAAGAGATAAACTGCATCTGTGTGGGAAGAAAAAAGAACTTTTTAATCATCATCCACAGCAGTGAAGTTGTGCAACAGGAAGCCTGTGTTTGCAAATGACTAAACATTTTTCATTCTTCTTTGCCCTTTGTAATTAATTTCTACTACAGTCTTATTTCCCTTTAGTTCTATGTTTATTATACTTTCATTATCATATTCTTTTTTAAATTAAAGTGTTTGTACAAAGTTTTAGCAGCTCAGCATATAGACGCAGTTACTGATAAAGTCTAGAAAACAGGCTGCAGTTAAAGCTCATAATAGTTTACTTTAATATTGACCACTACAGATACCATGTTGCTGGTCTTCCCGAAGTTTGTGACTGCAACAGTTCCTTCTGCATTCACACAGATGCACTAAGCTAGAAAGGCAAGAGAGAAGCTCAGTCTTCATTTTGAAAGCATTTATGAGGTGCGCTTCTTTCCTAAAATTGTAAATCGCTATAACCAAAGCAAAGTGGCCATGATGCCTAACATGAACAAGTGTATTGACCTGCAATTTTGCAACTGATTACCATTAGTATTGGCAAGTGTTATTTGCATTTTATGGGTTTTAATGGGTAGGGCTTCAGAATACAAAAGGAGCTTAAAAGAAAAACTTTTTACTGGGGCTTGTAGTGACATGACACAGGGAAATGGCTTCAAACCGGAAAGAGGAAATATTTTTATTATGAGTGTGGTAAGACAGAGAAGTTGTGAATGTCCCATTCTTGGAAGTGACTCAGGGCTTTGAGCAACCTGTTCTCATGGAAAGTATCGCTACCTGTGGCAGGGGGTTGGAACTTAATTATCTTGAAGGCGCCTTCCTACCCCAACCATTCTGGGACTGCTGCCACTGTGGGTCATCAGGCTAGACTTGCTGTTCAGCAAATGTATAAGCAATTAAATTAGATTGAGGATGTGGCAGTAGGCTGACTGTAAGCCTATTTCAGAAGGCCTTCTAAGACAAGTAGTTATACTCAGTGGGGAACAAGCAGTGGTCCAGTGAATGAATTTTAGGTCAGGGTCAGAGCAAGGTTTAGTGTTCATAAGGGTAAGAAAACGATCAAGAAAAAACCCACTCAGACCCAGAAAAGGCTGTAGGGTTGTGCCGTGCATTACAATCTATACTGTTCTAGACTCTCTCTTCTTTGGGAACATGAAGATTGCTGTGCTTTTGGCTACAACTTAGGGTCATGGTCTTTGTCTACAGGCTGGTAGAGGCTTTACAGAAGCTGTAGCACCCAGCCTTAAAAAAGACAATCTTCCTATCTTTCTATTTCTATGGAACATGACTCACTCAGACCTGTTCCAGTTATCCCTATTATATAAAATTCCCATAACTGAACTGTTGTAAGGTGTTTTGAACCATGATAGTGTGTCCCAGCTAAACCATCTGTAGTTATGCCTACTGGAGCCTTCAGAGGGAGATCAGTCTGGAAAATTAACCTCACCAACTCCACCTGGCTTCAGCTGCAGCAGATCAGTTCCTGGAGGGCTGTTAAGCCCAGTCAGAAGCTTCAGACAAGAGAGAGGTGGGACAGGCTTGTATCTGTTCCCTGTCCTTTGCTGTCTTGTTGTTTGGATTTCCTGAACTAACTTGGCTGCTGATGACTGGATGGGTTTTGTTGCTGCCATCATTTTGACTCTGCTTGCCTCAATCTGGAGCATCAAGGACTGAAAGGTAAACAGCGCTAAATTGGAAAAAAAATGGGAAAGAAGAAGCTGAAAAACTAAGTACCAAGACAGCAAGGAATACATAAAAAAGGACTGTGCTGCATGGGACTAAAACCAATCTTATTTTCTGAAAAGTGTGTGCAGAGCTCTTGGACTAAGTAGTGGGACTAATCAAGCAAGGTGTAATCTCATGTACTGTAGTTGCAAAGTGTGTATGTGCTGTATTATGGATAAGTTAATAAAATGTATAAGTATGGTGTTAGGTATGTGAAAAGTGTAAGTAAAATGTGTATTGCTGTATTATGGCTAAGTTGGTAAAATGTAGAAGTACTGTGTTTGTTAGGTAAAAGTAGAGTAAGTAGTGAGTTACGTATAAGTAAGTGAACTGTATAGGTTATGCCTAAGCATGTAAAAGAAGTAAAATGTCTAAGTATAAAACAAGTAAGCAAAATACACAAAAGAGGTGATAAGTAGGTATTAAGTAAAAATTGGAAGATGCGTGAGTTCCCGAATGATGCCCAGAAGTGATGCATATTTTAGAGTATTTTAAAGCTTCTGCGTAATCACGAGGATTCGTTGCACAGACGTGCTGCGTTCCCGCACTTAACCGTGCCGTTCATCTATCCGTTTATAAGCTGGTTGTTACACATCATCGCACAGCTCTGCCAGCAGCGCTCGGAGGGCCGCGGGCCGGAGCAGGGCATGGCACCGCCGCCTCACGGCCTCCTCGGCAGCGGACGCAGCCCAGGCCGGCGGGCGGAGTCTGCTCCCGCCACCGCCTCCCGGCGCCCCCCGCCGGGCCTTCCGCCCGCGCCGGGCGGGATGCGGGGCGCTCGCAGGCGGCTCTGCTCCGCCCTGATCGTCGCGTACGGCCTCTTCTCGCTCTACGCGGCCTACACGGTGTTCCTGCGGCCGCGCCGTCCGGCCGCCCCTCGCCCGCACCGGGACCGCCGCGGCCCGCGAGGTGAGCTCGGCGGCGGAGCCGCTCCGAG